>CAWLCU010000456.1:1800000-2390000 GCA_963855975.1 Andrena chrysosceles
ATGAGTATGAGTATGAGTATGAGTATGAGTATGAGTATGAGTATGAGTATGAGTATGAGTATGAGTATGAGTATGAGTATGAGTATGAGTATGAGTATGAGTATGAGTATGAGTATGAGTATGAGTATGAGTATGAGTATGAGTATGAGTATAAGTATGAGTATGAGTATGCGTATGAGTATGAGTATGAGTATGACTATGAGTATGAGTATGACTATGACTATGACTATGAGAATGAGTATGAGTATGAGTATGAGTATGAGTATGAGTATGAGTATGAGTATGAGTGTGAGTATGAGTATCAGTATGAGTTTGAGTATGAGTATGAGTATGAGTATGAGTATGAGTATGAGTATGAGTATGAGTATGAGTATGAGTATGAGTTTAAGTATGAGTATGAGTTTAAGTATGAGTATGAGTATGAGTATGCGTATGAGTATGAGTATGTGTATGAGTATGAGTATGAGTATGACTATGAGTATGAGTATGAGTATGAGTATGAGTTTGAGTATGAGTATGACTATGAGTATGACTATGAGTATGAGTATGACTATGACTATGACTATGAGAATGAGTATGAGTATGAGTATGAGTATGAGTATGAGTATGAGTATGAGTATAAGTATGAGTAATAGTATGAGTATAAGTATTAGTATGAGTATGAGTACGAGTATTAGCATGAGTATGAGTATGAGTTTAAGTATGAGTATGAGTATGAGTATGAGTATGTGTATAAGTATGAGTATGAGTATGAGTATGAGTATGAGTATGAGTATAAGTATTAGTATGAGTATGAGTACCAGTATTAGTATGAGTATGAGTATGAGTATGAGTTTAAGTATGAGTATGAGTATGAGTATGTGCATGAGTATGAGTATGTGTATGAGTATGAGTATGAGTATGAGTATGAGTATAAGTATGAGAATGAGTATGAGTGTGAGTATGAGAATGAGTATGAGTATGTGTATGAGTATGAGTATGAGTATGAGTATGAGTATGAGAATGAGTATGAGTATGTGTATGAGTATGAGTATGAGTATGAGTATGAGTATGAGAATGAGTATGAGTGTGAGTATGAGAATGAGTATGAGTATGTGTATGAGTATGAGTATGAGTATGAGTATGAGTATGAATATGAGTATGAGTATGAGTATGAGTATGAGTATGAGTATGAGTATGAGTATGAGTATGAGTATGAGTATGAGTATGAGTGTGAGTGTGAGTGCGAATGTGAGTATGAGTATGAGTATGAGTATGAGTATAAGTATTAGTATGAGTATGAGTACGAGTATTAGTATGAGTATGAGTATGAGTATGAGTTTAAGTATGAGTATGAGTATGAGTATGAGTATGAGTATGTGCATGAGTTTAAGTATGAGTATGAGTATGAGAATGAGTATGAGTATGAGTATGAGTATGAGTATGAGTATGAGTATGAGCATGAGTATGAGTATGAGTATGAGTATGAGTATGAGTATGAGTATGAGTATGAGTATGAGTATGAGTATGAGTATGAGTATGAGTATGAGTATGAGTATGAGTATGAGTATGAGTATGAGTATGAGTATGAGTATGAGTATGAGTATGAGTATGTGTATAAGTATGAGTATGAGTATGAGTATGAGTATGAGTATAAGTATTAGTATGAGTATGAGTACCAGTATTAGTATGAGTATGAGTATGAGTATGAGTTTACTATGAGTATGAGTATGAGTATGTGCATGAGTATGAGTATGTGTATGAGTATGAGTATGAGTATGAGTACGAGTATAAGTATGAGAATGAGTATGAGTGTGAGTATGAGAATGAGTATGAGTATGTGTATGAGTATGAGTATGAGTATGAGTATGAGTATGAGTATGAGTATGAGTATGAGTATGAGTATGAGTATGTGTATGAGTATGAGTATGAGTATGAGTATGAGTATGAGTATGAGTATAAGTATGAGTATGAGTATGAGTATTTGTATGAGTATGAGTATGAGTATGACTATGAGTATGAGTATGACTATGAGTATGAGTATGACTATGACTATGACTATGAGAATGAGTATGAGTATGAGTATGTGCATGAGTATGTGTATGAGTATGTGTATGAGTATGAGTATGAGTATGAGTATGAGTATGAGTATGAGTATGAGTATGAGTATGAGTATGAGTATGAGTATGAGGATGAGTATGAGTATAAGTATGAGTATGTGTATGAGTATGAGTATGAGTATGAGTATGAGTATGAGTATGAGTTAGAGTATGAGTATGTGTATGAGTATGAGTATGAGTATGAGTATGAGTGTGAGTGTGAGTGCGAATGTGAGTATGAGTATGAGTATGAGTATGAGTATGTGTATGAGTATGAGTATGAGTATGACTATGAGTATGAGTATGAGTATGAGTATGAGTTTGAGTATGAGTATGACTATGAGTATGACTATGAGTATGAGTATGACTATGACTATGACTATGAGAATGAGTATGAGTATGAGTATGAGTATGAGTATGAGTATGAGTATGAGTATGAGTATGAGTATGAGTATGAGTATAAGTATGAGTAATAGTATGAGTATAAGTATTAGTATGAGTATGAGTACGAGTATTAGCATGAGTATGAGTATGAGTTTAAGTATGAGTATGAGTATGAGTATGAGTATGAGTATGAGTATGAGTATGAGTATGAGTATGAGTATGAGTATGAGTATGAGTATGAGTATGAGTATGAGGATGAGTATGAGTATAAGTATGAGTATTTGTATGAGTATGAGTATGACTATGAGTATGAGTATGACTATGAGTATGAGTATGACTATGACTATGACTATGAGAATGAGTATGAGTATGAGTATGTGCATGAGTATGTGTATGAGTATGTGTATAAGTATGAGTATGACTATGACTATGAGAATGAGTATGAGTATGAGTATGTGCATGAGTATGTGTATGAGTATGTGTATAAGTATGAGTATGAGTATGAGTATGAGTATGAGTATGAGTATGAGTATAAGTATTAGTATGAGTATGAGTACCAGTATTAGTATGAGTTTAAGTATGAGTATGAGTATGAGTATGTGCATGAGTATGAGTATGTGTATGAGTATGAGTATGAGTATGAGTATGAGTATGAGTATAAGTATGAGAATGAGTATGAGTGTGAGTATGAGAATGAGTATGAGTATGTGTATGAGTATGAGTATGAGTATGAGTATGAGTATGGGTATGAGTATGAGTATGAGTATGAGTATGAGTATGAGTATGAGTATGAGTATGAGTATGAGTATGAGTATGAGTATGACTATGACTATGAGTATGAGTATGACTATGACTATGACTATGAGAATGAGTATGAGTATGAGTATGAGTATGAGTATGAGTATGAGTATGAGTATGAGTGTGAGTATGAGTATGAGTATGAGTTTGAGTATGAGTATGAGTATGAGTATGAGTATGAGTATGAGTATGAGTATGAGTATGAGTATGAGTTTAAGTATGAGTATGAGTTTAAGTATGAGTATGAGTATGAGTATGCGTATGAGTATGAGTATGAGTATGAGCATGAGCATGAGCATGAGCATGAGCATAAGCGTGAACGTGAGAATAAGCATGAGTATGAGTTAAAGTATGAGTATGAGTACGAGTATGTGTATGAATATGAGTATGAGTATGAGTATGAGTATGAGTATGGGTATGAGTATGAGTATGAGTATGAGTATGAGTATGAGTATAAGTATGAGCATGAGCATGAGTATGAGTATGAGTATGAGTATGAGTATGAGTATAAGTATGAGTATGAGTATGAGTATGAGTATAAGTATTAGTCTGAGTATGAGTACGAGTATTAGTATGAGTATGAGTATGAGTATGAGTATGAGTTTAAGTATGAGTATGAGTATGTGCATGAGTATGAGTATGTGTATGAGTATGAGTATGAGTATGAGAATGAGTATGAGTGTGAGTATGAGAATGAGTATGAGTATGTGTATGAGTATGAGTATGAGTATGAGTATGAGTATGAGAATGAGTATGAGTGTGAGTATGAGAATGAGTATGAGTATGTGTATGAGTATGAGTATGAGTATGAGTATGAGTATGAGTATGAATATGAGTATGAGTATGAGTATGAGTATGAGTATGAGTTTAAGTATGTGTATGAGTATGTGCATGAGTATGAGTATGTGTATGAGTATGAGTATGAGTATGAGAATGAGTATGAGTGTGAGTATGAGAATGAGTATGAGTATTTGTATGAGTATGAGTATGAGTATGAGTATGAGTATGAGTATGAGAATGAGTATGAGTGTGAGTATGAGAATGAGTATGAGTATGAGTATGAGTATGAGTATGAGTATGAGTATGAGTATAAGTATGAGTATGAGTATGAGTATGAGTATGAGTATGAGTTTAAGTATGAGTATGAGTTTAAGTATGAGTATGAGTATGAGTATGAGTATGCGTATGAGTATGAGTATGAGTATGAGCATGAGCATGAGCATGAGCATGAGCGTGAGCGTGAGAATAAGCATGAGTATGAGTTTAAGTATGAGTATGAGTATGAGAATGAGTATGAGTATGAGTATGAGTATGAGTATGAGTATGAGTATGAGCATGAGTATGAGTATGAGTATGAGTATGAGTATGAGTATGAGTATGAGTATGAGTATGAGTATGAGTATGAGTATGAGTATGAGTATGAGTATGAGTATGAGTATGAGTATGAGTATGAGTATGAGTATGAGTATGAGTATGAGTATGAGTATGAGTATGAGTATGAGTATGAGTATAAGTATGAGTATGAGTATGCGTATGAGTATGAGTATGAGTATGACTATGAGTATGAGTATGACTATGACTATGACTATGAGAATGAGTATGAGTATGAGTATGAGTATGAGTATGAGTATGAGTATGAGTATGAGTGTGAGTATGAGTATCAGTATGAGTTTGAGTATGAGTATGAGTATGAGTATGAGTATGAGTATGAGTATGAGTATGAGTATGAGTATGAGTATGAGTTTAAGTATGAGTATGAGTTTAAGTATGAGTATGAGTATGAGTATGCGTATGAGTATGAGTATGTGTATGAGTATGAGTATGAGTATGACTATGAGTATGAGTATGAGTATGAGTATGAGTTTGAGTATGAGTATGACTATGAGTATGACTATGAGTATGAGTATGACTATGACTATGACTATGAGAATGAGTATGAGTATGAGTATGAGTATGAGTATGAGTATGAGTATGAGTATAAGTATGAGTAATAGTATGAGTATAAGTATTAGTATGAGTATGAGTACGAGTATTAGCATGAGTATGAGTATGAGTTTAAGTATGAGTATGAGTATGAGTATGAGTATGTGTATAAGTATGAGTATGAGTATGAGTATGAGTATGAGTATGAGTATAAGTATTAGTATGAGTATGAGTACCAGTATTAGTATGAGTATGAGTATGAGTATGAGTTTAAGTATGAGTATGAGTATGAGTATGTGCATGAGTATGAGTATGTGTATGAGTATGAGTATGAGTATGAGTATGAGTATAAGTATGAGAATGAGTATGAGTGTGAGTATGAGAATGAGTATGAGTATGTGTATGAGTATGAGTATGAGTATGAGTATGAGTATGAGAATGAGTATGAGTATGTGTATGAGTATGAGTATGAGTATGAGTATGAGTATGAGAATGAGTATGAGTGTGAGTATGAGAATGAGTATGAGTATGTGTATGAGTATGAGTATGAGTATGAGTATGAGTATGAATATGAGTATGAGTATGAGTATGAGTATGAGTATGAGTATGAGTATGAGTATGAGTATGAGTATGAGTATGAGTATGAGTGTGAGTGTGAGTGCGAATGTGAGTATGAGTATGAGTATGAGTATGAGTATAAGTATTAGTATGAGTATGAGTACGAGTATTAGTATGAGTATGAGTATGAGTATGAGTTTAAGTATGAGTATGAGTATGAGTATGAGTATGAGTATGTGCATGAGTTTAAGTATGAGTATGAGTATGAGAATGAGTATGAGTATGAGTATGAGTATGAGTATGAGTATGAGTATGAGCATGAGTATGAGTATGAGTATGAGTATGAGTATGAGTATGAGTATGAGTATGAGTATGAGTATGAGTATGAGTATGAGTATGAGTATGAGTATGAGTATGAGTATGAGTATGAGTATGAGTATGAGTATGAGTATGAGTATGAGTATGAGTATGTGTATAAGTATGAGTATGAGTATGAGTATGAGTATGAGTATAAGTATTAGTATGAGTATGAGTACCAGTATTAGTATGAGTATGAGTATGAGTATGAGTTTACTATGAGTATGAGTATGAGTATGTGCATGAGTATGAGTATGTGTATGAGTATGAGTATGAGTATGAGTACGAGTATAAGTATGAGAATGAGTATGAGTGTGAGTATGAGAATGAGTATGAGTATGTGTATGAGTATGAGTATGAGTATGAGTATGAGTATGAGTATGAGTATGAGTATGAGTATGAGTATGAGTATGTGTATGAGTATGAGTATGAGTATGAGTATGAGTATGAGTATGAGTATAAGTATGAGTATGAGTATGAGTATTTGTATGAGTATGAGTATGAGTATGACTATGAGTATGAGTATGACTATGAGTATGAGTATGACTATGACTATGACTATGAGAATGAGTATGAGTATGAGTATGTGCATGAGTATGTGTATGAGTATGTGTATGAGTATGAGTATGAGTATGAGTATGAGTATGAGTATGAGTATGAGTATGAGTATGAGTATGAGTATGAGTATGAGGATGAGTATGAGTATAAGTATGAGTATGTGTATGAGTATGAGTATGAGTATGAGTATGAGTATGAGTATGAGTATGAGTATGAGTTAGAGTATGAGTATGTGTATGAGTATGAGTATGAGTATGAGTATGAGTGTGAGTGTGAGTGCGAATGTGAGTATGAGTATGAGTATGAGTATGAGTATGTGTATGAGTATGAGTATGAGTATGACTATGAGTATGAGTATGAGTATGAGTATGAGTTTGAGTATGAGTATGACTATGAGTATGACTATGAGTATGAGTATGACTATGACTATGAGAATGAGTATGAGTATGAGTATGTGCATGAGTATGTGTATGAGTATGTGTATAAGTATGAGTATGACTATGACTATGAGAATGAGTATGAGTATGAGTATGTGCATGAGTATGTGTATGAGTATGTGTATAAGTATGAGTATGAGTATGAGTATGAGTATGAGTATGAGTATGAGTATAAGTATTAGTATGAGTATGAGTACCAGTATTAGTATGAGTTTAAGTATGAGTATGAGTATGAGTATGTGCATGAGTATGAGTATGTGTATGAGTATGAGTATGAGTATGAGTATGAGTATAAGTATGAGAATGAGTATGAGTGTGAGTATGAGAATGAGTATGAGTATGTGTATGAGTATGAGTATGAGTATGAGTATGAGTATGGGTATGAGTATGAGTATGAGTATGAGTATGAGTATGAGTATGAGTATGAGTATGAGTATGAGTATGAGTATGAGTATGACTATGACTATGAGTATGAGTATGACTATGACTATGACTATGAGAATGAGTATGAGTATGAGTATGAGTATGAGTATGAGTATGAGTATGAGTATGAGTGTGAGTATGAGTATGAGTATGAGTTTGAGTATGAGTATGAGTATGAGTATGAGTATGAGTATGAGTATGAGTATGAGTATGAGTATGAGTTTAAGTATGAGTATGAGTTTAAGTATGAGTATGAGTATGAGTATGCGTATGAGTATGAGTATGAGTATGAGCATGAGCATGAGCATGAGCATGAGCATAAGCGTGAACGTGAGAATAAGCATGAGTATGAGTTAAAGTATGAGTATGAGTACGAGTATGTGTATGAATATGAGTATGAGTATGAGTATGAGTATGAGTATGGGTATGAGTATGAGTATGAGTATGAGTATGAGTATGAGTATAAGTATGAGCATGAGCATGAGTATGAGTATGAGTATGAGTATGAGTATGAGTATGAGTATAAGTATGAGTATGAGTATGAGTATGAGTATAAGTATTAGTCTGAGTATGAGTACGAGTATTAGTATGAGTATGAGTATGAGTATGAGTATGAGTTTAAGTATGAGTATGAGTATGTGCATGAGTATGAGTATGTGTATGAGTATGAGTATGAGTATGAGAATGAGTATGAGTGTGAGTATGAGAATGAGTATGAGTATGTGTATGAGTATGAGTATGAGTATGAGTATGAGTATGAGAATGAGTATGAGTGTGAGTATGAGAATGAGTATGAGTATGTGTATGAGTATGAGTATGAGTATGAGTATGAGTATGAGTATGAATATGAGTATGAGTATGAGTATGAGTATGAGTATGAGTTTAAGTATGAGTATGAGTATGTGCATGAGTATGAGTATGTGTATGAGTATGAGTATGAGTATGAGAATGAGTATGAGTGTGAGTATGAGAATGAGTATGAGTATGTGTATGAGTATGAGTATGAGTATGAGTATGAGTATGAGTATGAGAATGAGTATGAGTGTGAGTATGAGAATGAGTATGAGTATGAGTATGAGTATGAGTATGAGTATGAGTATGAGTATAAGTATGAGTATGAGTATGAGTATTTGTATGAGTATGAGTATGAGTATGACTATGAGTATGAGTATGACTATGAGTATGAGTATGACTATGACTATGACTATGAGAATGAGTATGAGTATGAGTATGTGCATGAGTATGTGTATGAGTATGTGTATGAGTATGAGTATGAGTATGAGTATGAGTATGAGTATGAGTATGAGTATGAGTATGAGTATGAGTATGAGTATGAGGATGAGTATGAGTATAAGTATGAGTATGTGTATGAGTATGAGTATGAGTATGAGTATGAGTATGAGTATGAGTATGAGTTAGAGTATGAGTATGTGTATGAGTATGAGTATGAGTATGAGTATGAGTGTGAGTGTGAGTGCGAATGTGAGTATGAGTATGAGTATGAGTATGAGTATGTGTATGAGTATGAGTATGAGTATGACTATGAGTATGAGTATGAGTATGAGTATGAGTTTGAGTATGAGTATGACTATGAGTATGACTATGAGTATGAGTATGACTATGACTATGACTATGAGAATGAGTATGAGTATGAGTATGAGTATGAGTATGAGTATGAGTATGAGTATGAGTATGAGTATGAGTATGAGTATAAGTATGAGTAATAGTATGAGTATAAGTATTAGTATGAGTATGAGTACGAGTATTAGCATGAGTATGAGTATGAGTTTAAGTATGAGTATGAGTATGAGTATGAGTATGAGTATGAGTATGAGTATGAGTATGAGTATGAGTATGAGTATGAGTATGAGTATGAGTATGAGTATGAGTATGAGGATGAGTATGAGTATAAGTATGAGTATTTGTATGAGTATGAGTATGAGTATGACTATGAGTATGAGTATGACTATGAGTATGAGTATGACTATGACTATGACTATGAGAATGAGTATGAGTATGAGTATGTGCATGAGTATGTGTATGAGTATGTGTATAAGTATGAGTATGACTATGACTATGAGAATGAGTATGAGTATGAGTATGTGCATGAGTATGTGTATGAGTATGTGTATAAGTATGAGTATGAGTATGAGTATGAGTATGAGTATGAGTATGAGTATAAGTATTAGTATGAGTATGAGTACCAGTACTAGTATGAGTTTAAGTATGAGTATGAGTATGAGTATGTGCATGAGTATGAGTATGTGTATGAGTATGAGTATGAGTATGAGTATGAGTATGAGTATAAGTATGAGAATGAGTATGAGTGTGAGTATGAGAATGAGTATGAGTATGTGTATGAGTATGAGTATGAGTATGAGTATGAGTATGGGTATGAGTATGAGTATGAGTATGAGTATGAGTATGAGTATGAGTATGAGTATGAGTATGAGTATGAGTATGAGTATGACTATGACTATGAGTATGAGTATGACTATGACTATGACTATGAGAATGAGTATGAGTATGAGTATGAGTATGAGTATGAGTATGAGTATGAGTATGAGTGTGAGTATGAGTATGAGTATGAGTTTGAGTATGAGTATGAGTATGAGTATGAGTATGAGTATGAGTATGAGTATGAGTATGAGTATGAGTTTAAGTATGAGTATGAGTTTAAGTATGAGTATGAGTATGAGTATGCGTATGAGTATGAGTATGAGTATGAGCATGAGCATGAGCATGAGCATGAGCATAAGCGTGAACGTGAGAATAAGCATGAGTATGAGTTAAAGTATGAGTATGAGTACGAGTATGTGTATGAATATGAGTATGAGTATGAGTATGAGTATGAGTATGGGTATGAGTATGAGTATGAGTATGAGTATGAGTATGAGTATAAGTATGAGCATGAGCATGAGTATGAGTATGAGTATGAGTATGAGTATGAGTATGAGTATAAGTATGAGTATGAGTATGAGTATGAGTATAAGTATTAGTCTGAGTATGAGTACGAGTATTAGTATGAGTATGAGTATGAGTATGAGTATGAGTTTAAGTATGAGTATGAGTATGTGCATGAGTATGAGTATGTGTATGAGTATGAGTATGAGTATGAGAATGAGTATGAGTGTGAGTATGAGAATGAGTATGAGTATGTGTATGAGTATGAGTATGAGTATGAGTATGAGTATGAGAATGAGTATGAGTGTGAGTATGAGAATGAGTATGAGTATGTGTATGAGTATGAGTATGAGTATGAGTATGAGTATGAGTATGAATATGAGTATGAGTATGAGTATGAGTATGAGTATGAGTTTAAGTATGAGTATGAGTATGTGCATGAGTATGAGTATGTGTATGAGTATGAGTATGAGTATGAGAATGAGTATGAGTGTGAGTATGAGAATGAGTATGAGTATGTGTATGAGTATGAGTATGAGTATGAGTATGAGTATGAGTATGAGAATGAGTATGAGTGTGAGTATGAGAATGAGTATGAGTATGTGTATGTGTATGAGTATGAGTATGAGTATGAGTATGAGTATGAGTATGAGTATGAGTATGAGTATGTGCATGAGTATGAGTATGTGTATGAGTATGAGTATGAGTATGAGTTTAAGTATGAGTATGAGTTTAAGTATGAGTATGAGTATGAGTATGAGTATGCGTATGAGTATGAGTATGAGTATGAGCATGAGCATGAGCATGAGCATGAGCGTGAGCGTGAGAATAAGCATGAGTATGATTTTAAGTATGAGTATGAGTATGAGAATGAGTATGAGTATGAGTATGAGTATGAGTATGAGTATGAGTATGAGCATGAGTATGAGTATGAGTATGAGTATGAGTATGAGTATGAGTATGAGTATGAGTATGAGTATGAGTATGAGTATGAGTATGAGTATGAGTATGAGTATGAGTATGAGTATGAGTATGAGTATGAGTATGAGTATGAGTATGAGTATGAGTATGAGTATGAGTATAAGTATGAGTATGAGTATGAGTATGCGTATGAGTATGAGTATGAGTATGACTATGAGTATGAGTATGACTATGACTATGACTATGAGAATGAGTATGAGTATGAGTATGAGTATGAGTATGAGTATGAGTATGAGTATGAGTGTGAGTATGAGTATCAGTATGAGTTTGAGTATGAGTATGAGTATGAGTATGAGTATGAGTATGAGTATGAGTATGAGTATGAGTATGAGTTTAAGTATGAGTATGAGTTTAAGTATGAGTATGAGTATGAGTATGCGTATGAGTATGAGTATGTGTATGAGTATGAGTATGAGTATGACTATGAGTATGAGTATGAGTATGAGTTTGAGTATGAGTATGACTATGAGTATGACTATGAGTATGAGTATGACTATGACTATGACTATGAGAATGAGTATGAGTATGAGTATGAGTATGAGTATGAGTATGAGTATGAGTATGAGTATAAGTATGAGTAATAGTATGAGTATAAGTATTAGTATGAGTATGAGTACGAGTATTAGCATGAGTATGAGTATGAGTTTAAGTATGAGTATGAGTATGAGTATGAGTATGTGTATAAGTATGAGTATGAGTATGAGTATGAGTATGAGTATGAGTATAAGTATTAGTATGAGTATGAGTACCAGTATTAGTATGAGTATGAGTATGAGTATGAGTTTAAGTATGAGTATGAGTATGAGTATGTGCATGAGTATGAGTATGTGTATGAGTATGAGTATGAGTATGAGTATGAGTATAAGTATGAGAATGAGTATGAGTGTGAGTATGAGAATGAGTATGAGTATGTGTATGAGTATGAGTATGAGTATGAGTATGAGTATGAGAATGAGTATGAGTATGTGTATGAGTATGAGTATGAGTATGAGTATGAGTATGAGAATGAGTATGAGTGTGAGTATGAGAATGAGTATGAGTATGTGTATGAGTATGAGTATGAGTATGAGTATGAGTATGAATATGAGTATGAGTATGAGTATGAGTATGAGTATGAGTATGAGTATGAGTATGAGTATGAGTATGAGTATGAGTGTGAGTGTGAGTGCGAATGTGAGTATGAGTATGAGTATGAGTATGAGTATAAGTATTAGTATGAGTATGAGTACGAGTATTAGTATGAGTATGAGTATGAGTATGAGTTTAAGTATGAGTATGAGTATGAGTATGAGTATGTGCATGAGTATGAGTATGTGTATGAGTATGAGTATGAGTATGAGTATGAGTATGAGTGTGAGTATGAGTATGAGTATGAGTATGAGTATGAGTATGAGTATGAGAATGAGTATGAGTATGAGTATGAGTATGAGTATGAGTATGAGCATGAGCATGAGCATGAGTATGAGTATGAGTATGAGTGTGAGTATGAGTATGAGTATGAGTATGAATATGAGTATGAGTATGATTATAAGTATTAGTATGAGTATGAGTACGAGTATTAGTATGAGTATGAGTATGAGTATGAGTTCAAGTATGAGTATGAGTATGAGTATGTGCATGAGTATGAGTATGTGTATGAGTATGAGTATTAGTATGAGTATGAGTATGAGTATGAGTTTAAGTATGAGTATGAGTATGAGTATGAGTATGTGCATGAGTATGAGTATGTGTATGAGTATGAGTATGAGTATGAGTATGAGTATGAGTATGAGTATGAGTATGAGGATGAGTATGAGTATAAGTATGAGTATGTGTATGAGTATGAGTATGAGTATGAGTATGAGTATGAGTATGAGTATGAGTACGAGTACGAGTACGAGTATGCGTATGAGTTTGAGTATGAGTATGAGTATGAGTATGAGTATGAGTATGAGTATGAGTATGAGTTTAAGTATGAGTATGGGTTTAAGTATGAGTATGAGTATGAGTATGCGTATGAGTATGAGTATGAGTATGAGCATGAGCATGAGCATGAGCGTGAGCGTGAGAATAAGCATGAGTATGAGTTTAAGTATGAGTATGAGTATGAGAATGAGTATGAGTATGAGTATGAGTATGAGTATGAGTATGAGCATGAGTATGAGTATGAGTATGAGTATGAGTATGAGTATGAGTATGAGTATGAGTGTGAGTATGAGTATGAGTATGAGTGTGAGTGCGAATGTGAGTATGAGTATGAGTATGAGTATGAGTATGAGTATGAGTATGAGTATGAGTATAAGTATGAGTATGAGTATGAGTATGAGTATGAGTATGAGTATGAGTATGAGTATGAGTATGAGTGTGAGTGCGAATGTGAGTATGAGTATGAGTATGAGTATGAGTATGAGTATGAGTATGAGTATGAGTATGAGTATGAGTATAAGTATGAGTATGAGTATGAGTATGAGTATGAGTATGAGTATGAGTGTGAGTATGAGTATGAGTATGAGTATGAGTATGAGTATGAGAATGAGTATGAGTATGAGTATGAGTATGAGTATGAGTATGAGTATGAGTATGAGTATGAGTATGAGTATGAGTGTGAGTATGAGTATGAGTATGAGTTTGAGTATGAGTATGAGTATGAGTATGAGTATGAGTATGAGTATGAGTATGAGTATGAGTTTAAGTATGAGTATGAGTTTAAGTATGAGTATGAGTATGAGTATGCGTATGAGTATGAGTATGAGTATGAGCATGAGCATGAGCATGAGCATGAGCATAAGCGTGAACGTGAGAATAAGCATGAGTATGAGTTAAAGTATGAGTATGAGTACGAGTATGTGTATGAATATGAGTATGAGTATGAGTATGAGTATGAGTATGGGTATGAGTATGAGTATGAGTATGAGTATGAGTATGAGTATAAGTATGAGCATGAGCATGAGTATGAGTATGAGTATGAGTATGAGTATGAGTATGAGTATGAGTATGAGTATGAGTATGAGTATGAGTATAAGTATTAGTCTGAGTATGAGTACGAGTATTAGTATGAGTATGAGTATGAGTATGAGTATGAGTTTAAGTATGAGTATGAGTATGTGCATGAGTATGAGTATGTGTATGAGTATGAGTATGAGTATGAGAATGAGTATGAGTGTGAGTATGAGAATGAGTATGAGTATGTGTATGAGTATGAGTATGAGTATGAGTATGAGTATGAGAATGAGTATGAGTGTGAGTATGAGAATGAGTATGAGTATGTGTATGAGTATGAGTATGAGTATGAGTATGAGTATGAGTATGAATATGAGTATGAGTATGAGTATGAGTATGAGTATGAGTATGAGTTTAAGTATGAGTATGAGTATGTGCATGAGTATGAGTATGTGTATGAGTATGAGTATGAGTATGAGTTTAAGTATGAGTATGAGTTTAAGTATGAGTATGAGTATGAGTATGAGTATGCGTATGAGTATGAGTATGAGTATGAGCATGAGCATGAGCATGAGCATGAGCGTGAGCGTGAGAATAAGCATGAGTATGAGTTTAAGTATGAGTATGAGTATGAGAATGAGTATGAGTATGAGTATGAGTATGAGTATGAGTATGAGTATGAGCATGAGTATGAGTATGAGTATGAGTATGAGTATGAGTATGAGTATGAGTATGAGTATGAGTATGAGTATGAGTATGAGTATTAGTATGAGTATGAGTATGAGTATGCGTATGAGTATGAGTTTAAGTATGAGTATGAGTTTAAGTATGAGTATGAGTATGAGTATGAGTATGCGTATGAGTATGAGTATGAGTATGAGCATGAGCATGAGCATGAGCATGAGCGTGAGCGTGAGAATAAGCATGAGTATGAGTATGAGTATGAGTATGAGTATGAGTATGAGTATGTGCATGAGTATGAGTATGTGTATGAGTATGAGTATGAGTATGAGTATGAGTATGAGTATGAGTATGAGTATGAGTATGAGTATGAGGATGAGTATGAGTATAAGTATGAGTATGTGTATGAGTATGAGTATGAGTATGAGTATGAGTATGAGTATGAGTATGAGTATGAGTACGAGTACGAGTACGAGTATGCGTATGAGTTTGAGTATGAGTATGAGTATGAGTATGAGTATGAGTATGAGTATGAGTATGAGTATGAGTATGAGTTTAAGTATGAGTATGAGTTTAAGTATGAGTATGAGTATGAGTATGAGTATGCGTATGAGTATGAGTATGAGTATGAGCATGAGCATGAGCATGAGCATGAGCGTGAGCGTGAGAATAAGCATGAGTATGAGTTTAAGTATGAGTATGAGTATGAGAATGAGTATGAGTATGAGTATGAGTATGAGTATGAGTATGAGTATGAGCATGAGTATGAGTATGAGTATGAGTATGAGTATGAGTATGAGTATGAGTATGAGTATGAGTATGAGTATGAGTATGAGTATGAGTATGAGTATGAGTATGAGTATGAGTATGAGTATGAGTATGAGTATGAGTATGAGTATGAGTATGAGTATGAGTATGAGTATGAGTATGAGTATAAGTATGAGTATGAGTATGCGTATGAGTATGAGTATGAGTATGACTATGAGTATGAGTATGACTATGACTATGACTATGAGAATGAGTATGAGTATGAGTATGAGTATGAGTATGAGTATGAGTATGAGTATGAGTGTGAGTATGAGTATCAGTATGAGTTTGAGTATGAGTATGAGTATGAGTATGAGTATGAGTATGAGTATGAGTATGAGTATGAGTATGAGTATGAGTTTAAGTATGAGTATGAGTTTAAGTATGAGTATGAGTATGAGTATGCGTATGAGTATGAGTATGTGTATGAGTATGAGTATGAGTATGACTATGAGTATGAGTATGAGTATGAGTATGAGTTTGAGTATGAGTATGACTATGAGTATGACTATGAGTATGAGTATGACTATGACTATGACTATGAGAATGAGTATGAGTATGAGTATGAGTATGAGTATGAGTATGAGTATGAGTATAAGTATGAGTAATAGTATGAGTATAAGTATTAGTATGAGTATGAGTACGAGTATTAGCATGAGTATGAGTATGAGTTTAAGTATGAGTATGAGTATGAGTATGAGTATGTGTATAAGTATGAGTATGAGTATGAGTATGAGTATGAGTATGAGTATAAGTATTAGTATGAGTATGAGTACCAGTATTAGTATGAGTATGAGTATGAGTATGAGTTTAAGTATGAGTATGAGTATGAGTATGTGCATGAGTATGAGTATGTGTATGAGTATGAGTATGAGTATGAGTATGAGTATAAGTATGAGAATGAGTATGAGTGTGAGTATGAGAATGAGTATGAGTATGTGTATGAGTATGAGTATGAGTATGAGTATGAGTATGAGAATGAGTATGAGTATGTGTATGAGTATGAGTATGAGTATGAGTATGAGTATGAGAATGAGTATGAGTGTGAGTATGAGAATGAGTATGAGTATGTGTATGAGTATGAGTATGAGTATGAGTATGAGTATGAATATGAGTATGAGTATGAGTATGAGTATGAGTATGAGTATGAGTATGAGTATGAGTATGAGTATGAGTATGAGTATGAGTGTGAGTGTGAGTGCGAATGTGAGTATGAGTATGAGTATGAGTATGAGTATAAGTATTAGTATGAGTATGAGTACGAGTATTAGTATGAGTATGAGTATGAGTATGAGTTTAAGTATGAGTATGAGTATGAGTATGAGTATGAGTATGTGCATGAGTTTAAGTATGAGTATGAGTATGAGAATGAGTATGAGTATGAGTATGAGTATGAGTATGAGTATGAGTATGAGCATGAGTATGAGTATGAGTATGAGTATGAGTATGAGTATGAGTATGAGTATGAGTATGAGTATGAGTATGAGTATGAGTATGAGTATGAGTATGAGTATGAGTATGAGTATGAGTATGAGTATGAGTATGAGTATGAGTATGAGTATGAGTATGTGTATAAGTATGAGTATGAGTATGAGTATGAGTATGAGTATAAGTATTAGTATGAGTATGAGTACCAGTATTAGTATGAGTATGAGTATGAGTATGAGTTTACTATGAGTATGAGTATGAGTATGTGCATGAGTATGAGTATGTGTATGAGTATGAGTATGAGTATGAGTACGAGTATAAGTATGAGAATGAGTATGAGTGTGAGTATGAGAATGAGTATGAGTATGAGTATGAGTATGACTATGACTATGAGTATGAGTATGACTATGACTATGACTATGAGAATGAGTATGAGTATGAGTATGAGTATGAGTATGAGTATGAGTATGAGTATGAGTGTGAGTATGAGTATGAGTATGAGTTTGAGTATGAGTATGAGTATGAGTATGAGTATGAGTATGAGTATGAGTATGAGTATGAGTATGAGTTTAAGTATGAGTATGAGTTTAAGTATGAGTATGAGTATGAGTATGCGTATGAGTATGAGTATGAGTATGAGCATGAGCATGAGCATGAGCATGAGCATAAGCGTGAACGTGAGAATAAGCATGAGTATGAGTTAAAGTATGAGTATGAGTACGAGTATGTGTATGAATATGAGTATGAGTATGAGTATGAGTATGAGTATGGGTATGAGTATGAGTATGAGTATGAGTATGAGTATGAGTATAAGTATGAGCATGAGCATGAGTATGAGTATGAGTATGAGTATGAGTATGAGTATAAGTATGAGTATGAGTATGAGTATGAGTATAAGTATTAGTCTGAGTATGAGTACGAGTATTAGTATGAGTATGAGTATGAGTATGAGTATGAGTTTAAGTATGAGTATGAGTATGTGCATGAGTATGAGTATGTGTATGAGTATGAGTATGAGTATGAGAATGAGTATGAGTGTGAGTATGAGAATGAGTATGAGTATGTGTATGAGTATGAGTATGAGTATGAGTATGAGAATGAGTATGAGTGTGAGTATGAGAATGAGTATGAGTATGTGTATGAGTATGAGTATGAGTATGAGTATGAGTATGAGTATGAATATGAGTATGAGTATGAGTATGAGTATGAGTATGAGTTTAAGTATGTGTATGAGTATGTGCATGAGTATGAGTATGTGTATGAGTATGAGTATGAGTATGAGAATGAGTATGAGTGTGAGTATGAGAATGAGTATGAGTATTTGTATGAGTATGAGTATGAGTATGAGTATGAGTATGAGTATGAGAATGAGTATGAGTGTGAGTATGAGAATGAGTATGAGTATGAGTATGAGTATGAGTATGAGTATGAGTATGAGTATAAGTATGAGTATGAGTATGAGTATTTGTATGAGTATGAGTATGAGTATGACTATGAGTATGAGTATGACTATGAGTATGAGTATGACTATGACTATGACTATGAGAATGAGTATGAGTATGAGTATGTGCATGAGTATGTGTATGAGTATGTGTATGAGTATGAGTATGAGTATGAGTATGAGTATGAGTATGAGTATGAGTATGAGTATGAGTATGAGTATGAGGATGAGTATGAGTATAAGTATGAGTATGTGTATGAGTATGAGTATGAGTATGAGTATGAGTATGAGTATGAGTATGAGTTAGAGTATGAGTATGTGTATGAGTATGAGTATGAGTATGAGTATGAGTGTGAGTGTGAGTGCGAATGTGAGTATGAGTATGAGTATGAGTATGAGTATGTGTATGAGTATGAGTATGAGTATGACTATGAGTATGAGTATGAGTATGAGTATGAGTTTGAGTATGAGTATGACTATGAGTATGACTATGAGTATGAGTATGACTATGACTATGACTATGAGAATGAGTATGAGTATGAGTATGAGTATGAGTATGAGTATGAGTATGAGTATGAGTATGAGTATGAGTATGAGTATGAGTATAAGTATGAGTAATAGTATGAGTATAAGTATTAGTATGAGTATGAGTACGAGTATTAGCATGAGTATGAGTATGAGTTTAAGTATGAGTATGAGTATGAGTATGAGTATGAGTATGAGTATGAGTATGAGTATGAGTATGAGTATGAGTATGAGTATGAGTATGAGTATGAGGATGAGTATGAGTATAAGTATGAGTATTTGTATGAGTATGAGTATGAGTATGACTATGAGTATGAGTATGACTATGAGTATGAGTATGACTATGACTATGACTATGAGAATGAGTATGAGTATGAGTATGTGCATGAGTATGTGTATGAGTATGTGTATAAGTATGAGTATGACTATGACTATGAGAATGAGTATGAGTATGAGTATGTGCATGAGTATGTGTATGAGTATGTGTATAAGTATGAGTATGAGTATGAGTGTGAGTATGAGAATGAGTATGAGTATGTGTATGAGTATGAGTATGAGTATGAGTATGAGTATGAGTATGAGAATGAGTATGAGTATGAGTATGTGCATGAGTATGAGTATGTGTATGAGTATGAGTATGAGTATGAGTATGAGTATGAGTATGAGTATGAGTATGAGTATGTGCATGAGTATGAGTATGTGTATGAGTATGAGTATGAGTATGAGTTTAAGTATGAGTATGAGTTTAAGTATGAGTATGAGTATGAGTATGAGTATGCGTATGAGTATGAGTATGAGTATGAGCATGAGCATGAGCATGAGCATGAGCGTGAGCGTGAGAATAAGCATGAGTATGATTTTAAGTATGAGTATGAGTATGAGAATGAGTATGAGTATGAGTATGAGTATGAGTATGAGTATGAGTATGAGCATGAGTATGAGTATGAGTATGAGTATGAGTATGAGTATGAGTATGAGTATGAGTATGAGTATGAGTATGAGTATGAGTATGAGTATGAGTATGAGTATGAGTATGAGTATGAGTATGAGTATGAGTATGAGTATGAGTATGAGTATGAGTATGAGTATGAGTATGAGTATGAGTATGAGTATAAGTATGAGTATGAGTATGAGTATGCGTATGAGTATGAGTATGAGTATGACTATGAGTATGAGTATGACTATGACTATGACTATGAGAATGAGTATGAGTATGAGTATGAGTATGAGTATGAGTATGAGTATGAGTATGAGTGTGAGTATGAGTATCAGTATGAGTTTGAGTATGAGTATGAGTATGAGTATGAGTATGAGTATGAGTATGAGTATGAGTATGAGTATGAGTTTAAGTATGAGTATGAGTTTAAGTATGAGTATGAGTATGAGTATGCGTATGAGTATGAGTATGTGTATGAGTATGAGTATGAGTATGACTATGAGTATGAGTATGAGTATGAGTTTGAGTATGAGTATGACTATGAGTATGACTATGAGTATGAGTATGACTATGACTATGACTATGAGAATGAGTATGAGTATGAGTATGAGTATGAGTATGAGTATGAGTATGAGTATGAGTATAAGTATGAGTAATAGTATGAGTATAAGTATTAGTATGAGTATGAGTACGAGTATTAGCATGAGTATGAGTATGAGTTTAAGTATGAGTATGAGAATGAGTATGAGTATGTGTATAAGTATGAGTATGAGTATGAGTATGAGTATGAGTATGAGTATAAGTATTAGTATGAGTATGAGTACCAGTATTAGTATGAGTATGAGTATGAGTATGAGTTTAAGTATGAGTATGAGTATGAGTATGTGCATGAGTATGAGTATGTGTATGAGTATGAGTATGAGTATGAGTATGAGTATAAGTATGAGAATGAGTATGAGTGTGAGTATGAGAATGAGTATGAGTATGTGTATGAGTATGAGTATGAGTATGAGTATGAGTATGAGAATGAGTATGAGTATGTGTATGAGTATGAGTATGAGTATGAGTATGAGTATGAGAATGAGTATGAGTGTGAGTATGAGAATGAGTATGAGTATGTGTATGAGTATGAGTATGAGTATGAGTATGAGTATGAATATGAGTATGAGTATGAGTATGAGTATGAGTATGAGTATGAGTATGAGTATGAGTATGAGTATGAGTGTGAGTGTGAGTGCGAATGTGAGTATGAGTATGAGTATGAGTATGAGTATAAGTATTAGTATGAGTATGAGTACGAGTATTAGTATGAGTATGAGTATGAGTATGAGTTTAAGTATGAGTATGAGTATGAGTATGAGTATGTGCATGAGTATGAGTATGTGTATGAGTATGAGTATGAGTATGAGTATGAGTATGAGTGTGAGTATGAGTATGAGTATGAGTATGAGTATGAGTATGAGTATGAGAATGAGTATGAGTATGAGTATGAGTATGAGTATGAGTATGAGCATGAGCATGAGCATGAGTATGAGTATGAGTATGAGTGTGAGTATGAGTATGAGTATGAGTATGAATATGAGTATGAGTATGATTATAAGTATTAGTATGAGTATGAGTACGAGTATTAGTATGAGTATGAGTATGAGTATGAGTTCAAGTATGAGTATGAGTATGAGTATGTGCATGAGTATGAGTATGTGTATGAGTATGAGTATTAGTATGAGTATGAGTATGAGTATGAGTTTAAGTATGAGTATGAGTATGAGTATGAGTATGTGCATGAGTATGAGTATGTGTATGAGTATGAGTATGAGTATGAGTATGAGTATGAGTATGAGTATGAGTATGAGGATGAGTATGAGTATAAGTATGAGTATGTGTATGAGTATGAGTATGAGTATGAGTATGAGTATGAGTATGAGTATGAGTACGAGTACGAGTACGAGTATGCGTATGAGTTTGAGTATGAGTATGAGTATGAGTATGAGTATGAGTATGAGTATGAGTATGAGTGCGAATGTGAGTATGAGTATGAGTATGAGTATGAGTATGAGTATGAGTATGAGTATGAGTATGAGTATGAGTATAAGTATGAGTATGAGTATGAGTATGAGTATGAGTATGAGTATGAGTGTGAGTATGAGTATGAGTATGAGTATGAGTATGAGTATGAGAATGAGTATGAGTATGAGTATGAGTATGAGTATGAGTATGAGTATGAGTATGAGTATGAGTATGAGTATGAGTGTGAGTATGAGTATGAGTATGAGTTTGAGTATGAGTATGAGTATGAGTATGAGTATGAGTATGAGTATGAGTATGAGTATGAGTTTAAGTATGAGTATGAGTTTAAGTATGAGTATGAGTATGAGTATGCGTATGAGTATGAGTATGAGTATGAGCATGAGCATGAGCATGAGCATGAGCATAAGCGTGAACGTGAGAATAAGCATGAGTATGAGTTAAAGTATGAGTATGAGTACGAGTATGTGTATGAATATGAGTATGAGTATGAGTATGAGTATGAGTATGGGTATGAGTATGAGTATGAGTATGAGTATGAGTATGAGTATAAGTATGAGCATGAGCATGAGTATGAGTATGAGTATGAGTATGAGTATGAGTATGAGTATGAGTATGAGTATGAGTATGAGTATGAGTATAAGTATTAGTCTGAGTATGAGTACGAGTATTAGTATGAGTATGAGTATGAGTATGAGTATGAGTTTAAGTATGAGTATGAGTATGTGCATGAGTATGAGTATGTGTATGAGTATGAGTATGAGTATGAGAATGAGTATGAGTGTGAGTATGAGAATGAGTATGAGTATGTGTATGAGTATGAGTATGAGTATGAGTATGAGTATGAGAATGAGTATGAGTGTGAGTATGAGAATGAGTATGAGTATGTGTATGAGTATGAGTATGAGTATGAGTATGAGTATGAGTATGAATATGAGTATGAGTATGAGTATGAGTATGAGTATGAGTTTAAGTATGAGTATGAGTATGTGCATGAGTATGAGTATGTGTATGAGTATGAGTATGAGTATGAGTTTAAGTATGAGTATGAGTTTAAGTATGAGTATGAGTATGAGTATGAGTATGCGTATGAGTATGAGTATGAGTATGAGCATGAGCATGAGCATGAGCATGAGCGTGAGCGTGAGAATAAGCATGAGTATGAGTTTAAGTATGAGTATGAGTATGAGAATGAGTATGAGTATGAGTATGAGTATGAGTATGAGTATGAGTATGAGCATGAGTATGAGTATGAGTATGAGTATGAGTATGAGTATGAGTATGAGTATGAGTATGAGTATGAGTATGAGTATGAGTATTAGTATGAGTATGAGTATGAGTATGCGTATGAGTATGAGTTTAAGTATGAGTATGAGTTTAAGTATGAGTATGAGTATGAGTATGAGTATGCGTATGAGTATGAGTATGAGTATGAGCATGAGCATGAGCATGAGCATGAGCGTGAGCGTGAGAATAAGCATGAGTATGAGTATGAGTATGAGTATGAGTATGAGTATGAGTATGTGCATGAGTATGAGTATGTGTATGAGTATGAGTATGAGTATGAGTATGAGTATGAGTATGAGTATGAGTATGAGTATGAGGATGAGTATGAGTATAAGTATGAGTATGTGTATGAGTATGAGTATGAGTATGAGTATGAGTATGAGTATGAGTATGAGTATGAGTACGAGTACGAGTACGAGTATGCGTATGAGTTTGAGTATGAGTACGAGTATGAGTATGAGTATGAGTATGAGTATGAGTATGAGTATGAGTTTAAGTATGAGTATGAGTTTAAGTATGAGTATGAGTATGAGTATGAGTATGCGTATGAGTATGAGTATGAGTATGAGCATGAGCATGAGCATGAGCATGAGCGTGAGCGTGAGAATAAGCATGAGTATGAGTTTAAGTATGAGTATGAGTATGAGAATGAGTATGAGTATGAGTATGAGTATGAGTATGAGTATGAGTATGAGCATGAGTATGAGTATGAGTATGAGTATGAGTATGAGTATGAGTATGAGTATGAGTATGAGTATGAGTATGAGTATGAGTATGAGTATGAGTATGAGTATGAGTATGAGTATGAGTATGAGTATGAGTATGAGTATGAGTATGAGTATGAGTATGAGTATGAGTATGAGTATGAGTATAAGTATGAGTATGAGTATGCGTATGAGTATGAGTATGAGTATGACTATGAGTATGAGTATGACTATGACTATGACTATGAGAATGAGTATGAGTATGAGTATGAGTATGAGTATGAGTATGAGTATGAGTATGAGTGTGAGTATGAGTATCAGTATGAGTTTGAGTATGAGTATGAGTATGAGTATGAGTATGAGTATGAGTATGAGTATGAGTATGAGTATGAGTATGAGTATGAGTATGAGTGTGAGTGTGAGTGCGAATGTGAGTATGAGTATGAGTATGAGTATGAGTATAAGTATTAGTATGAGTATGAGTACGAGTATTAGTATGAGTATGAGTATGAGTATGAGTTTAAGTATGAGTATGAGTATGAGTATGAGTATGAGTATGTGCATGAGTTTAAGTATGAGTATGAGTATGAGAATGAGTATGAGTATGAGTATGAGTATGAGTATGAGTATGAGTATGAGCATGAGTATGAGTATGAGTATGAGTATGAGTATGAGTATGAGTATGAGTATGAGTATGAGTATGAGTATGAGTATGAGTATGAGTATGAGTATGAGTATGAGTATGAGTATGAGTATGAGTATGAGTATGAGTATGAGTATGAGTATGAGTATGAGTATGTGTATAAGTATGAGTATGAGTATGAGTATGAGTATGAGTATAAGTATTAGTATGAGTATGAGTACCAGTATTAGTATGAGTATGAGTATGAGTATGAGTTTACTATGAGTATGAGTATGAGTATGTGCATGAGTATGAGTATGTGTATGAGTATGAGTATGAGTATGAGTACGAGTATAAGTATGAGAATGAGTATGAGTGTGAGTATGAGAATGAGTATGAGTATGTGTATGAGTATGAGTATGAGTATGAGTATGAGTATGAGTATGAGTATGAGTATGAGTATGAGTATGAGTATGTGTATGAGTATGAGTATGAGTATGAGTATGAGTATGAGTATGAGTATAAGTATGAGTATGAGTATGAGTATTTGTATGAGTATGAGTATGAGTATGACTATGAGTATGAGTATGACTATGAGTATGAGTATGACTATGACTATGACTATGAGAATGAGTATGAGTATGAGTATGTGCATGAGTATGTGTATGAGTATGTGTATGAGTATGAGTATGAGTATGAGTATGAGTATGAGTATGAGTATGAGTATGAGTATGAGTATGAGTATGAGTATGAGGATGAGTATGAGTATAAGTATGAGTATGTGTATGAGTATGAGTATGAGTATGAGTATGAGTATGAGTATGAGTATGAGTTAGAGTATGAGTATGTGTATGAGTATGAGTATGAGTATGAGTATGAGTGTGAGTGTGAGTGCGAATGTGAGTATGAGTATGAGTATGAGTATGTGTATGAGTATGAGTATGAGTATGACTATGAGTATGAGTATGAGTATGAGTATGAGTTTGAGTATGAGTATGACTATGAGTATGACTATGAGTATGAGTATGACTATGACTATGACTATGAGAATGAGTATGAGTATGAGTATGAGTATGAGTATGAGTATGAGTATGAGTATGAGTATGAGTATGAGTATAAGTATGAGTAATAGTATGAGTATAAGTATTAGTATGAGTATGAGTACGAGTATTAGCATGAGTATGAGTATGAGTTTAAGTATGAGTATGAGTATGAGTATGAGTATGAGTATGAGTATGAGTATGAGTATGAGTATGAGTATGAGTATGAGTATGAGTATGAGTATGAGTATGAGGATGAGTATGAGTATAAGTATGAGTATTTGTATGAGTATGAGTATGACTATGAGTATGAGTATGACTATGAGTATGAGTATGACTATGACTATGACTATGAGAATGAGTATGAGTATGAGTATGTGCATGAGTATGTGTATGAGTATGTGTATAAGTATGAGTATGACTATGACTATGAGAATGAGTATGAGTATGAGTATGTGCATGAGTATGTGTATGAGTATGTGTATAAGTATGAGTATGAGTATGAGTATGAGTATGAGTATGAGTATGAGTATAAGTATTAGTATGAGTATGAGTACCAGTATTAGTATGAGTTTAAGTATGAGTATGAGTATGAGTATGTGCATGAGTATGAGTATGTGTATGAGTATGAGTATGAGTATGAGTATGAGTATGAGTATAAGTATGAGAATGAGTATGAGTGTGAGTATGAGAATGAGTATGAGTATGTGTATGAGTATGAGTATGAGTATGAGTATGAGTATGAGTATGGGTATGAGTATGAGTATGAGTATGAGTATGAGTATGAGTATGAGTATGAGTATGAGTATGAGTATGAGTATGAGTATGACTATGACTATGAGTATGAGTATGACTATGACTATGACTATGAGAATGAGTATGAGTATGAGTATGAGTATGGGTATGAGTATGAGTATGAGTATGAGTATGAGTATGAGTATAAGTATGAGCATGAGCATGAGTATGAGTATGAGTATGAGTATGAGTATGAGTATGAGTATGAGTATGAGTATGAGTATGAGTATGAGTATAAGTATTAGTCTGAGTATGAGTACGAGTATTAGTATGAGTATGAGTATGAGTATGAGTATGAGTTTAAGTATGAGTATGAGTATGTGCATGAGTATGAGTATGTGTATGAGTATGAGTATGAGTATGAGAATGAGTATGAGTGTGAGTATGAGAATGAGTATGAGTATGTGTATGAGTATGAGTATGAGTATGAGTATGAGTATGAGAATGAGTATGAGTGTGAGTATGAGAATGAGTATGAGTATGTGTATGAGTATGAGTATGAGTATGAGTATGAGTATGAGTATGAATATGAGTATGAGTATGAGTATGAGTATGAGTATGAGTATGAGTTTAAGTATGAGTATGAGTATGTGCATGAGTATGAGTATGTGTATGAGTATGAGTATGAGTATGAGTTTAAGTATGAGTATGAGTTTAAGTATGAGTATGAGTATGAGTATGAGTATGCGTATGAGTATGAGTATGAGTATGAGCATGAGCATGAGCATGAGCATGAGCGTGAGCGTGAGAATAAGCATGAGTATGAGTTTAAGTATGAGTATGAGTATGAGAATGAGTATGAGTATGAGTATGAGTATGAGTATGAGTATGAGTATGAGCATGAGTATGAGTATGAGTATGAGTATGAGTATGAGTATGAGTATGAGTATGAGTATGAGTATGAGTATGAGTATGAGTATTAGTATGAGTATGAGTATGAGTATGCGTATGAGTATGAGTTTAAGTATGAGTATGAGTTTAAGTATGAGTATGAGTATGAGTATGAGTATGCGTATGAGTATGAGTATGAGTATGAGCATGAGCATGAGCATGAGCATGAGCGTGAGCGTGAGAATAAGCATGAGTATGAGTATGAGTATGAGTATGAGTATGAGTATGAGTATGTGCATGAGTATGAGTATGTGTATGAGTATGAGTATGAGTATGAGTATGAGTATGAGTATGAGTATGAGTATGAGTATGAGGATGAGTATGAGTATAAGTATGAGTATGTGTATGAGTATGAGTATGAGTATGAGTATGAGTATGAGTATGAGTATGAGTATGAGTACGAGTACGAGTACGAGTATGCGTATGAGTTTGAGTATGAGTATGAGTATGAGTATGAGTATGAGTATGAGTATGAGTATGAGTATGAGTATGAGTTTAAGTATGAGTATGAGTTTAAGTATGAGTATGAGTATGAGTATGAGTATGCGTATGAGTATGAGTATGAGTATGAGCATGAGCATGAGCATGAGCATGAGCGTGAGCGTGAGAATAAGCATGAGTATGAGTTTAAGTATGAGTATGAGTATGAGAATGAGTATGAGTATGAGTATGAGTATGAGTATGAGTATGAGTATGAGCATGAGTATGAGTATGAGTATGAGTATGAGTATGAGTATGAGTATGAGTATGAGTATGAGTATGAGTATGAGTATGAGTATGAGTATGAGTATGAGTATGAGTATGAGTATGAGTATGAGTATGAGTATGAGTATGAGTATGAGTATGAGTATGAGTATGAGTATGAGTATGAGTATAAGTATGAGTATGAGTATGCGTATGAGTATGAGTATGAGTATGACTATGAGTATGAGTATGACTATGACTATGACTATGAGAATGAGTATGAGTATGAGTATGAGTATGAGTATGAGTATGAGTATGAGTATGAGTGTGAGTATGAGTATCAGTATGAGTTTGAGTATGAGTATGAGTATGAGTATGAGTATGAGTATGAGTATGAGTATGAGTATGAGTATGAGTATGAGTTTAAGTATGAGTATGAGTTTAAGTATGAGTATGAGTATGAGTATGCGTATGAGTATGAGTATGTGTATGAGTATGAGTATGAGTATGACTATGAGTATGAGTATGAGTATGAGTATGAGTTTGAGTATGAGTATGACTATGAGTATGACTATGAGTATGAGTATGACTATGACTATGACTATGAGAATGAGTATGAGTATGAGTATGAGTATGAGTATGAGTATGAGTATGAGTATAAGTATGAGTAATAGTATGAGTATAAGTATTAGTATGAGTATGAGTACGAGTATTAGCATGAGTATGAGTATGAGTTTAAGTATGAGTATGAGTATGAGTATGAGTATGTGTATAAGTATGAGTATGAGTATGAGTATGAGTATGAGTATGAGTATAAGTATTAGTATGAGTATGAGTACCAGTATTAGTATGAGTATGAGTATGAGTATGAGTTTAAGTATGAGTATGAGTATGAGTATGTGCATGAGTATGAGTATGTGTATGAGTATGAGTATGAGTATGAGTATGAGTATAAGTATGAGAATGAGTATGAGTGTGAGTATGAGAATGAGTATGAGTATGTGTATGAGTATGAGTATGAGTATGAGTATGAGTATGAGAATGAGTATGAGTATGTGTATGAGTATGAGTATGAGTATGAGTATGAGTATGAGAATGAGTATGAGTGTGAGTATGAGAATGAGTATGAGTATGTGTATGAGTATGAGTATGAGTATGAGTATGAGTATGAATATGAGTATGAGTATGAGTATGAGTATGAGTATGAGTATGAGTATGAGTATGAGTATGAGTATGAGTATGAGTATGAGTGTGAGTGTGAGTGCGAATGTGAGTATGAGTATGAGTATGAGTATGAGTATAAGTATTAGTATGAGTATGAGTACGAGTATTAGTATGAGTATGAGTATGAGTATGAGTTTAAGTATGAGTATGAGTATGAGTATGAGTATGAGTATGTGCATGAGTTTAAGTATGAGTATGAGTATGAGAATGAGTATGAGTATGAGTATGAGTATGAGTATGAGTATGAGTATGAGCATGAGTATGAGTATGAGTATGAGTATGAGTATGAGTATGAGTATGAGTATGAGTATGAGTATGAGTATGAGTATGAGTATGAGTATGAGTATGAGTATGAGTATGAGTATGAGTATGAGTATGAGTATGAGTATGAGTATGAGTATGAGTATGTGTATAAGTATGAGTATGAGTATGAGTATGAGTATGAGTATAAGTATTAGTATGAGTATGAGTACCAGTATTAGTATGAGTATGAGTATGAGTATGAGTTTACTATGAGTATGAGTATGAGTATGTGCATGAGTATGAGTATGTGTATGAGTATGAGTATGAGTATGAGTACGAGTATAAGTATGAGAATGAGTATGAGTGTGAGTATGAGAATGAGTATGAGTATGAGTATGAGTATGACTATGACTATGAGTATGAGTATGACTATGACTATGACTATGAGAATGAGTATGAGTATGAGTATGAGTATGAGTATGAGTATGAGTATGAGTATGAGTGTGAGTATGAGTATGAGTATGAGTTTGAGTATGAGTATGAGTATGAGTATGAGTATGAGTATGAGTATGAGTATGAGTATGAGTATGAGTTTAAGTATGAGTATGAGTTTAAGTATGAGTATGAGTATGAGTATGCGTATGAGTATGAGTATGAGTATGAGCATGAGCATGAGCATGAGCATGAGCATAAGCGTGAACGTGAGAATAAGCATGAGTATGAGTTAAAGTATGAGTATGAGTACGAGTATGTGTATGAATATGAGTATGAGTATGAGTATGAGTATGAGTATGGGTATGAGTATGAGTATGAGTATGAGTATGAGTATGAGTATAAGTATGAGCATGAGCATGAGTATGAGTATGAGTATGAGTATGAGTATGAGTATAAGTATGAGTATGAGTATGAGTATGAGTATAAGTATTAGTCTGAGTATGAGTACGAGTATTAGTATGAGTATGAGTATGAGTATGAGTATGAGTTTAAGTATGAGTATGAGTATGTGCATGAGTATGAGTATGTGTATGAGTATGAGTATGAGTATGAGAATGAGTATGAGTGTGAGTATGAGAATGAGTATGAGTATGTGTATGAGTATGAGTATGAGTATGAGTATGAGAATGAGTATGAGTGTGAGTATGAGAATGAGTATGAGTATGTGTATGAGTATGAGTATGAGTATGAGTATGAGTATGAGTATGAATATGAGTATGAGTATGAGTATGAGTATGAGTATGAGTTTAAGTATGTGTATGAGTATGTGCATGAGTATGAGTATGTGTATGAGTATGAGTATGAGTATGAGAATGAGTATGAGTGTGAGTATGAGAATGAGTATGAGTATTTGTATGAGTATGAGTATGAGTATGAGTATGAGTATGAGTATGAGAATGAGTATGAGTGTGAGTATGAGAATGAGTATGAGTATGAGTATGAGTATGAGTATGAGTATGAGTATGAGTATAAGTATGAGTATGAGTATGAGTATTTGTATGAGTATGAGTATGAGTATGACTATGAGTATGAGTATGACTATGAGTATGAGTATGACTATGACTATGACTATGAGAATGAGTATGAGTATGAGTATGTGCATGAGTATGTGTATGAGTATGTGTATGAGTATGAGTATGAGTATGAGTATGAGTATGAGTATGAGTATGAGTATGAGTATGAGTATGAGTATGAGGATGAGTATGAGTATAAGTATGAGTATGTGTATGAGTATGAGTATGAGTATGAGTATGAGTATGAGTATGAGTATGAGTTAGAGTATGAGTATGTGTATGAGTATGAGTATGAGTATGAGTATGAGTGTGAGTGTGAGTGCGAATGTGAGTATGAGTATGAGTATGAGTATGAGTATGTGTATGAGTATGAGTATGAGTATGACTATGAGTATGAGTATGAGTATGAGTATGAGTTTGAGTATGAGTATGACTATGAGTATGACTATGAGTATGAGTATGACTATGACTATGACTATGAGAATGAGTATGAGTATGAGTATGAGTATGAGTATGAGTATGAGTATGAGTATGAGTATGAGTATGAGTATGAGTATGAGTATAAGTATGAGTAATAGTATGAGTATAAGTATTAGTATGAGTATGAGTACGAGTATTAGCATGAGTATGAGTATGAGTTTAAGTATGAGTATGAGTATGAGTATGAGTATGAGTATGAGTATGAGTATGAGTATGAGTATGAGTATGAGTATGAGTATGAGTATGAGTATGAGGATGAGTATGAGTATAAGTATGAGTATTTGTATGAGTATGAGTATGAGTATGACTATGAGTATGAGTATGACTATGAGTATGAGTATGACTATGACTATGACTATGAGAATGAGTATGAGTATGAGTATGTGCATGAGTATGTGTATGAGTATGTGTATAAGTATGAGTATGACTATGACTATGAGAATGAGTATGAGTATGAGTATGTGCATGAGTATGTGTATGAGTATGTGTATAAGTATGAGTATGAGTATGAGTGTGAGTATGAGAATGAGTATGAGTATGTGTATGAGTATGAGTATGAGTATGAGTATGAGTATGAGTATGAGAATGAGTATGAGTATGAGTATGTGCATGAGTATGAGTATGTGTATGAGTATGAGTATGAGTATGAGTATGAGTATGAGTATGAGTATGAGTATGAGTATGTGCATGAGTATGAGTATGTGTATGAGTATGAGTATGAGTATGAGTTTAAGTATGAGTATGAGTTTAAGTATGAGTATGAGTATGAGTATGAGTATGCGTATGAGTATGAGTATGAGTATGAGCATGAGCATGAGCATGAGCATGAGCGTGAGCGTGAGAATAAGCATGAGTATGATTTTAAGTATGAGTATGAGTATGAGAATGAGTATGAGTATGAGTATGAGTATGAGTATGAGTATGAGTATGAGCATGAGTATGAGTATGAGTATGAGTATGAGTATGAGTATGAGTATGAGTATGAGTATGAGTATGAGTATGAGTATGAGTATGAGTATGAGTATGAGTATGAGTATGAGTATGAGTATGAGTATGAGTATGAGTATGAGTATGAGTATGAGTATGAGTATGAGTATGAGTATGAGTATGAGTATAAGTATGAGTATGAGTATGAGTATGCGTATGAGTATGAGTATGAGTATGACTATGAGTATGAGTATGACTATGACTATGACTATGAGAATGAGTATGAGTATGAGTATGAGTATGAGTATGAGTATGAGTATGAGTATGAGTGTGAGTATGAGTATCAGTATGAGTTTGAGTATGAGTATGAGTATGAGTATGAGTATGAGTATGAGTATGAGTATGAGTATGAGTATGAGTTTAAGTATGAGTATGAGTTTAAGTATGAGTATGAGTATGAGTATGCGTATGAGTATGAGTATGTGTATGAGTATGAGTATGAGTATGACTATGAGTATGAGTATGAGTATGAGTTTGAGTATGAGTATGACTATGAGTATGACTATGAGTATGAGTATGACTATGACTATGACTATGAGAATGAGTATGAGTATGAGTATGAGTATGAGTATGAGTATGAGTATGAGTATGAGTATAAGTATGAGTAATAGTATGAGTATAAGTATTAGTATGAGTATGAGTACGAGTATTAGCATGAGTATGAGTATGAGTTTAAGTATGAGTATGAGAATGAGTATGAGTATGTGTATAAGTATGAGTATGAGTATGAGTATGAGTATGAGTATGAGTATAAGTATTAGTATGAGTATGAGTACCAGTATTAGTATGAGTATGAGTATGAGTATGAGTTTAAGTATGAGTATGAGTATGAGTATGTGCATGAGTATGAGTATGTGTATGAGTATGAGTATGAGTATGAGTATGAGTATAAGTATGAGAATGAGTATGAGTGTGAGTATGAGAATGAGTATGAGTATGTGTATGAGTATGAGTATGAGTATGAGTATGAGTATGAGAATGAGTATGAGTATGTGTATGAGTATGAGTATGAGTATGAGTATGAGTATGAGAATGAGTATGAGTGTGAGTATGAGAATGAGTATGAGTATGTGTATGAGTATGAGTATGAGTATGAGTATGAGTATGAATATGAGTATGAGTATGAGTATGAGTATGAGTATGAGTATGAGTATGAGTATGAGTATGAGTATGAGTGTGAGTGTGAGTGCGAATGTGAGTATGAGTATGAGTATGAGTATGAGTATAAGTATTAGTATGAGTATGAGTACGAGTATTAGTATGAGTATGAGTATGAGTATGAGTTTAAGTATGAGTATGAGTATGAGTATGAGTATGTGCATGAGTATGAGTATGTGTATGAGTATGAGTATGAGTATGAGTATGAGTATGAGTGTGAGTATGAGTATGAGTATGAGTATGAGTATGAGTATGAGTATGAGAATGAGTATGAGTATGAGTATGAGTATGAGTATGAGTATGAGCATGAGCATGAGCATGAGTATGAGTATGAGTATGAGTGTGAGTATGAGTATGAGTATGAGTATGAATATGAGTATGAGTATGATTATAAGTATTAGTATGAGTATGAGTACGAGTATTAGTATGAGTATGAGTATGAGTATGAGTTCAAGTATGAGTATGAGTATGAGTATGTGCATGAGTATGAGTATGTGTATGAGTATGAGTATTAGTATGAGTATGAGTATGAGTATGAGTTTAAGTATGAGTATGAGTATGAGTATGAGTATGTGCATGAGTATGAGTATGTGTATGAGTATGAGTATGAGTATGAGTATGAGTATGAGTATGAGTATGAGTATGAGGATGAGTATGAGTATAAGTATGAGTATGTGTATGAGTATGAGTATGAGTATGAGTATGAGTATGAGTATGAGTATGAGTACGAGTACGAGTACGAGTATGCGTATGAGTTTGAGTATGAGTATGAGTATGAGTATGAGTATGAGTATGAGTATGAGTATGAGTATGAGTTTAAGTATGAGTATGGGTTTAAGTATGAGTATGAGTATGAGTATGCGTATGAGTATGAGTATGAGTATGAGCATGAGCATGAGCATGAGCGTGAGCGTGAGAATAAGCATGAGTATGAGTTTAAGTATGAGTATGAGTACGAGAATGAGTATGAGTATGAGTATGAGTATGAGTATGAGTATGAGTATGAGCATGAGTATGAGTATGAGTATGAGTATGAGTATGAGTATGAGTATGAGTATGAGTGTGAGTATGAGTATGAGTATGAGTGTGAGTGCGAATGTGAGTATGAGTATGAGTATGAGTATGAGTATGAGTATGAGTATGAGTATGAGTATAAGTATGAGTATGAGTATGAGTATGAGTATGAGTATGAGTATGAGTATGAGTATGAGTATGAGTGTGAGTGCGAATGTGAGTATGAGTATGAGTATGAGTATGAGTATGAGTATGAGTATGAGTATGAGTATGAGTATGAGTATAAGTATGAGTATGAGTATGAGTATGAGTATGAGTATGAGTATGAGTGTGAGTATGAGTATGAGTATGAGTATGAGTATGAGTATGAGAATGAGTATGAGTATGAGTATGAGTATGAGTATGAGTATGAGTATGAGTATGAGTATGAGTATGAGTATGAGTGTGAGTATGAGTATGAGTATGAGTTTGAGTATGAGTATGAGTATGAGTATGAGTATGAGTATGAGTATGAGTATGAGTATGAGTTTAAGTATGAGTATGAGTTTAAGTATGAGTATGAGTATGAGTATGCGTATGAGTATGAGTATGAGTATGAGCATGAGCATGAGCATGAGCATGAGCATAAGCGTGAACGTGAGAATAAGCATGAGTATGAGTTAAAGTATGAGTATGAGTACGAGTATGTGTATGAATATGAGTATGAGTATGAGTATGAGTATGAGTATGGGTATGAGTATGAGTATGAGTATGAGTATGAGTATGAGTATAAGTATGAGCATGAGCATGAGTATGAGTATGAGTATGAGTATGAGTATGAGTATGAGTATGAGTATGAGTATGAGTATGAGTATGAGTATAAGTATTAGTCTGAGTATGAGTACGAGTATTAGTATGAGTATGAGTATGAGTATGAGTATGAGTTTAAGTATGAGTATGAGTATGTGCATGAGTATGAGTATGTGTATGAGTATGAGTATGAGTATGAGAATGAGTATGAGTGTGAGTATGAGAATGAGTATGAGTATGTGTATGAGTATGAGTATGAGTATGAGTATGAGTATGAGAATGAGTATGAGTGTGAGTATGAGAATGAGTATGAGTATGTGTATGAGTATGAGTATGAGTATGAGTATGAGTATGAGTATGAATATGAGTATGAGTATGAGTATGAGTATGAGTATGAGTTTAAGTATGAGTATGAGTATGTGCATGAGTATGAGTATGTGTATGAGTATGAGTATGAGTATGAGTTTAAGTATGAGTATGAGTTTAAGTATGAGTATGAGTATGAGTATGAGTATGCGTATGAGTATGAGTATGAGTATGAGCATGAGCATGAGCATGAGCATGAGCGTGAGCGTGAGAATAAGCATGAGTATGAGTTTAAGTATGAGTATGAGTATGAGAATGAGTATGAGTATGAGTATGAGTATGAGTATGAGTATGAGTATGAGCATGAGTATGAGTATGAGTATGAGTATGAGTATGAGTATGAGTATGAGTATGAGTATGAGTATGAGTATGAGTATGAGTATTAGTATGAGTATGAGTATGAGTATGCGTATGAGTATGAGTTTAAGTATGAGTATGAGTTTAAGTATGAGTATGAGTATGAGTATGAGTATGCGTATGAGTATGAGTATGAGTATGAGCATGAGCATGAGCATGAGCATGAGCGTGAGCGTGAGAATAAGCATGAGTATGAGTATGAGTATGAGTATGAGTATGAGTATGAGTATGTGCATGAGTATGAGTATGTGTATGAGTATGAGTATGAGTATGAGTATGAGTATGAGTATGAGTATGAGTATGAGTATGAGGATGAGTATGAGTATAAGTATGAGTATGTGTATGAGTATGAGTATGAGTATGAGTATGAGTATGAGTATGAGTATGAGTATGAGTACGAGTACGAGTACGAGTATGCGTATGAGTTTGAGTATGAGTACGAGTATGAGTATGAGTATGAGTATGAGTATGAGTATGAGTATGAGTTTAAGTATGAGTATGAGTTTAAGTATGAGTATGAGTATGAGTATGAGTATGCGTATGAGTATGAGTATGAGTATGAGCATGAGCATGAGCATGAGCATGAGCGTGAGCGTGAGAATAAGCATGAGTATGAGTTTAAGTATGAGTATGAGTATGAGAATGAGTATGAGTATGAGTATGAGTATGAGTATGAGTATGAGTATGAGCATGAGTATGAGTATGAGTATGAGTATGAGTATGAGTATGAGTATGAGTATGAGTATGAGTATGAGTATGAGTATGAGTATGAGTATGAGTATGAGTATGAGTATGAGTATGAGTATGAGTATGAGTATGAGTATGAGTATGAGTATGAGTATGAGTATGAGTATGAGTATGAGTATAAGTATGAGTATGAGTATGCGTATGAGTATGAGTATGAGTATGACTATGAGTATGAGTATGACTATGACTATGACTATGAGAATGAGTATGAGTATGAGTATGAGTATGAGTATGAGTATGAGTATGAGTATGAGTGTGAGTATGAGTATCAGTATGAGTTTGAGTATGAGTATGAGTATGAGTATGAGTATGAGTATGAGTATGAGTATGAGTATGAGTATGAGTATGAGTATGAGTATGAGTGTGAGTGTGAGTGCGAATGTGAGTATGAGTATGAGTATGAGTATGAGTATAAGTATTAGTATGAGTATGAGTACGAGTATTAGTATGAGTATGAGTATGAGTATGAGTTTAAGTATGAGTATGAGTATGAGTATGAGTATGAGTATGTGCATGAGTTTAAGTATGAGTATGAGTATGAGAATGAGTATGAGTATGAGTATGAGTATGAGTATGAGTATGAGTATGAGCATGAGTATGAGTATGAGTATGAGTATGAGTATGAGTATGAGTATGAGTATGAGTATGAGTATGAGTATGAGTATGAGTATGAGTATGAGTATGAGTATGAGTATGAGTATGAGTATGAGTATGAGTATGAGTATGAGTATGAGTATGAGTATGAGTATGTGTATAAGTATGAGTATGAGTATGAGTATGAGTATGAGTATAAGTATTAGTATGAGTATGAGTACCAGTATTAGTATGAGTATGAGTATGAGTATGAGTTTACTATGAGTATGAGTATGAGTATGTGCATGAGTATGAGTATGTGTATGAGTATGAGTATGAGTATGAGTACGAGTATAAGTATGAGAATGAGTATGAGTGTGAGTATGAGAATGAGTATGAGTATGTGTATGAGTATGAGTATGAGTATGAGTATGAGTATGAGTATGAGTATGAGTATGAGTATGAGTATGAGTATGTGTATGAGTATGAGTATGAGTATGAGTATGAGTATGAGTATGAGTATAAGTATGAGTATGAGTATGAGTATTTGTATGAGTATGAGTATGAGTATGACTATGAGTATGAGTATGACTATGAGTATGAGTATGACTATGACTATGACTATGAGAATGAGTATGAGTATGAGTATGTGCATGAGTATGTGTATGAGTATGTGTATGAGTATGAGTATGAGTATGAGTATGAGTATGAGTATGAGTATGAGTATGAGTATGAGTATGAGTATGAGTATGAGGATGAGTATGAGTATAAGTATGAGTATGTGTATGAGTATGAGTATGAGTATGAGTATGAGTATGAGTATGAGTATGAGTTAGAGTATGAGTATGTGTATGAGTATGAGTATGAGTATGAGTATGAGTGTGAGTGTGAGTGCGAATGTGAGTATGAGTATGAGTATGAGTATGTGTATGAGTATGAGTATGAGTATGACTATGAGTATGAGTATGAGTATGAGTATGAGTTTGAGTATGAGTATGACTATGAGTATGACTATGAGTATGAGTATGACTATGACTATGACTATGAGAATGAGTATGAGTATGAGTATGAGTATGAGTATGAGTATGAGTATGAGTATGAGTATGAGTATGAGTATAAGTATGAGTAATAGTATGAGTATAAGTATTAGTATGAGTATGAGTACGAGTATTAGCATGAGTATGAGTATGAGTTTAAGTATGAGTATGAGTATGAGTATGAGTATGAGTATGAGTATGAGTATGAGTATGAGTATGAGTATGAGTATGAGTATGAGTATGAGTATGAGTATGAGGATGAGTATGAGTATAAGTATGAGTATTTGTATGAGTATGAGTATGACTATGAGTATGAGTATGACTATGAGTATGAGTATGACTATGACTATGACTATGAGAATGAGTATGAGTATGAGTATGTGCATGAGTATGTGTATGAGTATGTGTATAAGTATGAGTATGACTATGACTATGAGAATGAGTATGAGTATGAGTATGTGCATGAGTATGTGTATGAGTATGTGTATAAGTATGAGTATGAGTATGAGTATGAGTATGAGTATGAGTATGAGTATAAGTATTAGTATGAGTATGAGTACCAGTATTAGTATGAGTTTAAGTATGAGTATGAGTATGAGTATGTGCATGAGTATGAGTATGTGTATGAGTATGAGTATGAGTATGAGTATGAGTATGAGTATAAGTATGAGAATGAGTATGAGTGTGAGTATGAGAATGAGTATGAGTATGTGTATGAGTATGAGTATGAGTATGAGTATGAGTATGGGTATGAGTATGAGTATGAGTATGAGTATGAGTATGAGTATGAGTATGAGTATGAGTATGAGTATGAGTATGAGTATGACTATGACTATGAGTATGAGTATGACTATGACTATGACTATGAGAATGAGTATGAGTATGAGTATGAGTATGAGTATGAGTATGAGTATGAGTATGAGTGTGAGTATGAGTATGAGTATGAGTTTGAGTATGAGTATGAGTATGAGTATGAGTATGAGTATGAGTATGAGTATGAGTATGAGTTTAAGTATGAGTATGAGTTTAAGTATGAGTATGAGTATGAGTATGCGTATGAGTATGAGTATGAGTATGAGCATGAGCATGAGCATGAGCATGAGCATAAGCGTGAACGTGAGAATAAGCATGAGTATGAGTTAAAGTATGAGTATGAGTACGAGTATGTGTATGAATATGAGTATGAGTATGAGTATGAGTATGAGTATGGGTATGAGTATGAGTATGAGTATGAGTATGAGTATGAGTATAAGTATGAGCATGAGCATGAGTATGAGTATGAGTATGAGTATGAGTATGAGTATAAGTATGAGTATGAGTATGAGTATGAGTATAAGTATTAGTCTGAGTATGAGTACGAGTATTAGTATGAGTATGAGTATGAGTATGAGTATGAGTTTAAGTATGAGTATGAGTATGTGCATGAGTATGAGTATGTGTATGAGTATGAGTATGAGTATGAGAATGAGTATGAGTGTGAGTATGAGAATGAGTATGAGTATGTGTATGAGTATGAGTATGAGTATGAGTATGAGTATGAGAATGAGTATGAGTGTGAGTATGAGAATGAGTATGAGTATGTGTATGAGTATGAGTATGAGTATGAGTATGAGTATGAGTATGAATATGAGTATGAGTATGAGTATGAGTATGAGTATGAGTTTAAGTATGAGTATGAGTATGTGCATGAGTATGAGTATGTGTATGAGTATGAGTATGAGTATGAGAATGAGTATGAGTGTGAGTATGAGAATGAGTATGAGTATGTGTATGAGTATGAGTATGAGTATGAGTATGAGTATGAGTATGAGAATGAGTATGAGTGTGAGTATGAGAATGAGTATGAGTATGAGTATGAGTATGAGTATGAGTATGAGTATGAGTATAAGTATGAGTATGAGTATGAGTATTTGTATGAGTATGAGTATGAGTATGACTGTGAGTATGAGTATGACTATGAGTATGAGTATGACTATGACTATGACTATGAGAATGAGTATGAGTATGAGTATGTGCATGAGTATGTGTATGAGTATGTGTATGAGTATGAGTATGAGTATGAGTATGAGTATGAGTATGAGTATGAGTATGAGTATGAGTATGAGTATGAGTATGAGGATGAGTATGAGTATAAGTATGAGTATGTGTATGAGTATGAGTATGAGTATGAGTATGAGTATGAGTATGAGTATGAGTTAGAGTATGAGTATGTGTATGAGTATGAGTATGAGTATGAGTATGAGTGTGAGTGTGAGTGCGAATGTGAGTATGAGTATGAGTATGAGTATGAGTATGTGTATGAGTATGAGTATGAGTATGACTATGAGTATGAGTATGAGTATGAGTATGAGTTTGAGTATGAGTATGACTATGAGTATGACTATGAGTATGAGTATGACTATGACTATGACTATGAGAATGAGTATGAGTATGAGTATGAGTATGAGTATGAGTATGAGTATGAGTATGAGTATGAGTATGAGTATGAGTATAAGTATGAGTAATAGTATGAGTATAAGTATTAGTATGAGTATGAGTACGAGTATTAGCATGAGTATGAGTATGAGTTTAAGTATGAGTATGAGTATGAGTATGAGTATGAGTATGAGTATGAGTATGAGTATGAGTATGAGTATGAGTATGAGTATGAGTATGAGTATGAGTATGAGGATGAGTATGAGTATAAGTATGAGTATTTGTATGAGTATGAGTATGAGTATGACTATGAGTATGAGTATGACTATGAGTATGAGTATGACTATGACTATGACTATGAGAATGAGTATGAGTATGAGTATGTGCATGAGTATGTGTATGAGTATGTGTATAAGTATGAGTATGACTATGACTATGAGAATGAGTATGAGTATGAGTATGTGCATGAGTATGTGTATGAGTATGTGTATAAGTATGAGTATGAGTATGAGTATGAGTATGAGTATGAGTAAGAGTATAAGTATTAGTATGAGTATGAGTACCAGTATTAGTATGAGTTTAAGTATGAGTATGAGTATGAGTATGTGCATGAGTATGAGTATGTGTATGAGTATGAGTATGAGTATGAGTATGAGTATGAGTATAAGTATGAGAATGAGTATGAGTGTGAGTATGAGAATGAGTATGAGTATGTGTATGAGTATGAGTATGAGTATGAGTATGAGTATGGGTATGAGTATGAGTATGAGTATGAGTATGAGTATGAGTATGAGTATGAGTATGAGTATGAGTATGAGTATGAGTATGACTATGACTATGAGTATGAGTATGACTATGACTATGACTATGAGAATGAGTATGAGTATGAGTATGAGTATGAGTATGAGTATGAGTATGAGTATGAGTGTGAGTATGAGTATGAGTATGAGTTTGAGTATGAGTATGAGTATGAGTATGAGTATGAGTATGAGTATGAGTATGAGTATGAGTATGAGTTTAAGTATGAGTATGAGTTTAAGTATGAGTATGAGTATGAGTATGCGTATGAGTATGAGTATGAGTATGAGCATGAGCATGAGCATGAGCATGAGCATAAGCGTGAACGTGAGAATAAGCATGAGTATGAGTTAAAGTATGAGTATGAGTACGAGTATGTGTATGAATATGAGTATGAGTATGAGTATGAGTATGAGTATGGGTATGAGTATGAGTATGAGTATGAGTATGAGTATGAGTATAAGTATGAGCATGAGCATGAGTATGAGTATGAGTATGAGTATGAGTATGAGTATGAGTATGAGTATAAGTATGAGTATGAGTATGAGTATGAGTATAAGTATTAGTCTGAGTATGAGTACGAGTATTAGTATGAGTATGAGTATGAGTATGAGTATGAGTTTAAGTATGAGTATGAGTATGTGCATGAGTATGAGTATGTGTATGAGTATGAGTATGAGTATGAGAATGAGTATGAGTGTGAGTATGAGAATGAGTATGAGTATGTGTATGAGTATGAGTATGAGTATGAGTATGAGTATGAGAATGAGTATGAGTGTGAGTATGAGAATGAGTATGAGTATGTGTATGAGTATGAGTATGAGTATGAGTATGAGTATGAATATGAGTATGAGTATGAGTATGAGTATGAGTATGAGTTTAAGTATGAGTATGAGTATGTGCATGAGTATGAGTATGTGTATGAGTATGAGTATGAGTATGAGTATGAGAATGAGTATGAGTGTGAGTATGAGAATGAGTATGAGTATGTGTATGAGTATGAGTATGAGTATGAGTATGAGTATGAGTATGAGAATGAGTATGAGTGTGAGTATGAGAATGAGTATGAGTATGTGTATGAGTATGAGTATGAGTATGAGTATGAGTATGAGTATGAGTATGAGTATGAGTATGTGCATGAGTATGAGTATGTGTATGAGTATGAGTATGAGTATGAGTTTAAGTATGAGTATGAGTTTAAGTATGAGTATGAGTATGAGTATGAGTATGCGTATGAGTATGAGTATGAGTATGAGCATGAGCATGAGCATGAGCATGAGCGTGAGCGTGAGAATAAGCATGAGTATGAGTTTAAGTATGAGTATGAGTATGAGAATGAGTATGAGTATGAGTATGAGTATGAGTATGAGTATGAGTATGAGCATGAGTATGAGTATGAGTATGAGTATGAGTATGAGTATGAGTATGAGTATGAGTATGAGTATGAGTATGAGTATGAGTATGAGTATGAGTATGAGTATGAGTATGAGTATGAGTATGAGTATGAGTATGAGTATGAGTATGAGTATGAGTATGAGTATGAGTATGAGTATGAGTATGAGTATAAGTATGAGTATGAGTATGAGTATGCGTATGAGTATGAGTATGAGTATGACTATGAGTATGAGTATGACTATGACTATGACTATGAGAATGAGTATGAGTATGAGTATGAGTATGAGTATGAGTATGAGTATGAGTATGAGTGTGAGTATGAGTATCAGTATGAGTTTGAGTATGAGTATGAGTATGAGTATGAGTATGAGTATGAGTATGAGTATGAGTATGAGTTTAAGTATGAGTATGAGTTTAAGTATGAGTATGAGTATGAGTATGCGTATGAGTATGAGTATGTGTATGAGTATGAGTATGAGTATGACTATGAGTATGAGTATGAGTATGAGTTTGAGTATGAGTATGACTATGAGTATGACTATGAGTATGAGTATGACTATGACTATGACTATGAGAATGAGTATGAGTATGAGTATGAGTATGAGTATGAGTATGAGTATGAGTATAAGTATGAGTAATAGTATGAGTATAAGTATTAGTATGAGTATGAGTACGAGTATTAGCATGAGTATGAGTATGAGTTTAAGTATGAGTATGAGTATGAGTATGAGTATGTGTATAAGTATGAGTATGAGTATGAGTATGAGTATGAGTATGAGTATAAGTATTAGTATGAGTATGAGTACCAGTATTAGTATGAGTATGAGTATGAGTATGAGTTTAAGTATGAGTATGAGTATGAGTATGTGCATGAGTATGAGTATGTGTATGAGTATGAGTATGAGTATGAGTATGAGTATAAGTATGAGAATGAGTATGAGTGTGAGTATGAGAATGAGTATGAGTATGTGTATGAGTATGAGTATGAGTATGAGTATGAGTATGAGAATGAGTATGAGTATGTGTATGAGTATGAGTATGAGTATGAGTATGAGTATGAGAATGAGTATGAGTGTGAGTATGAGAATGAGTATGAGTATGTGTATGAGTATGAGTATGAGTATGAGTATGAGTATGAATATGAGTATGAGTATGAGTATGAGTATGAGTATGAGTATGAGTATGAGTATGAGTATGAGTATGAGTATGAGTATGAGTGTGAGTGTGAGTGCGAATGTGAGTATGAGTATGAGTATGAGTATGAGTATAAGTATTAGTATGAGTATGAGTACGAGTATTAGTATGAGTATGAGTATGAGTATGAGTTTAAGTATGAGTATGAGTATGAGTATGAGTATGAGTATGTGCATGAGTATGAGTATGTGTATGAGTATGAGTATGAGTATGAGTATGAGTATGAGTGTGAGTATGAGTATGAGTATGAGTATGAGTATGAGTATGAGTATGAGAATGAGTATGAGTATGAGTATGAGTATGAGTATGAGTATGAGCATGAGCATGAGCATGAGTATGAGTATGAGTATGAGTGTGAGTATGAGTATGAGTATGAGTATGAATATGAGTATGAGTATGATTATAAGTATTAGTATGAGTATGAGTACGAGTATTAGTATGAGTATGAGTATGAGTATGAGTTCAAGTATGAGTATGAGTATGAGTATGTGCATGAGTATGAGTATGTGTATGAGTATGAGTATTAGTATGAGTATGAGTATGAGTATGAGTTTAAGTATGAGTATGAGTATGAGTATGAGTATGTGCATGAGTATGAGTATGTGTATGAGTATGAGTATGAGTATGAGTATGAGTATGAGTATGAGTATGAGTATGAGGATGAGTATGAGTATAAGTATGAGTATGTGTATGAGTATGAGTATGAGTATGAGTATGAGTATGAGTATGAGTATGAGTACGAGTACGAGTACGAGTATGCGTATGAGTTTGAGTATGAGTATGAGTATGAGTATGAGTATGAGTATGAGTATGAGTATGAGTATGAGTTTAAGTATGAGTATGGGTTTAAGTATGAGTATGAGTATGAGTATGCGTATGAGTATGAGTATGAGTATGAGCATGAGCATGAGCATGAGCGTGAGCGTGAGAATAAGCATGAGTATGAGTTTAAGTATGAGTATGAGTATGAGAATGAGTATGAGTATGAGTATGAGTATGAGTATGAGTATGAGTATGAGCATGAGTATGAGTATGAGTATGAGTATGAGTATGAGTATGAGTATGAGTATGAGTGTGAGTATGAGTATGAGTATGAGTGTGAGTGCGAATGTGAGTATGAGTATGAGTATGAGTATGAGTATGAGTATGAGTATGAGTATGAGTATGAGTATGAGTATAAGTATGAGTATGAGTATGAGTATGAGTATGAGTATGAGTATGAGTATGAGTATGAGTATGAGTGTGAGTGCGAATGTGAGTATGAGTATGAGTATGAGTATGAGTATGAGTATGAGTATGAGTATGAGTATGAGTATGAGTATAAGTATGAGTATGAGTATGAGTATGAGTATGAGTATGAGTATGAGTGTGAGTATGAGTATGAGTATGAGTATGAGTATGAGTATGAGAATGAGTATGAGTATGAGTATGAGTATGAGTATGAGTATGAGTATGAGTATGAGTATGAGTATGAGTATGAGTATGAGTGTGAGTATGAGTATGAGTATGAGTTTGAGTATGAGTATGAGTATGAGTATGAGTATGAGTATGAGTATGAGTATGAGTATGAGTATGAGTTTAAGTATGAGTATGAGTTTAAGTATGAGTATGAGTATGAGTATGCGTATGAGTATGAGTATGAGTATGAGCATGAGCATGAGCATGAGCATGAGCATAAGCGTGAACGTGAGAATAAGCATGAGTATGAGTTAAAGTATGAGTATGAGTACGAGTATGTGTATGAATATGAGTATGAGTATGAGTATGAGTATGAGTATGGGTATGAGTATGAGTATGAGTATGAGTATGAGTATAAGTATGAGCATGAGCATGAGTATGAGTATGAGTATGAGTATGAGTATGAGTATGAGTATAAGTATGAGTATGAGTATGAGTATGAGTATAAGTATTAGTCTGAGTATGAGTACGAGTATTAGTATGAGTATGAGTATGAGTATGAGTATGAGTTTAAGTATGAGTATGAGTATGTGCATGAGTATGAGTATGTGTATGAGTATGAGTATGAGTATGAGAATGAGTATGAGTGTGAGTATGAGAATGAGTATGAGTATGTGTATGAGTATGAGTATGAGTATGAGTATGAGTATGAGAATGAGTATGAGTGTGAGTATGAGAATGAGTATGAGTATGTGTATGAGTATGAGTATGAGTATGAGTATGAGTATGAGTATGAATATGAGTATGAGTATGAGTATGAGTATGAGTATGAGTATGAGTTTAAGTATGAGTATGAGTATGTGCATGAGTATGAGTATGTGTATGAGTATGAGTATGAGTATGAGTTTAAGTATGAGTATGAGTTTAAGTATGAGTATGAGTATGAGTATGAGTATGCGTATGAGTATGAGTATGAGTATGAGCATGAGCATGAGCATGAGCATGAGCGTGAGCGTGAGAATAAGCATGAGTATGAGTTTAAGTATGAGTATGAGTATGAGAATGAGTATGAGTATGAGTATGAGTATGAGTATGAGTATGAGTATGAGTATGAGTATGAGCATGAGTATGAGTATGAGTATGAGTATGAGTATGAGTATGAGTATGAGTATGAGTATGAGTATGAGTATGAGTATGAGTATGAGTATGAGTATGAGTATGAGTATGAGTATGAGTATGAGTATGAGTATGAGTATGAGTATGAGTATGAGTATGAGTATGAGTATGAGTATGAGTATGAGTATAAGTATGAGTATGAGTATGAGTATGCGTATGAGTATGAGTATGAGTATGACTATGAGTATGAGTATGACTATGACTATGACTATGAGAATGAGTATGAGTATGAGTATGAGTATGAGTATGAGTATGAGTATGAGTATGAGTGTGAGTATGAGTATCAGTATGAGTTTGAGTATGAGTATGAGTATGAGTATGAGTATGAGTATGAGTATGAGTATGAGTATGAGTATGAGTTTAAGTATGAGTATGAGTTTAAGTATGAGTATGAGTATGAGTATGCGTATGAGTATGAGTATGTGTATGAGTATGAGTATGAGTATGACTATGAGTATGAGTATGAGTATGAGTTTGAGTATGAGTATGACTATGAGTATGACTATGAGTATGAGTATGACTATGACTATGACTATGAGAATGAGTATGAGTATGAGTATGAGTATGAGTATGAGTATGAGTATGAGTATGAGTATAAGTATGAGTAATAGTATGAGTATAAGTATTAGTATGAGTATGAGTACGAGTATTAGCATGAGTATGAGTATGAGTTTAAGTATGAGTATGAGTATGAGTATGAGTATGTGTATAAGTATGAGTATGAGTATGAGTATGAGTATGAGTATGAGTATGAGTATAAGTATTAGTATGAGTATGAGTACCAGTATTAGTATGAGTATGAGTATGAGTATGAGTTTAAGTATGAGTATGAGTATGAGTATGTGCATGAGTATGAGTATGTGTATGAGTATGAGTATGAGTATGAGTATGAGTATAAGTATGAGAATGAGTATGAGTGTGAGTATGAGAATGAGTATGAGTATGTGTATGAGTATGAGTATGAGTATGAGTATGAGTATGAGAATGAGTATGAGTATGTGTATGAGTATGAGTATGAGTATGAGTATGAGTATGAGAATGAGTATGAGTGTGAGTATGAGAATGAGTATGAGTATGTGTATGAGTATGAGTATGAGTATGAGTATGAGTATGAATATGAGTATGAGTATGAGTATGAGTATGAGTATGAGTATGAGTATGAGTATGAGTATGAGTATGAGTATGAGTATGAGTGTGAGTGTGAGTGCGAATGTGAGTATGAGTATGAGTATGAGTATGAGTATAAGTATTAGTATGAGTATGAGTACGAGTATTAGTATGAGTATGAGTATGAGTATGAGTTTAAGTATGAGTATGAGTATGAGTATGAGTATGAGTATGTGCATGAGTATGAGTATGTGTATGAGTATGAGTATGAGTATGAGTATGAGTATGAGTGTGAGTATGAGTATGAGTATGAGTATGAGTATGAGTATGAGTATGAGAATGAGTATGAGTATGAGTATGAGTATGAGTATGAGTATGAGCATGAGCATGAGCATGAGTATGAGTATGAGTATGAGTGTGAGTATGAGTATGAGTATGAGTATGAATATGAGTATGAGTATGATTATAAGTATTAGTATGAGTATGAGTACGAGTATTAGTATGAGTATGAGTATGAGTATGAGTTCAAGTATGAGTATGAGTATGAGTATGTGCATGAGTATGAGTATGTGTATGAGTATGAGTATTAGTATGAGTATGAGTATGAGTATGAGTTTAAGTATGAGTATGAGTATGAGTATGAGTATGTGCATGAGTATGAGTATGTGTATGAGTATGAGTATGAGTATGAGTATGAGTATGAGTATGAGTATGAGTATGAGGATGAGTATGAGTATAAGTATGAGTATGTGTATGAGTATGAGTATGAGTATGAGTGTGAGTGTGAGTGCGAATGTGAGTATGAGTATGAGTATGAGTATGAGTATAAGTATTAGTATGAGTATGAGTACGAGTATTAGTATGAGTATGAGTATGAGTATGAGTTTAAGTATGAGTATGAGTATGAGTATGAGTATGAGTATGTGCATGAGTATGAGTATGTGTATGAGTATGAGTATGAGTATGAGTATGAGTATGAGTGTGAGTATGAGTATGAGTATGAGTATGAGTATGAGTATGAGTATGAGAATGAGTATGAGTATGAGTATGAGTATGAGTATGAGTATGAGCATGAGCATGAGCATGAGTATGAGTATGAGTATGAGTGTGAGTATGAGTATGAGTATGAGTATGAATATGAGTATGAGTATGATTATAAGTATTAGTATGAGTATGAGTACGAGTATTAGTATGAGTATGAGTATGAGTATGAGTTCAAGTATGAGTATGAGTATGAGTATGTGCATGAGTATGAGTATGTGTATGAGTATGAGTATTAGTATGAGTATGAGTATGAGTATGAGTTTAAGTATGAGTATGAGTATGAGTATGAGTATGTGCATGAGTATGAGTATGTGTATGAGTATGAGTATGAGTATGAGTATGAGTATGAGTATGAGTATGAGTATGAGGATGAGTATGAGTATAAGTATGAGTATGTGTATGAGTATGAGTATGAGTATGAGTATGAGTATGAGTATGAGTATGAGTACGAGTACGAGTACGAGTATGCGTATGAGTTTGAGTATGAGTATGAGTATGAGTATGAGTATGAGTATGAGTATGAGTATGAGTATGAGTTTAAGTATGAGTATGGGTTTAAGTATGAGTATGAGTATGAGTATGCGTATGAGTATGAGTATGAGTATGAGCATGAGCATGAGCATGAGCGTGAGCGTGAGAATAAGCATGAGTATGAGTTTAAGTATGAGTATGAGTATGAGAATGAGTATGAGTATGAGTATGAGTATGAGTATGAGTATGAGTATGAGCATGAGTATGAGTATGAGTATGAGTATGAGTATGAGTATGAGTATGAGTATGAGTGTGAGTATGAGTATGAGTATGAGTGTGAGTGCGAATGTGAGTATGAGTATGAGTATGAGTATGAGTATGAGTATGAGTATGAGTATGAGTATGAGTATGAGTATAAGTATGAGTATGAGTATGAGTATGAGTATGAGTATGAGTATGAGTATGAGTATGAGTATGAGTGTGAGTGCGAATGTGAGTATGAGTATGAGTATGAGTATGAGTATGAGTATGAGTATGAGTATGAGTATGAGTATGAGTATAAGTATGAGTATGAGTATGAGTATGAGTATGAGTATGAGTATGAGTGTGAGTATGAGTATGAGTATGAGTATAAGTATGAGTATGAGTATGAGTATGAGTATGAGTATGAGTGTGAGTATGAGTATGAGTATGAGTATGAGTATGAGTATGAGAATGAGTATGAGTATGAGTATGAGTATGAGTATGAGTATGAGCATGAGCATGAGCATGAGTATGAGTATGAGTATGAGTGTGAGTATGAGTATGAGTATGAGTATGAATATGAGTATGAGTATGATTATAAGTATTAGTATGAGTATGAGTACGAGTATTAGTATGAGTATGAGTATGAGTATGAGTTCAAGTATGAGTATGAGTATGAGTATGTGCATGAGTATGAGTATGTGTATGAGTATGAGTATTAGTATGAGTATGAGTATGAGTATGAGTTTAAGTATGAGTATGAGTATGAGTATGAGTATGTGCATGAGTATGAGTATGTGTATGAGTATGAGTATGAGTATGAGTATGAGTATGAGTATGAGTATGAGTATGAGGATGAGTATGAGTATAAGTATGAGTATGTGTATGAGTATGAGTATGAGTATGAGTATGAGTATGAGTATGAGTATGAGTACGAGTACGAGTACGAGTATGCGTATGAGTTTGAGTATGAGTATGAGTATGAGTATGAGTATGAGTATGAGTATGAGTATGAGTATGAGTTTAAGTATGAGTATGGGTTTAAGTATGAGTATGAGTATGAGTATGCGTATGAGTATGAGTATGAGTATGAGCATGAGCATGAGCATGAGCGTGAGCGTGAGAATAAGCATGAGTATGAGTTTAAGTATGAGTATGAGTATGAGAATGAGTATGAGTATGAGTATGAGTATGAGTATGAGTATGAGTATGAGCATGAGTATGAGTATGAGTATGAGTATGAGTATGAGTATGAGTATGAGTATGAGTGTGAGTATGAGTATGAGTATGAGTGTGAGTGCGAATGTGAGTATGAGTATGAGTATGAGTATGAGTATGAGTATGAGTATGAGTATGAGTATGAGTATGAGTATAAGTATGAGTATGAGTATGAGTATGAGTATGAGTATGAGTATGAGTATGAGTATGAGTATGAGTGTGAGTGCGAATGTGAGTATGAGTATGAGTATGAGTATGAGTATGAGTATGAGTATGAGTATGAGTATGAGTATGAGTATAAGTATGAGTATGAGTATGAGTATGAGTATTAGTATGAGTATGAGTGTGAGTATGAGTATGAGTATGAGTATGAGTATGAGTATGAGAATGAGTATGAGTATGAGTATGAGTATGAGTATGAGTATGAGTATGAGTATGAGTATGAGTATGAGTATGAGTATGAGTGTGAGTATGAGTATGAGTATGAGTTTGAGTATGAGTATGAGTATGAGTATGAGTATGAGTATGAGTATGAGTATGAGTATGAGTATGAGTTTAAGTATGAGTATGAGTTTAAGTATGAGTATGAGTATGAGTATGCGTATGAGTATGAGTATGAGTATGAGCATGAGCATGAGCATGAGCATGAGCATAAGCGTGAACGTGAGAATAAGCATGAGTATGAGTTAAAGTATGAGTATGAGTACGAGTATGTGTATGAATATGAGTATGAGTATGAGTATGAGTATGAGTATGGGTATGAGTATGAGTATGAGTATGAGTATGAGTATGAGTATAAGTATGAGCATGAGCATGAGTATGAGTATGAGTATGAGTATGAGTATGAGTATGAGTATAAGTATGAGTATGAGTATGAGTATGAGTATAAGTATTAGTCTGAGTATGAGTACGAGTATTAGTATGAGTATGAGTATGAGTATGAGTATGAGTTTAAGTATGAGTATGAGTATGTGCATGAGTATGAGTATGTGTATGAGTATGAGTATGAGTATGAGAATGAGTATGAGTGTGAGTATGAGAATGAGTATGAGTATGTGTATGAGTATGAGTATGAGTATGAGTATGAGTATGAGAATGAGTATGAGTGTGAGTATGAGAATGAGTATGAGTATGTGTATGAGTATGAGTATGAGTATGAGTATGAGTATGAGTATGAATATGAGTATGAGTATGAGTATGAGTATGAGTATGAGTATGAGTTTAAGTATGAGTATGAGTATGTGCATGAGTATGAGTATGTGTATGAGTATGAGTATGAGTATGAGTTTAAGTATGAGTATGAGTTTAAGTATGAGTATGAGTATGAGTATGAGTATGCGTATGAGTATGAGTATGAGTATGAGCATGAGCATGAGCATGAGCATGAGCGTGAGCGTGAGAATAAGCATGAGTATGAGTTTAAGTATGAGTATGAGTATGAGAATGAGTATGAGTATGAGTATGAGTATGAGTATGAGTATGAGTATGAGTATGAGTATGAGCATGAGTATGAGTATGAGTATGAGTATGAGTATGAGTATGAGTATGAGTATGAGTATGAGTATGAGTATGAGTATGAGTATGAGTATGAGTATGAGTATGAGTATGAGTATGAGTATGAGTATGAGTATGAGTATGAGTATGAGTATGAGTATGAGTATGAGTATGAGTATAAGTATGAGTATGAGTATGAGTATGAGTATAAGTATTAGTCTGAGTATGAGTACGAGTATTAGTATGAGTATGAGTATGAGTATGAGTATGAGTTTAAGTATGAGTATGAGTATGTGCATGAGTATGAGTATGTGTATGAGTATGAGTATGAGTATGAGAATGAGTATGAGTGTGAGTATGAGAATGAGTATGAGTATGTGTATGAGTATGAGTATGAGTATGAGTATGAGTATGAGAATGAGTATGAGTGTGAGTATGAGAATGAGTATGAGTATGTGTATGAGTATGAGTATGAGTATGAGTATGAGTATGAGTATGAATATGAGTATGAGTATGAGTATGAGTATGAGTATGAGTATGAGTTTAAGTATGAGTATGAGTATGTGCATGAGTATGAGTATGTGTATGAGTATGAGTATGAGTATGAGTTTAAGTATGAGTATGAGTTTAAGTATGAGTATGAGTATGAGTATGAGTATGCGTATGAGTATGAGTATGAGTATGAGCATGAGCATGAGCATGAGCATGAGCGTGAGCGTGAGAATAAGCATGAGTATGAGTTTAAGTATGAGTATGAGTATGAGAATGAGTATGAGTATGAGTATGAGTATGAGTATGAGTATGAGTATGAGTATGAGTATGAGCATGAGTATGAGTATGAGTATGAGTATGAGTATGAGTATGAGTATGAGTATGAGTATGAGTATGAGTATGAGTATGAGTATGAGTATGAGTATGAGTATGAGTATGAGTATGAGTATGAGTATGAGTATGAGTATGAGTATGAGTATGAGTATGAGTATGAGTATGAGTATGAGTATGAGTATGAGTATGAGTATGAGTATGAGTATGAGTATGAGTATGAGTATAAGTATGAGTATGAGTATGAGTATGCGTATGAGTATGAGTATGAGTATGACTATGAGTATGAGTATGACTATGACTATGACTATGAGAATGAGTATGAGTATGAGTATGAGTATGAGTATGAGTATGAGTATGAGTATGAGTGTGAGTATGAGTATCAGTATGAGTTTGAGTATGAGTATGAGTATGAGTATGAGTATGAGTATGAGTATGAGTATGAGTATGAGTATGAGTTTAAGTATGAGTATGAGTTTAAGTATGAGTATGAGTATGAGTATGCGTATGAGTATGAGTATGTGTATGAGTATGAGTATGAGTATGACTATGAGTATGAGTATGAGTATGAGTTTGAGTATGAGTATGACTATGAGTATGACTATGAGTATGAGTATGACTATGACTATGACTATGAGAATGAGTATGAGTATGAGTATGAGTATGAGTATGAGTATGAGTATGAGTATGAGTATAAGTATGAGTAATAGTATGAGTATAAGTATTAGTATGAGTATGAGTACGAGTATTAGCATGAGTATGAGTATGAGTTTAAGTATGAGTATGAGTATGAGTATGAGTATGTGTATAAGTATGAGTATGAGTATGAGTATGAGTATGAGTATGAGTATGAGTATAAGTATTAGTATGAGTATGAGTACCAGTATTAGTATGAGTATGAGTATGAGTATGAGTTTAAGTATGAGTATGAGTATGAGTATGTGCATGAGTATGAGTATGTGTATGAGTATGAGTATGAGTATGAGTATGAGTATAAGTATGAGAATGAGTATGAGTGTGAGTATGAGAATGAGTATGAGTATGTGTATGAGTATGAGTATGAGTATGAGTATGAGTATGAGAATGAGTATGAGTATGTGTATGAGTATGAGTATGAGTATGAGTATGAGAATGAGTATGAGTGTGAGTATGAGAATGAGTATGAGTATGTGTATGAGTATGAGTATGAGTATGAGTATGAGTATGAATATGAGTATGAGTATGAGTATGAGTATGAGTATGAGTATGAGTATGAGTATGAGTATGAGTATGAGTATGAGTATGAGTGTGAGTGTGAGTGCGAATGTGAGTATGAGTATGAGTATGAGTATGAGTATAAGTATTAGTATGAGTATGAGTACGAGTATTAGTATGAGTATGAGTATGAGTATGAGTTTAAGTATGAGTATGAGTATGAGTATGAGTATGAGTATGTGCATGAGTATGAGTATGTGTATGAGTATGAGTATGAGTATGAGTATGAGTATGAGTATGAGTATGAGTATGAGTATGAGTATGAGTATGAGTATGAGCATGAGCATGAGCATGAGCATGAGCGTGAGCGTGAGAATAAGCATGAGTATGAGTTTAAGTATGAGTATGAGTATGAGAATGAGTATGAGTATGAGTATGAGTATGAGTATGAGTATGAGTATGAGTATGAGTATGAGCATGAGTATGAGTATGAGTATGAGTATGAGTATGAGTATGAGTATGAGTATGAGTATGAGTATGAGTATGAGTATGAGTATGAGTATGAGTATGAGTATGAGTATGAGTATGAGTATGAGTATGAGTATGAGTATGAGTATGAGTATGAGTATGAGTATGAGTATGAGTATGAGTATGAGTATGAGTATAAGTATGAGTATGAGTATGAGTATGAGTATAAGTATTAGTCTGAGTATGAGTACGAGTATTAGTATGAGTATGAGTATGAGTATGAGTATGAGTTTAAGTATGAGTATGAGTATGTGCATGAGTATGAGTATGTGTATGAGTATGAGTATGAGTATGAGAATGAGTATGAGTGTGAGTATGAGAATGAGTATGAGTATGTGTATGAGTATGAGTATGAGTATGAGTATGAGTATGAGAATGAGTATGAGTGTGAGTATGAGAATGAGTATGAGTATGTGTATGAGTATGAGTATGAGTATGAGTATGAGTATGAGTATGAATATGAGTATGAGTATGAGTATGAGTATGAGTATGAGTATGAGTTTAAGTATGAGTATGAGTATGTGCATGAGTATGAGTATGTGTATGAGTATGAGTATGAGTATGAGTTTAAGTATGAGTATGAGTTTAAGTATGAGTATGAGTATGAGTATGAGTATGCGTATGAGTATGAGTATGAGTATGAGCATGAGCATGAGCATGAGCATGAGCGTGAGCGTGAGAATAAGCATGAGTATGAGTTTAAGTATGAGTATGAGTATGAGAATGAGTATGAGTATGAGTATGAGTATGAGTATGAGTATGAGTATGAGTATGAGTATGAGCATGAGTATGAGTATGAGTATGAGTATGAGTATGAGTATGAGTATGAGTATGAGTATGAGTATGAGTATGAGTATGAGTATGAGTATGAGTATGAGTATGAGTATGAGTATGAGTATGAGTATGAGTATGAGTATGAGTATGAGTATGAGTATGAGTATGAGTATGAGTATGAGTATGAGTATGAGTATGAGTATGAGTATGAGTATGAGTATGAGTATGAGTATGAGTATAAGTATGAGTATGAGTATGAGTATGCGTATGAGTATGAGTATGAGTATGACTATGAGTATGAGTATGACTATGACTATGACTATGAGAATGAGTATGAGTATGAGTATGAGTATGAGTATGAGTATGAGTATGAGTATGAGTGTGAGTATGAGTATCAGTATGAGTTTGAGTATGAGTATGAGTATGAGTATGAGTATGAGTATGAGTATGAGTATGAGTATGAGTATGAGTTTAAGTATGAGTATGAGTTTAAGTATGAGTATGAGTATGAGTATGCGTATGAGTATGAGTATGTGTATGAGTATGAGTATGAGTATGACTATGAGTATGAGTATGAGTATGAGTTTGAGTATGAGTATGACTATGAGTATGACTATGAGTATGAGTATGACTATGACTATGACTATGAGAATGAGTATGAGTATGAGTATGAGTATGAGTATGAGTATGAGTATGAGTATGAGTATAAGTATGAGTAATAGTATGAGTATAAGTATTAGTATGAGTATGAGTACGAGTATTAGCATGAGTATGAGTATGAGTTTAAGTATGAGTATGAGTATGAGTATGAGTATGTGTATAAGTATGAGTATGAGTATGAGTATGAGTATGAGTATGAGTATAAGTATTAGTATGAGTATGAGTACCAGTATTAGTATGAGTATGAGTATGAGTATGAGTTTAAGTATGAGTATGAGTATGAGTATGTGCATGAGTATGAGTATGTGTATGAGTATGAGTATGAGTATGAGTATGAGTATAAGTATGAGAATGAGTATGAGTGTGAGTATGAGAATGAGTATGAGTATGTGTATGAGTATGAGTATGAGTATGAGTATGAGTATGAGAATGAGTATGAGTATGTGTATGAGTATGAGTATGAGTATGAGTATGAGTATGAGAATGAGTATGAGTGTGAGTATGAGAATGAGTATGAGTATGTGTATGAGTATGAGTATGAGTATGAGTATGAGTATGAATATGAGTATGAGTATGAGTATGAGTATGAGTATGAGTATGAGTATGAGTATGAGTATGAGTATGAGTATGAGTATGAGTGTGAGTGTGAGTGCGAATGTGAGTATGAGTATGAGTATGAGTATGAGTATAAGTATTAGTATGAGTATGAGTACGAGTATTAGTATGAGTATGAGTATGAGTATGAGTTTAAGTATGAGTATGAGTATGAGTATGAGTATGAGTATGTGCATGAGTATGAGTATGTGTATGAGTATGAGTATGAGTATGAGTATGAGTATGAGTGTGAGTATGAGTATGAGTATGAGTATGAGTATGAGTATGAGTATGAGAATGAGTATGAGTATGAGTATGAGTATGAGTATGAGTATGAGCATGAGCATGAGCATGAGTATGAGAATGAGTATGAGTGTGAGTATGAGTATGAGTATGAGTATGAATATGAGTATGAGTATGATTATAAGTATTAGTATGAGTATGAGTACGAGTATTAGTATGAGTATGAGTATGAGTATGAGTTCAAGTATGAGTATGAGTATGAGTATGTGCATGAGTATGAGTATGTGTATGAGTATGAGTATTAGTATGAGTATGAGTATGAGTATGAGTTTAAGTATGAGTATGAGTATGAGTATGAGTATGTGCATGAGTATGAGTATGTGTATGAGTATGAGTATGAGTATGAGTATGAGTATGAGTATGAGTATGAGTATGAGGATGAGTATGAGTATAAGTATGAGTATGTGTATGAGTATGAGTATGAGTATGAGTGTGAGTGTGAGTGCGAATGTGAGTATGAGTATGAGTATGAGTATGAGTATAAGTATTAGTATGAGTATGAGTACGAGTATTAGTATGAGTATGAGTATGAGTATGAGTTTAAGTATGAGTATGAGTATGAGTATGAGTATGAGTATGTGCATGAGTATGAGTATGTGTATGAGTATGAGTATGAGTATGAGTATGAGTATGAGTGTGAGTATGAGTATGAGTATGAGTATGAGTATGAGTATGAGTATGAGAATGAGTATGAGTATGAGTATGAGTATGAGTATGAGTATGAGCATGAGCATGAGCATGAGTATGAGTATGAGTATGAGTGTGAGTATGAGTATGAGTATGAGTATGAATATGAGTATGAGTATGATTATAAGTATTAGTATGAGTATGAGTACGAGTATTAGTATGAGTATGAGTATGAGTATGAGTTCAAGTATGAGTATGAGTATGAGTATGTGCATGAGTATGAGTATGTGTATGAGTATGAGTATTAGTATGAGTATGAGTATGAGTATGAGTTTAAGTATGAGTATGAGTATGAGTATGAGTATGTGCATGAGTATGAGTATGTGTATGAGTATGAGTATGAGTATGAGTATGAGTATGAGTATGAGTATGAGTATGAGGATGAGTATGAGTATAAGTATGAGTATGTGTATGAGTATGAGTATGAGTATGAGTATGAGTATGAGTATGAGTATGAGTACGAGTACGAGTACGAGTATGCGTATGAGTTTGAGTATGAGTATGAGTATGAGTATGAGTATGAGTATGAGTATGAGTATGAGTATGAGTTTAAGTATGAGTATGGGTTTAAGTATGAGTATGAGTATGAGTATGCGTATGAGTATGAGTATGAGTATGAGCATGAGCATGAGCATGAGCGTGAGCGTGAGAATAAGCATGAGTATGAGTTTAAGTATGAGTATGAGTATGAGAATGAGTATGAGTATGAGTATGAGTATGAGTATGAGTATGAGTATGAGCATGAGTATGAGTATGAGTATGAGTATGAGTATGAGTATGAGTATGAGTATGAGTGTGAGTATGAGTATGAGTATGAGTGTGAGTGCGAATGTGAGTATGAGTATGAGTATGAGTATGAGTATGAGTATGAGTATGAGTATGAGTATGAGTATGAGTATAAGTATGAGTATGAGTATGAGTATGAGTATGAGTATGAGTATGAGTATGAGTATGAGTATGAGTGTGAGTGCGAATGTGAGTATGAGTATGAGTATGAGTATGAGTATGAGTATGAGTATGAGTATGAGTATGAGTATGAGTATAAGTATGAGTATGAGTATGAGTATGAGTATGAGTATGAGTATGAGTGTGAGTATGAGTATGAGTATGAGTATAAGTATGAGTATGAGTATGAGTATGAGTATGAGTATGAGTATGAGTGTGAGTATGAGTATGAGTATGAGTATGAGTATGAGTATGAGAATGAGTATGAGTATGAGTATGAGTATGAGTATGAGTATGAGCATGAGCATGAGCATGAGTATGAGTATGAGTATGAGTGTGAGTATGAGTATGAGTATGAGTATGAATATGAGTATGAGTATGATTATAAGTATTAGTATGAGTATGAGTACGAGTATTAGTATGAGTATGAGTATGAGTATGAGTTCAAGTATGAGTATGAGTATGAGTATGTGCATGAGTATGAGTATGTGTATGAGTATGAGTATTAGTATGAGTATGAGTATGAGTATGAGTTTAAGTATGAGTATGAGTATGAGTATGAGTATGTGCATGAGTATGAGTATGTGTATGAGTATGAGTATGAGTATGAGTATGAGTATGAGTATGAGTATGAGTATGAGGATGAGTATGAGTATAAGTATGAGTATGTGTATGAGTATGAGTATGAGTATGAGTATGAGTATGAGTATGAGTATGAGTACGAGTACGAGTACGAGTATGCGTATGAGTTTGAGTATGAGTATGAGTATGAGTATGAGTATGAGTATGAGTATGAGTATGAGTATGAGTTTAAGTATGAGTATGGGTTTAAGTATGAGTATGAGTATGAGTATGCGTATGAGTATGAGTATGAGTATGAGCATGAGCATGAGCATGAGCGTGAGCGTGAGAATAAGCATGAGTATGAGTTTAAGTATGAGTATGAGTATGAGAATGAGTATGAGTATGAGTATGAGTATGAGTATGAGTATGAGCATGAGTATGAGTATGAGTATGAGTATGAGTATGAGTATGAGTATGAGTATGAGTGTGAGTATGAGTATGAGTATGAGTGTGAGTGCGAATGTGAGTATGAGTATGAGTATGAGTATGAGTATGAGTATGAGTATGAGTATGAGTATGAGTATGAGTATAAGTATGAGTATGAGTATGAGTATGAGTATGAGTATGAGTATGAGTATGAGTATGAGTATGAGTGTGAGTGCGAATGTGAGTATGAGTATGAGTATGAGTATGAGTATGAGTATGAGTATGAGTATGAGTATGAGTATGAGTATAAGTATGAGTATGAGTATGAGTATGAGTATGAGTATGAGTATGAGTGTGAGTATGAGTATGAGTATGAGTATGAGTATGAGTATGAGTATGAGAATGAGTATGAGTATGAGTATGAGTATGAGTATGAGTATGAGTATGAGTATGAGTATGAGTATGAGTATGAGTATGAGTGTGAGTATGAGTATGAGTATGAGTTTGAGTATGAGTATGAGTATGAGTATGAGTATGAGTATGAGTATGAGTATGAGTATGAGTATGAGTTTAAGTATGAGTATGAGTTTAAGTATGAGTATGAGTATGAGTATGCGTATGAGTATGAGTATGAGCATGAGCATGAGCATGAGCATGAGCATAAGCGTGAACGTGAGAATAAGCATGAGTATGAGTTAAAGTATGAGTATGAGTACGAGTATGTGTATGAATATGAGTATGAGTATGAGTATGAGTATGAGTATGGGTATGAGTATGAGTATGAGTATGAGTATGAGTATGAGTATAAGTATGAGCATGAGCATGAGTATGAGTATGAGTATGAGTATGAGTATGAGTATGAGTATAAGTATGAGTATGAGTATGAGTATGAGTATAAGTATTAGTCTGAGTATGAGTACGAGTATTAGTATGAGTATGAGTATGAGTATGAGTATGAGTTTAAGTATGAGTATGAGTATGTGCATGAGTATGAGTATGTGTATGAGTATGAGTATGAGTATGAGAATGAGTATGAGTGTGAGTATGAGAATGAGTATGAGTATGTGTATGAGTATGAGTATGAGTATGAGTATGAGTATGAGAATGAGTATGAGTGTGAGTATGAGAATGAGTATGAGTATGTGTATGAGTATGAGTATGAGTATGAGTATGAGTATGAGTATGAATATGAGTATGAGTATGAGTATGAGTATGAGTATGAGTATGAGTTTAAGTATGAGTATGAGTATGTGCATGAGTATGAGTATGTGTATGAGTATGAGTATGAGTATGAGTTTAAGTATGAGTATGAGTTTAAGTATGAGTATGAGTATGAGTATGAGTATGCGTATGAGTATGAGTATGAGTATGAGCATGAGCATGAGCATGAGCATGAGCGTGAGCGTGAGAATAAGCATGAGTATGAGTTTAAGTATGAGTATGAGTATGAGAATGAGTATGAGTATGAGTATGAGTATGAGTATGAGTATGAGTATGAGTATGAGTATGAGCATGAGTATGAGTATGAGTATGAGTATGAGTATGAGTATGAGTATGAGTATGAGTATGAGTATGAGTATGAGTATGAGTATGAGTATGAGTATGAGTATGAGTATGAGTATGAGTATGAGTATGAGTATGAGTATGAGTATGAGTATGAGTATGAGTATGAGTATGAGTATGAGTATGAGTATAAGTATGAGTATGAGTATGAGTATGCGTATGAGTATGAGTATGAGTATGACTATGAGTATGAGTATGACTATGACTATGACTATGAGAATGAGTATGAGTATGAGTATGAGTATGAGTATGAGTATGAGTATGAGTATGAGTGTGAGTATGAGTATCAGTATGAGTTTGAGTATGAGTATGAGTATGAGTATGAGTATGAGTATGAGTATGAGTATGAGTATGAGTATGAGTTTAAGTATGAGTATGAGTTTAAGTATGAGTATGAGTATGAGTATGCGTATGAGTATGAGTATGTGTATGAGTATGAGTATGAGTATGACTATGAGTATGAGTATGAGTATGAGTTTGAGTATGAGTATGACTATGAGTATGACTATGAGTATGAGTATGACTATGACTATGACTATGAGAATGAGTATGAGTATGAGTATGAGTATGAGTATGAGTATGAGTATGAGTATGAGTATAAGTATGAGTAATAGTATGAGTATAAGTATTAGTATGAGTATGAGTACGAGTATTAGCATGAGTATGAGTATGAGTTTAAGTATGAGTATGAGTATGAGTATGAGTATGTGTATAAGTATGAGTATGAGTATGAGTATGAGTATGAGTATGAGTATGAGTATAAGTATTAGTATGAGTATGAGTACCAGTATTAGTATGAGTATGAGTATGAGTATGAGTTTAAGTATGAGTATGAGTATGAGTATGTGCATGAGTATGAGTATGTGTATGAGTATGAGTATGAGTATGAGTATGAGTATAAGTATGAGAATGAGTATGAGTGTGAGTATGAGAATGAGTATGAGTATGTGTATGAGTATGAGTATGAGTATGAGTATGAGTATGAGAATGAGTATGAGTATGTGTATGAGTATGAGTATGAGTATGAGTATGAGTATGAGAATGAGTATGAGTGTGAGTATGAGAATGAGTATGAGTATGTGTATGAGTATGAGTATGAGTATGTGTATGAGTATGAGTATGAGTATGAGTATGAGTATGAGTGTGAGTATGAGTATGAGTATGAGTATGAGTATGAGTATGAGTATGAGAATGAGTATGAGTATGAGTATGAGTATGAGTATGAGTATGAGCATGAGCATGAGCATGAGTATGAGTATGAGTATGAGTGTGAGTATGAGTATGAGTATGAGTATGAATATGAGTATGAGTATGATTATAAGTATTAGTATGAGTATGAGTACGAGTATTAGTATGAGTATGAGTATGAGTATGAGTTCAAGTATGAGTATGAGTATGAGTATGTGCATGAGTATGAGTATGTGTATGAGTATGAGTATTAGTATGAGTATGAGTATGAGTATGAGTTTAAGTATGAGTATGAGTATGAGTATGAGTATGTGCATGAGTATGAGTATGTGTATGAGTATGAGTATGAGTATGAGTATGAGTATGAGTATGAGTATGAGTATGAGGATGAGTATGAGTATAAGTATGAGTATGTGTATGAGTATGAGTATGAGTGTGAGTGCGAATGTGAGTATGAGTATGAGTATGAGTATGAGTATGAGTATGAGTATGAGTATGAGTATGAGTATGAGTATAAGTATGAGTATGAGTATGAGTATGAGTATGAGTATGAGTATGAGTATGAGTATGAGTATGAGTGTGAGTGCGAATGTGAGTATGAGTATGAGTATGAGTATGAGTATGAGTATGAGTATGAGTATGAGTATGAGTATGAGTATAAGTATGAGTATGAGTATGAGTATGAGTATGAGTATGAGTATGAGTGTGAGTATGAGTATGAGTATGAGTATAAGTATGAGTATGAGTATGAGTATGAGTATGAGTATGAGTATGAGTGTGAGTATGAGTATGAGTATGAGTATGAGTATGAGTATGAGAATGAGTATGAGTATGAGTATGAGTATGAGTATGAGTATGAGCATGAGCATGAGCATGAGTATGAGTATGAGTATGAGTGTGAGTATGAGTATGAGTATGAGTATGAATATGAGTATGAGTATGATTATAAGTATTAGTATGAGTATGAGTACGAGTATTAGTATGAGTATGAGTATGAGTATGAGTTCAAGTATGAGTATGAGTATGAGTATGTGCATGAGTATGAGTATGTGTATGAGTATGAGTATTAGTATGAGTATGAGTATGAGTATGAGTTTAAGTATGAGTATGAGTATGAGTATGAGTATGTGCATGAGTATGAGTATGTGTATGAGTATGAGTATGAGTATGAGTATGTGTATGAGTATGAGTATGAGTATGAGTATGAGTATGAGTATGAGTATGAGTACGAGTACGAGTACGAGTATGCGTATGAGTTTGAGTATGAGTATGAGTATGAGTATGAGTATGAGTATGAGTATGAGTATGAGTATGAGTTTAAGTATGAGTATGGGTTTAAGTATGAGTATGAGTATGAGTATGCGTATGAGTATGAGTATGAGTATGAGCATGAGCATGAGCATGAGCGTGAGCGTGAGAATAAGCATGAGTATGAGTTTAAGTATGAGTATGAGTATGAGAATGAGTATGAGTATGAGTATGAGTATGAGTATGAGTATGAGTATGAGCATGAGTATGAGTATGAGTATGAGTATGAGTATGAGTATGAGTATGAGTATGAGTGTGAGTATGAGTATGAGTATGAGTGTGAGTGCGAATGTGAGTATGAGTATGAGTATGAGTATGAGTATGAGTATGAGTATGAGTATGAGTATGAGTATGAGTATAAGTATGAGTATGAGTATGAGTATGAGTATGAGTATGAGTATGAGTATGAGTATGAGTATGAGTGTGAGTGCGAATGTGAGTATGAGTATGAGTATGAGTATGAGTATGAGTATGAGTATGAGTATGAGTATGAGTATGAGTATAAGTATGAGTATGAGTATGAGTATGAGTATGAGTATGAGTATGAGTGTGAGTATGAGTATGAGTATGAGTATGAGTATGAGTATGAGAATGAGTATGAGTATGAGTATGAGTATGAGTATGAGTATGAGTATGAGTATGAGTATGAGTATGAGTATGAGTATGAGTGTGAGTATGAGTATGAGTATGAGTTTGAGTATGAGTATGAGTATGAGTATGAGTATGAGTATGAGTATGAGTATGAGTATGAGTATGAGTTTAAGTATGAGTATGAGTTTAAGTATGAGTATGAGTATGAGTATGCGTATGAGTATGAGTATGAGTATGAGCATGAGCATGAGCATGAGCATGAGCATAAGCGTGAACGTGAGAATAAGCATGAGTATGAGTTAAAGTATGAGTATGAGTACGAGTATGTGTATGAATATGAGTATGAGTATGAGTATGAGTATGAGTATGGGTATGAGTATGAGTATGAGTATGAGTATGAGTATGAGTATAAGTATGAGCATGAGCATGAGTATGAGTATGAGTATGAGTATGAGTATGAGTATGAGTATAAGTATGAGTATGAGTATGAGTATGAGTATAAGTATTAGTCTGAGTATGAGTACGAGTATTAGTATGAGTATGAGTATGAGTATGAGTATGAGTTTAAGTATGAGTATGAGTATGTGCATGAGTATGAGTATGTGTATGAGTATGAGTATGAGTATGAGAATGAGTATGAGTGTGAGTATGAGAATGAGTATGAGTATGTGTATGAGTATGAGTATGAGTATGAGTATGAGTATGAGAATGAGTATGAGTGTGAGTATGAGAATGAGTATGAGTATGTGTATGAGTATGAGTATGAGTATGAGTATGAGTATGAGTATGAATATGAGTATGAGTATGAGTATGAGTATGAGTATGAGTATGAGTTTAAGTATGAGTATGAGTATGTGCATGAGTATGAGTATGTGTATGAGTATGAGTATGAGTATGAGTTTAAGTATGAGTATGAGTTTAAGTATGAGTATGAGTATGAGTATGAGTATGCGTATGAGTATGAGTATGAGTATGAGCATGAGCATGAGCATGAGCATGAGCGTGAGCGTGAGAATAAGCATGAGTATGAGTTTAAGTATGAGTATGAGTATGAGAATGAGTATGAGTATGAGTATGAGTATGAGTATGAGTATGAGTATGAGTATGAGTATGAGCATGAGTATGAGTATGAGTATGAGTATGAGTATGAGTATGAGTATGAGTATGAGTATGAGTATGAGTATGAGTATGAGTATGAGTATGAGTATGAGTATGAGTATGAGTATGAGTATGAGTATGAGTATGAGTATGAGTATGAGTATGAGTATGAGTATGAGTATGAGTATGAGTATGAGTATAAGTATGAGTATGAGTATGAGTATGCGTATGAGTATGAGTATGAGTATGACTATGAGTATGAGTATGACTATGACTATGACTATGAGAATGAGTATGAGTATGAGTATGAGTATGAGTATGAGTATGAGTATGAGTATGAGTGTGAGTATGAGTATCAGTATGAGTTTGAGTATGAGTATGAGTATGAGTATGAGTATGAGTATGAGTATGAGTATGAGTATGAGTATGAGTTTAAGTATGAGTATGAGTTTAAGTATGAGTATGAGTATGAGTATGCGTATGAGTATGAGTATGTGTATGAGTATGAGTATGAGTATGACTATGAGTATGAGTATGAGTATGAGTTTGAGTATGAGTATGACTATGAGTATGACTATGAGTATGAGTATGACTATGACTATGACTATGAGAATGAGTATGAGTATGAGTATGAGTATGAGTATGAGTATGAGTATGAGTATGAGTATAAGTATGAGTAATAGTATGAGTATAAGTATTAGTATGAGTATGAGTACGAGTATTAGCATGAGTATGAGTATGAGTTTAAGTATGAGTATGAGTATGAGTATGAGTATGTGTATAAGTATGAGTATGAGTATGAGTATGAGTATGAGTATGAGTATGAGTATAAGTATTAGTATGAGTATGAGTACCAGTATTAGTATGAGTATGAGTATGAGTATGAGTTTAAGTATGAGTATGAGTATGAGTATGTGCATGAGTATGAGTATGTGTATGAGTATGAGTATGAGTATGAGTATGAGTATGAGTATAAGTATGAGAATGAGTATGAGTGTGAGTATGAGAATGAGTATGAGTATGTGTATGAGTATGAGTATGAGTATGAGTATGAGTATGAGAATGAGTATGAGTATGTGTATGAGTATGAGTATGAGTATGAGTATGAGTATGAGAATGAGTATGAGTGTGAGTATGAGAATGAGTATGAGTATGTGTATGAGTATGAGTATGAGTATGAGTATGAGTATGAATATGAGTATGAGTATGAGTATGAGTATGAGTATGAGTATGAGTATGAGTATGAGTATGAGTATGAGTATGAGTATGAGTGTGAGTGTGAGTGCGAATGTGAGTATGAGTATGAGTATGAGTATGAGTATAAGTATTAGTATGAGTATGAGTACGAGTATTAGTATGAGTATGAGAATGAGTATGAGTTTAAGTATGAGTATGAGTATGAGTATGAGTATGAGTATGTGCATGAGTATGAGTATGTGTATGAGTATGAGTATGAGTATGAGTATGAGTATGAGTGTGAGTATGAGTATGAGTATGAGTATGAGTATGAGTATGAGTATGAGAATGAGTATGAGTATGAGTATGAGTATGAGTATGAGTATGAGCATGAGCATGAGCATGAGTATGAGTATGAGTATGAGTGTGAGTATGAGTATGAGTATGAGTATGAATATGAGTATGAGTATGATTATAAGTATTAGTATGAGTATGAGTACGAGTATTAGTATGAGTATGAGTATGAGTATGAGTTCAAGTATGAGTATGAGTATGAGTATGTGCATGAGTATGAGTATGTGTATGAGTATGAGTATTAGTATGAGTATGAGTATGAGTATGAGTTTAAGTATGAGTATGAGTATGAGTATGAGTATGTGCATGAGTATGAGTATGTGTATGAGTATGAGTATGAGTATGAGTATGAGTATGAGTATGAGTATGAGTATGAGGATGAGTATGAGTATAAGTATGAGTATGTGTATGAGTATGAGTATGAGTATGAGTATGAGTATGAGTATGAGTATGAGTACGAGTACGAGTACGAGTATGCGTATGAGTTTGAGTATGAGTATGAGTATGAGTATGAGTATGAGTATGAGTATGAGTATGAGTATGAGTTTAAGTATGAGTATGGGTTTAAGTATGAGTATGAGTATGAGTATGCGTATGAGTATGAGTATGAGTATGAGCATGAGCATGAGCATGAGCGTGAGCGTGAGAATAAGCATGAGTATGAGTTTAAGTATGAGTATGAGTATGAGAATGAGTATGAGTATGAGTATGAGTATGAGTATGAGTATGAGTATGAGCATGAGTATGAGTATGAGTATGAGTATGAGTATGAGTATGAGTATGAGTATGAGTGTGAGTATGAGTATGAGTATGAGTGTGAGTGCGAATGTGAGTATGAGTATGAGTATGAGTATGAGTATGAGTATGAGTATGAGTATGAGTATGAGTATGAGTATAAGTATGAGTATGAGTATGAGTATGAGTATGAGTATGAGTATGAGTATGAGTATGAGTATGAGTGTGAGTGCGAATGTGAGTATGAGTATGAGTATGAGTATGAGTATGAGTATGAGTATGAGTATGAGTATGAGTATGAGTATAAGTATGAGTATGAGTATGAGTATGAGTATGAGTATGAGTATGAGTGTGAGTATGAGTATGAGTATGAGTATGAGTATGAGTATGAGAATGAGTATGAGTATGAGTATGAGTATGAGTATGAGTATGAGTATGAGTATGAGTATGAGTATGAGTATGAGTGTGAGTATGAGTATGAGTATGAGTTTGAGTATGAGTATGAGTATGAGTATGAGTATGAGTATGAGTATGAGTATGAGTATGAGTATGAGTTTAAGTATGAGTATGAGTTTAAGTATGAGTATGAGTATGAGTATGCGTATGAGTATGAGTATGAGTATGAGCATGAGCATGAGCATGAGCATGAGCATAAGCGTGAACGTGAGAATAAGCATGAGTATGAGTTAAAGTATGAGTATGAGTACGAGTATGTGTATGAATATGAGTATGAGTATGAGTATGAGTATGAGTATGGGTATGAGTATGAGTATGAGTATGAGTATGAGTATGAGTATAAGTATGAGCATGAGCATGAGTATGAGTATGAGTATGAGTATGAGTATGAGTATGAGTATAAGTATGAGTATGAGTATGAGTATGAGTATAAGTATTAGTCTGAGTATGAGTACGAGTATTAGTATGAGTATGAGTATGAGTATGAGTATGAGTTTAAGTATGAGTATGAGTATGTGCATGAGTATGAGTATGTGTATGAGTATGAGTATGAGTATGAGAATGAGTATGAGTGTGAGTATGAGAATGAGTATGAGTATGTGTATGAGTATGAGTATGAGTATGAGTATGAGTATGAGAATGAGTATGAGTGTGAGTATGAGAATGAGTATGAGTATGTGTATGAGTATGAGTATGAGTATGAGTATGAGTATGAGTATGAGTATGAATATGAGTATGAGTATGAGTATGAGTATGAGTATGAGTATGAGTTTAAGTATGAGTATGAGTATGTGCATGAGTATGAGTATGTGTATGAGTATGAGTATGAGTATGAGAATGAGTATGAGTGTGAGTATGAGAATGAGTATGAGTATGTGTATGAGTATGAGTATGAGTATGAGTATGAGTATGAGTATGAGAATGAGTATGAGTGTGAGTATGAGAATGAGTATGAGTATGTGTATGAGTATGAGTATGAGTATGAGTATGAGTATGAGTATGAGTATGAATATGAGTATGAGTATGAGTATGAGTATGAGTATGAGTATGAGTATGAGTATGAGTATGAGTATGAGTGTGAGTGTGAGTGCGAATGTGAGTATGAGTATGAGTATGAGTATGAGTATAAGTATTAGTATGAGTATGAGTACGAGTATTAGTATGAGTATGAGTATGAGTATGAGTTTAAGTATGAGTATGAGTATGAGTATGAGTATGAGTATGTGCATGAGTATGAGTATGTGTATGAGTATGAGTATGAGTATGAGTATGAGTGTGAGTATGAGTATGAGTATGAGTATGAGTATGAGTATGAGAATGAGTATGAGTATGAGTATGAGTATGAGTATGAGTATGAGCATGAGCATGAGCATGAGTATGAGTATGAGTATGAGTGTGAGTATGAGTATGAGTATGAGTATGAATACGAGTATGAATATGATTATAAGTATTAGTATGAGTATGAGTACGAGTATTAGTATGAGTATGAGTATGAGTATGAGTTCAAGTATGAGTATGAGTATGAGTATGTGCATGAGTATGAGTATGTGTATGAGTATGAGTATTAGTATGAGTATGAGTATGAGTATGAGTTTAAGTATGAGTATGAGTATGAGTATGAGTATGAGTATGTGCATGAGTATGAGTATGTGTATGAGTATGAGTATGAGTATGAGTATGAGTATGAGTATGAGTATGAGTATGAGTATGAGTATGAGGATGAGTATGAGTATAAGTATGAGTATGTGTATGAGTATGAGTATGAGTATGAGTATGAGTATGAGTATGAGTATGAGTACGAGTACGAGTACGAGTATGCGTATGAGTTTGAGTATGAGTATGAGTATGAGTATGAGTATGAGTATGAGTATGAGTATGAGTATGAGTTTAAGTATGAGTATGAGTTTAAGTATGAGTATGAGTATGAGTATGAGTATGCGTATGAGTATGAGTATGAGTATGAGCATGAGCATGAGCATGAGCATGAGCGTGAGCGTGAGAATAAGCATGAGTATGAGTTTAAGTATGAGTATGAGTATGAGAATGAGTATGAGTATGAGTATGAGTATGAGTATGAGTATGAGTATGAGCATGAGTATGAGTATGAGTATGAGTATGAGTATGAGTATGAGTATGAGTATGAGTATGAGTATGAGTATGAGTATGAGTATGAGTATGAGTATGAGTATGAGTATGAGTATGAGTATGAGTATGAGTATGAGTATGAGTATGAGTATGAGTATGAGTATGAGTATGAGTATGAGTATGAGTATGAGTATAAGTATGAGTATGAGTATGAGTATGCGTATGAGTATGAGTATGAGTATGACTATGAGTATGAGTATGACTATGACTATGACTATGAGAATGAGTATGAGTATGAGTATGAGTATGAGTATGAGTATGAGTATGAGTATGAGTATGAGTATGAGTATGAGTATGAGTATGAGTATGAGTATGAGTATGAGTATGAGTATGAGTATGAGTATGAGTATGAGTATAAGTATGAGTATGAGTATGAGTATGCGTATGAGTATGAGTATGAGTATGACTATGAGTATGAGTATGACTATGACTATGACTATGAGAATGAGTATGAGTATGAGTATGAGTATGAGTATGAGTATGAGTATGAGTATGAGTGTGAGTATGAGTATCAGTATGAGTTTGAGTATGAGTATGAGTATGAGTATGAGTATGAGTATGAGTATGAGTATGAGTATGAGTATGAGTTTAAGTATGAGTATGAGTTTAAGTATGAGTATGAGTATGAGTGTGAGTATGAGTATGAGTATGAGTTTGAGTATGAGTATGAGTATGAGTATGAGTATGAGTATGAGTATGAGTATGAGTATGAGTATGAGTTTAAGTATGAGTATGAGTTTAAGTATGAGTATGAGTATGAGTATGCGTATGAGTATGAGTATGAGTATGAGCATGAGCATGAGCATGAGCATGAGCATAAGCGTGAACGTGAGAATAAGCATGAGTATGAGTTAAAGTATGAGTATGAGTACGAGTATGTGTATGAATATGAGTATGAGTATGAGTATGAGTATGAGTATGGGTATGAGTATGAGTATGAGTATGAGTATGAGTATGAGTATAAGTATGAGCATGAGCATGAGTATGAGTATGAGTATGAGTATGAGTATGAGTATGAGTATAAGTATGAGTATGAGTATGAGTATGAGTATAAGTATTAGTCTGAGTATGAGTACGAGTATTAGTATGAGTATGAGTATGAGTATGAGTATGAGTTTAAGTATGAGTATGAGTATGTGCATGAGTATGAGTATGTGTATGAGTATGAGTATGAGTATGAGAATGAGTATGAGTGTGAGTATGAGAATGAGTATGAGTATGTGTATGAGTATGAGTATGAGTATGAGTATGAGTATGAGAATGAGTATGAGTGTGAGTATGAGAATGAGTATGAGTATGTGTATGAGTATGAGTATGAGTATGAGTATGAGTATGAGTATGAATATGAGTATGAGTATGAGTATGAGTATGAGTATGAGTATGAGTTTAAGTATGAGTATGAGTATGTGCATGAGTATGAGTATGTGTATGAGTATGAGTATGAGTATGAGTTTAAGTATGAGTATGAGTTTAAGTATGAGTATGAGTATGAGTATGAGTATGCGTATGAGTATGAGTATGAGTATGAGCATGAGCATGAGCATGAGCATGAGCGTGAGCGTGAGAATAAGCATGAGTATGAGTTTAAGTATGAGTATGAGTATGAGAATGAGTATGAGTATGAGTATGAGTATGAGTATGAGTATGAGTATGAGTATGAGTATGAGCATGAGTATGAGTATGAGTATGAGTATGAGTATGAGTATGAGTATGAGTATGAGTATGAGTATGAGTATGAGTATGAGTATGAGTATGAGTATGAGTATGAGTATGAGTATGAGTATGAGTATGAGTATGAGTATGAGTATGAGTATGAGTATGAGTATGAGTATGAGTATGAGTATGAGTATAAGTATGAGTATGAGTATGAGTATGCGTATGAGTATGAGTATGAGTATGACTATGAGTATGAGTATGACTATGACTATGACTATGAGAATGAGTATGAGTATGAGTATGAGTATGAGTATGAGTATGAGTATGAGTATGAGTGTGAGTATGAGTATCAGTATGAGTTTGAGTATGAGTATGAGTATGAGTATGAGTATGAGTATGAGTATGAGTATGAGTATGAGTATGAGTTTAAGTATGAGTATGAGTTTAAGTATGAGTATGAGTATGAGTATGCGTATGAGTATGAGTATGTGTATGAGTATGAGTATGAGTATGACTATGAGTATGAGTATGAGTATGAGTTTGAGTATGAGTATGACTATGAGTATGACTATGAGTATGAGTATGACTATGACTATGACTATGAGAATGAGTATGAGTATGAGTATGAGTATGAGTATGAGTATGAGTATGAGTATGAGTATAAGTATGAGTAATAGTATGAGTATAAGTATTAGTATGAGTATGAGTACGAGTATTAGCATGAGTATGAGTATGAGTTTAAGTATGAGTATGAGTATGAGTATGAGTATGTGTATAAGTATGAGTATGAGTATGAGTATGAGTATGAGTATGAGTATGAGTATAAGTATTAGTATGAGTATGAGTACCAGTATTAGTATGAGTATGAGTATGAGTATGAGTTTAAGTATGAGTATGAGTATGAGTATGTGCATGAGTATGAGTATGTGTATGAGTATGAGTATGAGTATGAGTATGAGTATGAGTATAAGTATGAGAATGAGTATGAGTGTGAGTATGAGAATGAGTATGAGTATGTGTATGAGTATGAGTATGAGTATGAGTATGAGTATGAGAATGAGTATGAGTATGTGTATGAGTATGAGTATGAGTATGAGTATGAGTATGAGAATGAGTATGAGTGTGAGTATGAGAATGAGTATGAGTATGTGTATGAGTATGAGTATGAGTATGAGTATGAGTATGAATATGAGTATGAGTATGAGTATGAGTATGAGTATGAGTATGAGTATGAGTATGAGTATGAGTATGAGTATGAGTATGAGTGTGAGTGTGAGTGCGAATGTGAGTATGAGTATGAGTATGAGTATGAGTATAAGTATTAGTATGAGTATGAGTACGAGTATTAGTATGAGTATGAGAATGAGTATGAGTTTAAGTATGAGTATGAGTATGAGTATGAGTATGAGTATGTGCATGAGTATGAGTATGTGTATGAGTATGAGTATGAGTATGAGTATGAGTATGAGTGTGAGTATGAGTATGAGTATGAGTATGAGTATGAGTATGAGTATGAGAATGAGTATGAGTATGAGTATGAGTATGAGTATGAGTATGAGCATGAGCATGAGCATGAGTATGAGTATGAGTATGAGTGTGAGTATGAGTATGAGTATGAGTATGAATATGAGTATGAGTATGATTATAAGTATTAGTATGAGTATGAGTACGAGTATTAGTATGAGTATGAGTATGAGTATGAGTTCAAGTATGAGTATGAGTATGAGTATGTGCATGAGTATGAGTATGTGTATGAGTATGAGTATTAGTATGAGTATGAGTATGAGTATGAGTTTAAGTATGAGTATGAGTATGAGTATGAGTATGTGCATGAGTATGAGTATGTGTATGAGTATGAGTATGAGTATGAGTATGAGTATGAGTATGAGTATGAGTATGAGGATGAGTATGAGTATAAGTATGAGTATGTGTATGAGTATGAGTATGAGTATGAGTATGAGTATGAGTATGAGTATGAGTACGAGTACGAGTACGAGTATGCGTATGAGTTTGAGTATGAGTATGAGTATGAGTATGAGTATGAGTATGAGTATGAGTATGAGTATGAGTTTAAGTATGAGTATGGGTTTAAGTATGAGTATGAGTATGAGTATGCGTATGAGTATGAGTATGAGTATGAGCATGAGCATGAGCATGAGCGTGAGCGTGAGAATAAGCATGAGTATGAGTTTAAGTATGAGTATGAGTATGAGAATGAGTATGAGTATGAGTATGAGTATGAGTATGAGTATGAGTATGAGCATGAGTATGAGTATGAGTATGAGTATGAGTATGAGTATGAGTATGAGTATGAGTGTGAGTATGAGTATGAGTATGAGTGTGAGTGCGAATGTGAGTATGAGTATGAGTATGAGTATGAGTATGAGTATGAGTATGAGTATGAGTATGAGTATGAGTATAAGTATGAGTATGAGTATGAGTATGAGTATGAGTATGAGTATGAGTATGAGTATGAGTATGAGTGTGAGTGCGAATGTGAGTATGAGTATGAGTATGAGTATGAGTATGAGTATGAGTATGAGTATGAGTATGAGTATGAGTATAAGTATGAGTATGAGTATGAGTATGAGTATGAGTATGAGTATGAGTGTGAGTATGAGTATGAGTATGAGTATGAGTATGAGTATGAGAATGAGTATGAGTATGAGTATGAGTATGAGTATGAGTATGAGTATGAGTATGAGTATGAGTATGAGTATGAGTGTGAGTATGAGTATGAGTATGAGTTTGAGTATGAGTATGAGTATGAGTATGAGTATGAGTATGAGTATGAGTATGAGTATGAGTATGAGTTTAAGTATGAGTATGAGTTTAAGTATGAGTATGAGTATGAGTATGCGTATGAGTATGAGTATGAGTATGAGCATGAGCATGAGCATGAGCATGAGCATAAGCGTGAACGTGAGAATAAGCATGAGTATGAGTTAAAGTATGAGTATGAGTACGAGTATGTGTATGAATATGAGTATGAGTATGAGTATGAGTATGAGTATGGGTATGAGTATGAGTATGAGTATGAGTATGAGTATGAGTATAAGTATGAGCATGAGCATGAGTATGAGTATGAGTATGAGTATGAGTATGAGTATGAGTATAAGTATGAGTATGAGTATGAGTATGAGTATAAGTATTAGTCTGAGTATGAGTACGAGTATTAGTATGAGTATGAGTATGAGTATGAGTATGAGTTTAAGTATGAGTATGAGTATGTGCATGAGTATGAGTATGTGTATGAGTATGAGTATGAGTATGAGAATGAGTATGAGTGTGAGTATGAGAATGAGTATGAGTATGTGTATGAGTATGAGTATGAGTATGAGTATGAGTATGAGAATGAGTATGAGTGTGAGTATGAGAATGAGTATGAGTATGTGTATGAGTATGAGTATGAGTATGAGTATGAGTATGAGTATGAGTATGAATATGAGTATGAGTATGAGTATGAGTATGAGTATGAGTATGAGTTTAAGTATGAGTATGAGTATGTGCATGAGTATGAGTATGTGTATGAGTATGAGTATGAGTATGAGAATGAGTATGAGTGTGAGTATGAGAATGAGTATGAGTATGTGTATGAGTATGAGTATGAGTATGAGTATGAGTATGAGTATGAGAATGAGTATGAGTGTGAGTATGAGAATGAGTATGAGTATGTGTATGAGTATGAGTATGAGTATGAGTATGAGTATGAGTATGAGTATGAATATGAGTATGAGTATGAGTATGAGTATGAGTATGAGTATGAGTATGAGTATGAGTATGAGTATGAGTGTGAGTGTGAGTGCGAATGTGAGTATGAGTATGAGTATGAGTATGAGTATAAGTATTAGTATGAGTATGAGTACGAGTATTAGTATGAGTATGAGTATGAGTATGAGTTTAAGTATGAGTATGAGTATGAGTATGAGTATGAGTATGTGCATGAGTATGAGTATGTGTATGAGTATGAGTATGAGTATGAGTATGAGTGTGAGTATGAGTATGAGTATGAGTATGAGTATGAGTATGAGAATGAGTATGAGTATGAGTATGAGTATGAGTATGAGTATGAGCATGAGCATGAGCATGAGTATGAGTATGAGTATGAGTGTGAGTATGAGTATGAGTATGAGTATGAATACGAGTATGAATATGATTATAAGTATTAGTATGAGTATGAGTACGAGTATTAGTATGAGTATGAGTATGAGTATGAGTTCAAGTATGAGTATGAGTATGAGTATGTGCATGAGTATGAGTATGTGTATGAGTATGAGTATTAGTATGAGTATGAGTATGAGTATGAGTTTAAGTATGAGTATGAGTATGAGTATGAGTATGAGTATGTGCATGAGTATGAGTATGTGTATGAGTATGAGTATGAGTATGAGTATGAGTATGAGTATGAGTATGAGTATGAGTATGAGTATGAGGATGAGTATGAGTATAAGTATGAGTATGTGTATGAGTATGAGTATGAGTATGAGTATGAGTATGAGTATGAGTATGAGTACGAGTACGAGTACGAGTATGCGTATGAGTTTGAGTATGAGTATGAGTATGAGTATGAGTATGAGTATGAGTATGAGTATGAGTATGAGTTTAAGTATGAGTATGAGTTTAAGTATGAGTATGAGTATGAGTATGAGTATGCGTATGAGTATGAGTATGAGTATGAGCATGAGCATGAGCATGAGTATGAGTATGAGTATGAGTATGAGTATGAGTATGAGTATGAATATGAGTATGAGTATGAGTATGAGTATGAGTATGAGTATGAGTTTAAGTATGAGTATGAGTATGTGCATGAGTATGAGTATGTGTATGAGTATGAGTATGAGTATGAGAATGAGTATGAGTGTGAGTATGAGAATGAGTATGAGTATGTGTATGAGTATGAGTATGAGTATGAGTATGAGTATGAGTATGAGAATGAGTATGAGTGTGAGTATGAGAATGAGTATGAGTATGTGTATGAGTATGAGTATGAGTATGAGTATGAGTATGAGTATGAGTATGAATATGAGTATGAGTATGAGTATGAGTATGAGTATGAGTATGAGTATGAGTATGAGTATGAGTATGAGTATGAGTATGAGTATGAGTATGAGTATGAGTATGAGTATGAGTATGAGTATGAGTATGAGTATGAGTATGAGTATGAGTATGAGTATGAGTATGAGTATGAGTATGAGTATGAGTATGAGTATGAGTATAAGTATGAGTATGAGTATGAGTATGCGTATGAGTATGAGTATGAGTATGACTATGAGTATGAGTATGACTATGACTATGACTATGAGAATGAGTATGAGTATGAGTATGAGTATGAGTATGAGTATGAGTATGAGTATGAGTGTGAGTATGAGTATCAGTATGAGTTTGAGTATGAGTATGAGTATGAGTATGAGTATGAGTATGAGTATGAGTATGAGTATGAGTATGAGTTTAAGTATGAGTATGAGTTTAAGTATGAGTATGAGTATGAGTATGCGTATGAGTATGAGTATGTGTATGAGTATGAGTATGAGTATGACTATGAGTATGAGTATGAGTATGAGTTTGAGTATGAGTATGACTATGAGTATGACTATGAGTATGAGTATGACTATGACTATGACTATGAGAATGAGTATGAGTATGAGTATGAGTATGAGTATGAGTATGAGTATGAGTATGAGTATAAGTATGAGTAATAGTATGAGTATAAGTATTAGTATGAGTATGAGTACGAGTATTAGCATGAGTATGAGTATGAGTTTAAGTATGAGTATGAGTATGAGTATGAGTATGTGTATAAGTATGAGTATGAGTATGAGTATGAGTATGAGTATGAGTATAAGTATTAGTATGAGTATGAGTACCAGTATTAGTATGAGTATGAGTATGAGTATGAGTTTAAGTATGAGTATGAGTATGAGTATGTGCATGAGTATGAGTATGTGTATGAGTATGAGTATGAGTATGAGTATGAGTATAAGTATGAGAATGAGTATGAGTGTGAGTATGAGAATGAGTATGAGTATGTGTATGAGTATGAGTATGAGTATGAGTATGAGTATGAGAATGAGTATGAGTATGTGTATGAGTATGAGTATGAGTATGAGTATGAGTATGAGAATGAGTATGAGTGTGAGTATGAGAATGAGTATGAGTATGTGTATGAGTATGAGTATGAGTATGAGTATGAGTATGAATATGAGTATGAGTATGAGTATGAGTATGAGTATGAGTATGAGTATGAGTATGAGTATGAGTATGAGTATGAGTATGAGTGTGAGTGTGAGTGCGAATGTGAGTATGAGTATGAGTATGAGTATGAGTATAAGTATTAGTATGAGTATGAGTACGAGTATTAGTATGAGTATGAGTATGAGTATGAGTTTAAGTATGAGTATGAGTATGAGTATGAGTATGAGTATGTGCATGAGTATGAGTATGTGTATGAGTATGAGTATGAGTATGAGTATGAGTATGAGTGTGAGTATGAGTATGAGTATGAGTATGAGTATGAGTATGAGTATGAGAATGAGTATGAGTATGAGTATGAGTATGAGTATGAGTATGAGCATGAGCATGAGCATGAGTATGAGAATGAGTATGAGTGTGAGTATGAGTATGAGTATGAGTATGAATATGAGTATGAGTATGATTATAAGTATTAGTATGAGTATGAGTACGAGTATTAGTATGAGTATGAGTATGAGTATGAGTTCAAGTATGAGTATGAGTATGAGTATGTGCATGAGTATGAGTATGTGTATGAGTATGAGTATTAGTATGAGTATGAGTATGAGTATGAGTTTAAGTATGAGTATGAGTATGAGTATGAGTATGTGCATGAGTATGAGTATGTGTATGAGTATGAGTATGAGTATGAGTATGAGTATGAGTATGAGTATGAGTATGAGGATGAGTATGAGTATAAGTATGAGTATGTGTATGAGTATGAGTATGAGTATGAGTGTGAGTGTGAGTGCGAATGTGAGTATGAGTATGAGTATGAGTATGAGTATAAGTATTAGTATGAGTATGAGTACGAGTATTAGTATGAGTATGAGTATGAGTATGAGTTTAAGTATGAGTATGAGTATGAGTATGAGTATGAGTATGTGCATGAGTATGAGTATGTGTATGAGTATGAGTATGAGTATGAGTATGAGTATGAGTGTGAGTATGAGTATGAGTATGAGTATGAGTATGAGTATGAGTATGAGAATGAGTATGAGTATGAGTATGAGTATGAGTATGAGTATGAGCATGAGCATGAGCATGAGTATGAGTATGAGTATGAGTGTGAGTATGAGTATGAGTATGAGTATGAATATGAGTATGAGTATGATTATAAGTATTAGTATGAGTATGAGTACGAGTATTAGTATGAGTATGAGTATGAGTATGAGTTCAAGTATGAGTATGAGTATGAGTATGTGCATGAGTATGAGTATGTGTATGAGTATGAGTATTAGTATGAGTATGAGTATGAGTATGAGTTTAAGTATGAGTATGAGTATGAGTATGAGTATGTGCATGAGTATGAGTATGTGTATGAGTATGAGTATGAGTATGAGTATGAGTATGAGTATGAGTATGAGTATGAGGATGAGTATGAGTATAAGTATGAGTATGTGTATGAGTATGAGTATGAGTATGAGTATGAGTATGAGTATGAGTATGAGTACGAGTACGAGTACGAGTATGCGTATGAGTTTGAGTATGAGTATGAGTATGAGTATGAGTATGAGTATGAGTATGAGTATGAGTATGAGTTTAAGTATGAGTATGGGTTTAAGTATGAGTATGAGTATGAGTATGCGTATGAGTATGAGTATGAGTATGAGCATGAGCATGAGCATGAGCGTGAGCGTGAGAATAAGCATGAGTATGAGTTTAAGTATGAGTATGAGTATGAGAATGAGTATGAGTATGAGTATGAGTATGAGTATGAGTATGAGTATGAGCATGAGTATGAGTATGAGTATGAGTATGAGTATGAGTATGAGTATGAGTATGAGTGTGAGTATGAGTATGAGTATGAGTGTGAGTGCGAATGTGAGTATGAGTATGAGTATGAGTATGAGTATGAGTATGAGTATGAGTATGAGTATGAGTATGAGTATAAGTATGAGTATGAGTATGAGTATGAGTATGAGTATGAGTATGAGTATGAGTATGAGTATGAGTGTGAGTGCGAATGTGAGTATGAGTATGAGTATGAGTATGAGTATGAGTATGAGTATGAGTATGAGTATGAGTATGAGTATAAGTATGAGTATGAGTATGAGTATGAGTATGAGTATGAGTATGAGTGTGAGTATGAGTATGAGTATGAGTATAAGTATGAGTATGAGTATGAGTATGAGTATGAGTATGAGTATGAGTGTGAGTATGAGTATGAGTATGAGTATGAGTATGAGTATGAGAATGAGTATGAGTATGAGTATGAGTATGAGTATGAGTATGAGCATGAGCATGAGCATGAGTATGAGTATGAGTATGAGTGTGAGTATGAGTATGAGTATGAGTATGAATATGAGTATGAGTATGATTATAAGTATTAGTATGAGTATGAGTACGAGTATTAGTATGAGTATGAGTATGAGTATGAGTTCAAGTATGAGTATGAGTATGAGTATGTGCATGAGTATGAGTATGTGTATGAGTATGAGTATTAGTATGAGTATGAGTATGAGTATGAGTTTAAGTATGAGTATGAGTATGAGTATGAGTATGTGCATGAGTATGAGTATGTGTATGAGTATGAGTATGAGTATGAGTATGAGTATGAGTATGAGTATGAGTATGAGGATGAGTATGAGTATAAGTATGAGTATGTGTATGAGTATGAGTATGAGTATGAGTATGAGTATGAGTATGAGTATGAGTACGAGTACGAGTACGAGTATGCGTATGAGTTTGAGTATGAGTATGAGTATGAGTATGAGTATGAGTATGAGTATGAGTATGAGTATGAGTTTAAGTATGAGTATGGGTTTAAGTATGAGTATGAGTATGAGTATGCGTATGAGTATGAGTATGAGTATGAGCATGAGCATGAGCATGAGCGTGAGCGTGAGAATAAGCATGAGTATGAGTTTAAGTATGAGTATGAGTATGAGAATGAGTATGAGTATGAGTATGAGTATGAGTATGAGTATGAGCATGAGTATGAGTATGAGTATGAGTATGAGTATGAGTATGAGTATGAGTATGAGTGTGAGTATGAGTATGAGTATGAGTGTGAGTGCGAATGTGAGTATGAGTATGAGTATGAGTATGAGTATGAGTATGAGTATGAGTATGAGTATGAGTATGAGTATAAGTATGAGTATGAGTATGAGTATGAGTATGAGTATGAGTATGAGTATGAGTATGAGTATGAGTGTGAGTGCGAATGTGAGTATGAGTATGAGTATGAGTATGAGTATGAGTATGAGTATGAGTATGAGTATGAGTATGAGTATAAGTATGAGTATGAGTATGAGTATGAGTATGAGTATGAGTATGAGTGTGAGTATGAGTATGAGTATGAGTATGAGTATGAGTATGAGTATGAGAATGAGTATGAGTATGAGTATGAGTATGAGTATGAGTATGAGTATGAGTATGAGTATGAGTATGAGTATGAGTATGAGTGTGAGTATGAGTATGAGTATGAGTTTGAGTATGAGTATGAGTATGAGTATGAGTATGAGTATGAGTATGAGTATGAGTATGAGTATGAGTTTAAGTATGAGTATGAGTTTAAGTATGAGTATGAGTATGAGTATGCGTATGAGTATGAGTATGAGCATGAGCATGAGCATGAGCATGAGCATAAGCGTGAACGTGAGAATAAGCATGAGTATGAGTTAAAGTATGAGTATGAGTACGAGTATGTGTATGAATATGAGTATGAGTATGAGTATGAGTATGAGTATGGGTATGAGTATGAGTATGAGTATGAGTATGAGTATGAGTATAAGTATGAGCATGAGCATGAGTATGAGTATGAGTATGAGTATGAGTATGAGTATGAGTATAAGTATGAGTATGAGTATGAGTATGAGTATAAGTATTAGTCTGAGTATGAGTACGAGTATTAGTATGAGTATGAGTATGAGTATGAGTATGAGTTTAAGTATGAGTATGAGTATGTGCATGAGTATGAGTATGTGTATGAGTATGAGTATGAGTATGAGAATGAGTATGAGTGTGAGTATGAGAATGAGTATGAGTATGTGTATGAGTATGAGTATGAGTATGAGTATGAGTATGAGAATGAGTATGAGTGTGAGTATGAGAATGAGTATGAGTATGTGTATGAGTATGAGTATGAGTATGAGTATGAGTATGAGTATGAATATGAGTATGAGTATGAGTATGAGTATGAGTATGAGTATGAGTTTAAGTATGAGTATGAGTATGTGCATGAGTATGAGTATGTGTATGAGTATGAGTATGAGTATGAGTTTAAGTATGAGTATGAGTTTAAGTATGAGTATGAGTATGAGTATGAGTATGCGTATGAGTATGAGTATGAGTATGAGCATGAGCATGAGCATGAGCATGAGCGTGAGCGTGAGAATAAGCATGAGTATGAGTTTAAGTATGAGTATGAGTATGAGAATGAGTATGAGTATGAGTATGAGTATGAGTATGAGTATGAGTATGAGTATGAGTATGAGCATGAGTATGAGTATGAGTATGAGTATGAGTATGAGTATGAGTATGAGTATGAGTATGAGTATGAGTATGAGTATGAGTATGAGTATGAGTATGAGTATGAGTATGAGTATGAGTATGAGTATGAGTATGAGTATGAGTATGAGTATGAGTATGAGTATGAGTATGAGTATGAGTATGAGTATAAGTATGAGTATGAGTATGAGTATGCGTATGAGTATGAGTATGAGTATGACTATGAGTATGAGTATGACTATGACTATGACTATGAGAATGAGTATGAGTATGAGTATGAGTATGAGTATGAGTATGAGTATGAGTATGAGTGTGAGTATGAGTATCAGTATGAGTTTGAGTATGAGTATGAGTATGAGTATGAGTATGAGTATGAGTATGAGTATGAGTATGAGTATGAGTTTAAGTATGAGTATGAGTTTAAGTATGAGTATGAGTATGAGTATGCGTATGAGTATGAGTATGTGTATGAGTATGAGTATGAGTATGACTATGAGTATGAGTATGAGTATGAGTTTGAGTATGAGTATGACTATGAGTATGACTATGAGTATGAGTATGACTATGACTATGACTATGAGAATGAGTATGAGTATGAGTATGAGTATGAGTATGAGTATGAGTATGAGTATGAGTATAAGTATGAGTAATAGTATGAGTATAAGTATTAGTATGAGTATGAGTACGAGTATTAGCATGAGTATGAGTATGAGTTTAAGTATGAGTATGAGTATGAGTATGAGTATGTGTATAAGTATGAGTATGAGTATGAGTATGAGTATGAGTATGAGTATGAGTATAAGTATTAGTATGAGTATGAGTACCAGTATTAGTATGAGTATGAGTATGAGTATGAGTTTAAGTATGAGTATGAGTATGAGTATGTGCATGAGTATGAGTATGTGTATGAGTATGAGTATGAGTATGAGTATGAGTATAAGTATGAGAATGAGTATGAGTGTGAGTATGAGAATGAGTATGAGTATGTGTATGAGTATGAGTATGAGTATGAGTATGAGTATGAGAATGAGTATGAGTATGTGTATGAGTATGAGTATGAGTATGAGTATGAGTATGAGAATGAGTATGAGTGTGAGTATGAGAATGAGTATGAGTATGTGTATGAGTATGAGTATGAGTATGTGTATGAGTATGAGTATGAGTATGAGTATGAGTATGAGTGTGAGTATGAGTATGAGTATGAGTATGAGTATGAGTATGAGTATGAGAATGAGTATGAGTATGAGTATGAGTATGAGTATGAGTATGAGCATGAGCATGAGCATGAGTATGAGTATGAGTATGAGTGTGAGTATGAGTATGAGTATGAGTATGAATATGAGTATGAGTATGATTATAAGTATTAGTATGAGTATGAGTACGAGTATTAGTATGAGTATGAGTATGAGTATGAGTTCAAGTATGAGTATGAGTATGAGTATGTGCATGAGTATGAGTATGTGTATGAGTATGAGTATTAGTATGAGTATGAGTATGAGTATGAGTTTAAGTATGAGTATGAGTATGAGTATGAGTATGTGCATGAGTATGAGTATGTGTATGAGTATGAGTATGAGTATGAGTATGAGTATGAGTATGAGTATGAGTATGAGGATGAGTATGAGTATAAGTATGAGTATGTGTATGAGTATGAGTATGAGTGTGAGTGCGAATGTGAGTATGAGTATGAGTATGAGTATGAGTATGAGTATGAGTATGAGTATGAGTATGAGTATGAGTATAAGTATGAGTATGAGTATGAGTATGAGTATGAGTATGAGTATGAGTATGAGTATGAGTATGAGTGTGAGTGCGAATGTGAGTATGAGTATGAGTATGAGTATGAGTATGAGTATGAGTATGAGTATGAGTATGAGTATGAGTATAAGTATGAGTATGAGTATGAGTATGAGTATGAGTATGAGTATGAGTGTGAGTATGAGTATGAGTATGAGTATAAGTATGAGTATGAGTATGAGTATGAGTATGAGTATGAGTATGAGTGTGAGTATGAGTATGAGTATGAGTATGAGTATGAGTATGAGAATGAGTATGAGTATGAGTATGAGTATGAGTATGAGTATGAGCATGAGCATGAGCATGAGTATGAGTATGAGTATGAGTGTGAGTATGAGTATGAGTATGAGTATGAATATGAGTATGAGTATGATTATAAGTATTAGTATGAGTATGAGTACGAGTATTAGTATGAGTATGAGTATGAGTATGAGTTCAAGTATGAGTATGAGTATGAGTATGTGCATGAGTATGAGTATGTGTATGAGTATGAGTATTAGTATGAGTATGAGTATGAGTATGAGTTTAAGTATGAGTATGAGTATGAGTATGAGTATGTGCATGAGTATGAGTATGTGTATGAGTATGAGTATGAGTATGAGTATGTGTATGAGTATGAGTATGAGTATGAGTATGAGTATGAGTATGAGTATGAGTACGAGTACGAGTACGAGTATGCGTATGAGTTTGAGTATGAGTATGAGTATGAGTATGAGTATGAGTATGAGTATGAGTATGAGTATGAGTTTAAGTATGAGTATGGGTTTAAGTATGAGTATGAGTATGAGTATGCGTATGAGTATGAGTATGAGTATGAGCATGAGCATGAGCATGAGCGTGAGCGTGAGAATAAGCATGAGTATGAGTTTAAGTATGAGTATGAGTATGAGAATGAGTATGAGTATGAGTATGAGTATGAGTATGAGTATGAGTATGAGCATGAGTATGAGTATGAGTATGAGTATGAGTATGAGTATGAGTATGAGTATGAGTGTGAGTATGAGTATGAGTATGAGTGTGAGTGCGAATGTGAGTATGAGTATGAGTATGAGTATGAGTATGAGTATGAGTATGAGTATGAGTATGAGTATGAGTATAAGTATGAGTATGAGTATGAGTATGAGTATGAGTATGAGTATGAGTATGAGTATGAGTATGAGTGTGAGTGCGAATGTGAGTATGAGTATGAGTATGAGTATGAGTATGAGTATGAGTATGAGTATGAGTATGAGTATGAGTATAAGTATGAGTATGAGTATGAGTATGAGTATGAGTATGAGTATGAGTGTGAGTATGAGTATGAGTATGAGTATGAGTATGAGTATGAGAATGAGTATGAGTATGAGTATGAGTATGAGTATGAGTATGAGTATGAGTATGAGTATGAGTATGAGTATGAGTATGAGTGTGAGTATGAGTATGAGTATGAGTTTGAGTATGAGTATGAGTATGAGTATGAGTATGAGTATGAGTATGAGTATGAGTATGAGTATGAGTTTAAGTATGAGTATGAGTTTAAGTATGAGTATGAGTATGAGTATGCGTATGAGTATGAGTATGAGTATGAGCATGAGCATGAGCATGAGCATGAGCATAAGCGTGAACGTGAGAATAAGCATGAGTATGAGTTAAAGTATGAGTATGAGTACGAGTATGTGTATGAATATGAGTATGAGTATGAGTATGAGTATGAGTATGGGTATGAGTATGAGTATGAGTATGAGTATGAGTATGAGTATAAGTATGAGCATGAGCATGAGTATGAGTATGAGTATGAGTATGAGTATGAGTATGAGTATAAGTATGAGTATGAGTATGAGTATGAGTATAAGTATTAGTCTGAGTATGAGTACGAGTATTAGTATGAGTATGAGTATGAGTATGAGTATGAGTTTAAGTATGAGTATGAGTATGTGCATGAGTATGAGTATGTGTATGAGTATGAGTATGAGTATGAGAATGAGTATGAGTGTGAGTATGAGAATGAGTATGAGTATGTGTATGAGTATGAGTATGAGTATGAGTATGAGTATGAGAATGAGTATGAGTGTGAGTATGAGAATGAGTATGAGTATGTGTATGAGTATGAGTATGAGTATGAGTATGAGTATGAGTATGAATATGAGTATGAGTATGAGTATGAGTATGAGTATGAGTATGAGTTTAAGTATGAGTATGAGTATGTGCATGAGTATGAGTATGTGTATGAGTATGAGTATGAGTATGAGTTTAAGTATGAGTATGAGTTTAAGTATGAGTATGAGTATGAGTATGAGTATGCGTATGAGTATGAGTATGAGTATGAGCATGAGCATGAGCATGAGCATGAGCGTGAGCGTGAGAATAAGCATGAGTATGAGTTTAAGTATGAGTATGAGTATGAGAATGAGTATGAGTATGAGTATGAGTATGAGTATGAGTATGAGTATGAGTATGAGTATGAGCATGAGTATGAGTATGAGTATGAGTATGAGTATGAGTATGAGTATGAGTATGAGTATGAGTATGAGTATGAGTATGAGTATGAGTATGAGTATGAGTATGAGTATGAGTATGAGTATGAGTATGAGTATGAGTATGAGTATGAGTATGAGTATGAGTATGAGTATGAGTATGAGTATGAGTATAAGTATGAGTATGAGTATGAGTATGCGTATGAGTATGAGTATGAGTATGACTATGAGTATGAGTATGACTATGACTATGACTATGAGAATGAGTATGAGTATGAGTATGAGTATGAGTATGAGTATGAGTATGAGTATGAGTGTGAGTATGAGTATCAGTATGAGTTTGAGTATGAGTATGAGTATGAGTATGAGTATGAGTATGAGTATGAGTATGAGTATGAGTATGAGTTTAAGTATGAGTATGAGTTTAAGTATGAGTATGAGTATGAGTATGCGTATGAGTATGAGTATGTGTATGAGTATGAGTATGAGTATGACTATGAGTATGAGTATGAGTATGAGTTTGAGTATGAGTATGACTATGAGTATGACTATGAGTATGAGTATGACTATGACTATGACTATGAGAATGAGTATGAGTATGAGTATGAGTATGAGTATGAGTATGAGTATGAGTATGAGTATAAGTATGAGTAATAGTATGAGTATAAGTATTAGTATGAGTATGAGTACGAGTATTAGCATGAGTATGAGTATGAGTTTAAGTATGAGTATGAGTATGAGTATGAGTATGTGTATAAGTATGAGTATGAGTATGAGTATGAGTATGAGTATGAGTATGAGTATAAGTATTAGTATGAGTATGAGTACCAGTATTAGTATGAGTATGAGTATGAGTATGAGTTTAAGTATGAGTATGAGTATGAGTATGTGCATGAGTATGAGTATGTGTATGAGTATGAGTATGAGTATGAGTATGAGTATGAGTATAAGTATGAGAATGAGTATGAGTGTGAGTATGAGAATGAGTATGAGTATGTGTATGAGTATGAGTATGAGTATGAGTATGAGTATGAGAATGAGTATGAGTATGTGTATGAGTATGAGTATGAGTATGAGTATGAGTATGAGAATGAGTATGAGTGTGAGTATGAGAATGAGTATGAGTATGTGTATGAGTATGAGTATGAGTATGAGTATGAGTATGAATATGAGTATGAGTATGAGTATGAGTATGAGTATGAGTATGAGTATGAGTATGAGTATGAGTATGAGTATGAGTATGAGTGTGAGTGTGAGTGCGAATGTGAGTATGAGTATGAGTATGAGTATGAGTATAAGTATTAGTATGAGTATGAGTACGAGTATTAGTATGAGTATGAGAATGAGTATGAGTTTAAGTATGAGTATGAGTATGAGTATGAGTATGAGTATGTGCATGAGTATGAGTATGTGTATGAGTATGAGTATGAGTATGAGTATGAGTATGAGTGTGAGTATGAGTATGAGTATGAGTATGAGTATGAGTATGAGTATGAGAATGAGTATGAGTATGAGTATGAGTATGAGTATGAGTATGAGCATGAGCATGAGCATGAGTATGAGTATGAGTATGAGTGTGAGTATGAGTATGAGTATGAGTATGAATATGAGTATGAGTATGATTATAAGTATTAGTATGAGTATGAGTACGAGTATTAGTATGAGTATGAGTATGAGTATGAGTTCAAGTATGAGTATGAGTATGAGTATGTGCATGAGTATGAGTATGTGTATGAGTATGAGTATTAGTATGAGTATGAGTATGAGTATGAGTTTAAGTATGAGTATGAGTATGAGTATGAGTATGTGCATGAGTATGAGTATGTGTATGAGTATGAGTATGAGTATGAGTATGAGTATGAGTATGAGTATGAGTATGAGGATGAGTATGAGTATAAGTATGAGTATGTGTATGAGTATGAGTATGAGTATGAGTATGAGTATGAGTATGAGTATGAGTACGAGTACGAGTACGAGTATGCGTATGAGTTTGAGTATGAGTATGAGTATGAGTATGAGTATGAGTATGAGTATGAGTATGAGTATGAGTTTAAGTATGAGTATGGGTTTAAGTATGAGTATGAGTATGAGTATGCGTATGAGTATGAGTATGAGTATGAGCATGAGCATGAGCATGAGCGTGAGCGTGAGAATAAGCATGAGTATGAGTTTAAGTATGAGTATGAGTATGAGAATGAGTATGAGTATGAGTATGAGTATGAGTATGAGTATGAGTATGAGCATGAGTATGAGTATGAGTATGAGTATGAGTATGAGTATGAGTATGAGTATGAGTGTGAGTATGAGTATGAGTATGAGTGTGAGTGCGAATGTGAGTATGAGTATGAGTATGAGTATGAGTATGAGTATGAGTATGAGTATGAGTATGAGTATGAGTATAAGTATGAGTATGAGTATGAGTATGAGTATGAGTATGAGTATGAGTATGAGTATGAGTATGAGTGTGAGTGCGAATGTGAGTATGAGTATGAGTATGAGTATGAGTATGAGTATGAGTATGAGTATGAGTATGAGTATGAGTATAAGTATGAGTATGAGTATGAGTATGAGTATGAGTATGAGTATGAGTGTGAGTATGAGTATGAGTATGAGTATGAGTATGAGTATGAGAATGAGTATGAGTATGAGTATGAGTATGAGTATGAGTATGAGTATGAGTATGAGTATGAGTATGAGTATGAGTGTGAGTATGAGTATGAGTATGAGTTTGAGTATGAGTATGAGTATGAGTATGAGTATGAGTATGAGTATGAGTATGAGTATGAGTATGAGTTTAAGTATGAGTATGAGTTTAAGTATGAGTATGAGTATGAGTATGCGTATGAGTATGAGTATGAGTATGAGCATGAGCATGAGCATGAGCATGAGCATAAGCGTGAACGTGAGAATAAGCATGAGTATGAGTTAAAGTATGAGTATGAGTACGAGTATGTGTATGAATATGAGTATGAGTATGAGTATGAGTATGAGTATGGGTATGAGTATGAGTATGAGTATGAGTATGAGTATGAGTATAAGTATGAGCATGAGCATGAGTATGAGTATGAGTATGAGTATGAGTATGAGTATGAGTATAAGTATGAGTATGAGTATGAGTATGAGTATAAGTATTAGTCTGAGTATGAGTACGAGTATTAGTATGAGTATGAGTATGAGTATGAGTATGAGTTTAAGTATGAGTATGAGTATGTGCATGAGTATGAGTATGTGTATGAGTATGAGTATGAGTATGAGAATGAGTATGAGTGTGAGTATGAGAATGAGTATGAGTATGTGTATGAGTATGAGTATGAGTATGAGTATGAGTATGAGAATGAGTATGAGTGTGAGTATGAGAATGAGTATGAGTATGTGTATGAGTATGAGTATGAGTATGAGTATGAGTATGAGTATGAATATGAGTATGAGTATGAGTATGAGTATGAGTATGAGTATGAGTTTAAGTATGAGTATGAGTATGTGCATGAGTATGAGTATGTGTATGAGTATGAGTATGAGTATGAGAATGAGTATGAGTGTGAGTATGAGAATGAGTATGAGTATGTGTATGAGTATGAGTATGAGTATGAGTATGAGTATGAGTATGAGAATGAGTATGAGTGTGAGTATGAGAATGAGTATGAGTATGTGTATGAGTATGAGTATGAGTATGAGTATGAGTATGAGTATGAGTATGAATATGAGTATGAGTATGAGTATGAGTATGAGTATGAGTATGAGTATGAGTATGAGTATGAGTATGAGTGTGAGTGTGAGTGCGAATGTGAGTATGAGTATGAGTATGAGTATGAGTATAAGTATTAGTATGAGTATGAGTACGAGTATTAGTATGAGTATGAGTATGAGTATGAGTTTAAGTATGAGTATGAGTATGAGTATGAGTATGAGTATGTGCATGAGTATGAGTATGTGTATGAGTATGAGTATGAGTATGAGTATGAGTGTGAGTATGAGTATGAGTATGAGTATGAGTATGAGTATGAGAATGAGTATGAGTATGAGTATGAGTATGAGTATGAGTATGAGCATGAGCATGAGCATGAGTATGAGTATGAGTATGAGTGTGAGTATGAGTATGAGTATGAGTATGAATACGAGTATGAATATGATTATAAGTATTAGTATGAGTATGAGTACGAGTATTAGTATGAGTATGAGTATGAGTATGAGTTCAAGTATGAGTATGAGTATGAGTATGTGCATGAGTATGAGTATGTGTATGAGTATGAGTATTAGTATGAGTATGAGTATGAGTATGAGTTTAAGTATGAGTATGAGTATGAGTATGAGTATGAGTATGTGCATGAGTATGAGTATGTGTATGAGTATGAGTATGAGTATGAGTATGAGTATGAGTATGAGTATGAGTATGAGTATGAGTATGAGGATGAGTATGAGTATAAGTATGAGTATGTGTATGAGTATGAGTATGAGTATGAGTATGAGTATGAGTATGAGTATGAGTACGAGTACGAGTACGAGTATGCGTATGAGTTTGAGTATGAGTATGAGTATGAGTATGAGTATGAGTATGAGTATGAGTATGAGTATGAGTTTAAGTATGAGTATGAGTTTAAGTATGAGTATGAGTATGAGTATGAGTATGCGTATGAGTATGAGTATGAGTATGAGCATGAGCATGAGCATGAGCATGAGCGTGAGCGTGAGAATAAGCATGAGTATGAGTTTAAGTATGAGTATGAGTATGAGAATGAGTATGAGTATGAGTATGAGTATGAGTATGAGTATGAGTATGAGCATGAGTATGAGTATGAGTATGAGTATGAGTATGAGTATGAGTATGAGTATGAGTATGAGTATGAGTATGAGTATGAGTATGAGTATGAGTATGAGTATGAGTATGAGTATGAGTATGAGTATGAGTATGAGTATGAGTATGAGTATGAGTATGAGTATGAGTATGAGTATGAGTATGAGTATGAGTATAAGTATGAGTATGAGTATGAGTATGCGTATGAGTATGAGTATGAGTATGACTATGAGTATGAGTATGACTATGACTATGACTATGAGAATGAGTATGAGTATGAGTATGAGTATGAGTATGAGTATGAGTATGAGTATGAGTGTGAGTATGAGTATCAGTATGAGTTTGAGTATGAGTATGAGCATGAGTATGAGTATGAGTATGAGTATGAGTATGAGTATGAGTATGAGTATGAGTATGAGTATGAGTATGAGTATGAGTATGAGTATGAGTATGAGTATGAGTATGAGTATGAGTATGAGTATGAGTATGAGTATGAGTATGAGTATGAGTATGAGTATGAGAATGAGTATGAGTGTGAGTATGAGAATGAGTATGAGTATGTGTATGAGTATGAGTATGAGTATGAGTATGAGTATGAATATGAGTATGAGTATGAGTATGAGTATGAGTATGAGTATGAGTATGAGTATGAGTATGAGTATGAGTATGAGTATGAGTGTGAGTGTGAGTGCGAATGTGAGTATGAGTATGAGTATGAGTATGAGTATAAGTATTAGTATGAGTATGAGTACGAGTATTAGTATGAGTATGAGAATGAGTATGAGTTTAAGTATGAGTATGAGTATGAGTATGAGTATGAGTATGTGCATGAGTATGAGTATGTGTATGAGTATGAGTATGAGTATGAGTATGAGTATGAGTGTGAGTATGAGTATGAGTATGAGTATGAGTATGAGTATGAGTATGAGAATGAGTATGAGTATGAGTATGAGTATGAGTATGAGTATGAGCATGAGCATGAGCATGAGTATGAGTATGAGTATGAGTGTGAGTATGAGTATGAGTATGAGTATGAATATGAGTATGAGTATGATTATAAGTATTAGTATGAGTATGAGTACGAGTATTAGTATGAGTATGAGTATGAGTATGAGTTCAAGTATGAGTATGAGTATGAGTATGTGCATGAGTATGAGTATGTGTATGAGTATGAGTATTAGTATGAGTATGAGTATGAGTATGAGTTTAAGTATGAGTATGAGTATGAGTATGAGTATGTGCATGAGTATGAGTATGTGTATGAGTATGAGTATGAGTATGAGTATGAGTATGAGTATGAGTATGAGTATGAGGATGAGTATGAGTATAAGTATGAGTATGTGTATGAGTATGAGTATGAGTATGAGTATGAGTATGAGTATGAGTATGAGTACGAGTACGAGTACGAGTATGCGTATGAGTTTGAGTATGAGTATGAGTATGAGTATGAGTATGAGTATGAGTATGAGTATGAGTATGAGTTTAAGTATGAGTATGGGTTTAAGTATGAGTATGAGTATGAGTATGCGTATGAGTATGAGTATGAGTATGAGCATGAGCATGAGCATGAGCGTGAGCGTGAGAATAAGCATGAGTATGAGTTTAAGTATGAGTATGAGTATGAGAATGAGTATGAGTATGAGTATGAGTATGAGTATGAGTATGAGTATGAGCATGAGTATGAGTATGAGTATGAGTATGAGTATGAGTATGAGTATGAGTATGAGTGTGAGTATGAGTATGAGTATGAGTGTGAGTGCGAATGTGAGTATGAGTATGAGTATGAGTATGAGTATGAGTATGAGTATGAGTATGAGTATGAGTATGAGTATAAGTATGAGTATGAGTATGAGTATGAGTATGAGTATGAGTATGAGTATGAGTATGAGTATGAGTGTGAGTGCGAATGTGAGTATGAGTATGAGTATGAGTATGAGTATGAGTATGAGTATGAGTATGAGTATGAGTATGAGTATAAGTATGAGTATGAGTATGAGTATGAGTATGAGTATGAGTATGAGTGTGAGTATGAGTATGAGTATGAGTATGAGTATGAGTATGAGAATGAGTATGAGTATGAGTATGAGTATGAGTATGAGTATGAGTATGAGTATGAGTATGAGTATGAGTATGAGTGTGAGTATGAGTATGAGTATGAGTTTGAGTATGAGTATGAGTATGAGTATGAGTATGAGTATGAGTATGAGTATGAGTATGAGTATGAGTTTAAGTATGAGTATGAGTTTAAGTATGAGTATGAGTATGAGTATGCGTATGAGTATGAGTATGAGTATGAGCATGAGCATGAGCATGAGCATGAGCATAAGCGTGAACGTGAGAATAAGCATGAGTATGAGTTAAAGTATGAGTATGAGTACGAGTATGTGTATGAATATGAGTATGAGTATGAGTATGAGTATGAGTATGGGTATGAGTATGAGTATGAGTATGAGTATGAGTATGAGTATAAGTATGAGCATGAGCATGAGTATGAGTATGAGTATGAGTATGAGTATGTGTATGAGTATAAGTATGAGTATGAGTATGAGTATGAGTATAAGTATTAGTCTGAGTATGAGTACGAGTATTAGTATGAGTATGAGTATGAGTATGAGTATGAGTTTAAGTATGAGTATGAGTATGTGCATGAGTATGAGTATGTGTATGAGTATGAGTATGAGTATGAGAATGAGTATGAGTGTGAGTATGAGAATGAGTATGAGTATGTGTATGAGTATGAGTATGAGTATGAGTATGAGTATGAGAATGAGTATGAGTGTGAGTATGAGAATGAGTATGAGTATGTGTATGAGTATGAGTATGAGTATGAGTATGAGTATGAGTATGAGTATGACTATGAGTATGAGTATGAGTATGAGTATGAGTATGAGTATGAGTTTAAGTATGAGTATGAGTATGTGCATGAGTATGAGTATGTGTATGAGTATGAGTATGAGTATGAGAATGAGTATGAGTGTGAGTATGAGAATGAGTATGAGTATGTGTATGAGTATGAGTATGAGTATGAGTATGAGTATGAGTATGAGAATGAGTATGAGTGTGAGTATGAGAATGAGTATGAGTATGTGTATGAGTATGAGTATGAGTATGAGTATGAGTATGAGTATGAGTATGAATATGAGTATGAGTATGAGTATGAGTATGAGTATGAGTATGAGTATGAGTATGAGTATGAGTATGAGTGTGAGTGTGAGTGCGAATGTGAGTATGAGTATGAGTATGAGTATGAGTATAAGTATTAGTATGAGTATGAGTACGAGTATTAGTATGAGTATGAGTATGAGTATGAGTTTAAGTATGAGTATGAGTATGAGTATGAGTATGAGTATGTGCATGAGTATGAGTATGTGTATGAGTATGAGTATGAGTATGAGTATGAGTGTGAGTATGAGTATGAGTATGAGTATGAGTATGAGTATGAGAATGAGTATGAGTATGAGTATGAGTATGAGTATGAGTATGAGCATGAGCATGAGCATGAGTATGAGTATGAGTATGAGTGTGAGTATGAGTATGAGTATGAGTATGAATACGAGTATGAATATGATTATAAGTATTAGTATGAGTATGAGTACGAGTATTAGTATGAGTATGAGTATGAGTATGAGTTCAAGTATGAGTATGAGTATGAGTATGTGCATGAGTATGAGTATGTGTATGAGTATGAGTATTAGTATGAGTATGAGTATGAGTATGAGTTTAAGTATGAGTATGAGTATGAGTATGAGTATGAGTATGTGCATGAGTATGAGTATGTGTATGAGTATGAGTATGAGTATGAGTATGAGTATGAGTATGAGTATGAGTATGAGTATGAGTATGAGGATGAGTATGAGTATAAGTATGAGTATGTGTATGAGTATGAGTATGAGTATGAGTATGAGTATGAGTATGAGTATGAGTACGAGTACGAGTACGAGTATGCGTATGAGTTTGAGTATGAGTATGAGTATGAGTATGAGTATGAGTATGAGTATGAGTATGAGTATGAGTTTAAGTATGAGTATGAGTTTAAGTATGAGTATGAGTATGAGTATGAGTATGCGTATGAGTATGAGTATGAGTATGAGCATGAGCATGAGCATGAGCATGAGCGTGAGCGTGAGAATAAGCATGAGTATGAGTTTAAGTATGAGTATGAGTATGAGAATGAGTATGAGTATGAGTATGAGTATGAGTATGAGTATGAGTATGAGCATGAGTATGAGTATGAGTATGAGTATGAGTATGAGTATGAGTATGAGTATGAGTATGAGTATGAGTATGAGTATGAGTATGAGTATGAGTATGAGTATGAGTATGAGTATGAGTATGAGTATGAGTATGAGTATGAGTATGAGTATGAGTATGAGTATGAGTATGAGTATGAGTATGAGTATGAGTATAAGTATGAGTATGAGTATGAGTATGCGTATGAGTATGAGTATGAGTATGACTATGAGTATGAGTATGACTATGACTATGACTATGAGAATGAGTATGAGTATGAGTATGAGTATGAGTATGAGTATGAGTATGAGTATGAGTGTGAGTATGAGTATCAGTATGAGTTTGAGTATGAGTATGAGTATGAGTATGAGTATGAGTATGAGTATGAGTATGAGTATGAGTTTAAGTATGAGTATGAGTTTAAGTATGAGTATGAGTATGAGTATGCGTATGAGTATGAGTATGTGTATGAGTATGAGTATGAGTATGACTATGAGTATGAGTATGAGTATGAGTATGAGTTTGAGTATGAGTATGACTATGAGTATGACTATGAGTATGAGTATGACTATGACTATGACTATGAGAATGAGTATGAGTATGAGTATGAGTATGAGTATGAGTATGAGTATGAGTATGAGTATAAGTATGAGTAATAGTATGAGTATAAGTATTAGTATGAGTATGAGTACGAGTATTAGCATGAGTATGAGTATGAGTTTAAGTATGAGTATGAGTATGAGTATGAGTATGTGTATAAGTATGAGTATGAGTATGAGTATGAGTATGAGTATGAGTATAAGTATTAGTATGAGTATGAGTACCAGTATTAGTATGAGTATGAGTATGAGTATGAGTTTAAGTATGAGTATGAGTATGAGTATGTGCATGAGTATGAGTATGTGTATGAGTATGAGTATGAGTATGAGTATGAGTATAAGTATGAGAATGAGTATGAGTGTGAGTATGAGAATGAGTATGAGTATGTGTATGAGTATGAGTATGAGTATGAGTATGAGTATGAGAATGAGTATGAGTATGTGTATGAGTATGAGTATGAGTATGAGTATGAGTATGAGAATGAGTATGAGTGTGAGTATGAGAATGAGTATGAGTATGTGTATGAGTATGAGTATGAGTATGAGTATGAGTATGAATATGAGTATGAGTATGAGTATGAGTATGAGTATGAGTATGAGTATGAGTATGAGTATGAGTATGAGTATGAGTATGAGTATGAGTGTGAGTGTGAGTGCGAATGTGAGTATGAGTATGAGTATGAGTATGAGTATGAGTATAAGTATTAGTATGAGTATGAGTACGAGTATTAGTATGAGTATGAGTATGAGTATGAGTTTAAGTATGAGTATGAGTATGAGTATGAGTATGAGTATGTGCATGAGTATGAGTATGTGTATGAGTATGAGTATGAGTATGAGTATGAGTATGAGTGTGAGTATGAGTATGAGTATGAGTATGAGTATGAGTATGAGTATGAGAATGAGTATGAGTATGAGTATGAGTATGAGTATGAGTATGAGCATGAGCATGAGCATGAGTATGAGTATGAGTATGAGTGTGAGTATGAGTATGAGTATGAGTATGAATATGAGTATGAGTATGATTATAAGTATTAGTATGAGTATGAGTACGAGTATTAGTATGAGTATGAGTATGAGTATGAGTTCAAGTATGAGTATGAGTATGAGTATGTGCATGAGTATGAGTATGTGTATGAGTATGAGTATTAGTATGAGTATGAGTATGAGTATGAGTTTAAGTATGAGTATGAGTATGAGTATGAGTATGTGCATGAGTATGAGTATGTGTATGAGTATGAGTATGAGTATGAGTATGAGTATGAGTATGAGTATGAGTATGAGTATGAGGATGAGTATGAGTATAAGTATGAGTATGTGTATGAGTATGAGTATGAGTATGAGTATGAGTATGAGTATGAGTACGAGTACGAGTACGAGTATGCGTATGAGTTTGAGTATGAGTATGAGTATGAGTATGAGTATGAGTATGAGTATGAGTATGAGTATGAGTTTAAGTATGAGTATGGGTTTAAGTATGAGTATGAGTATGAGTATGCGTATGAGTATGAGTATGAGTATGAGCATGAGCATGAGCATGAGCGTGAGCGTGAGAATAAGCATGAGTATGAGTTTAAGTATGAGTATGAGTATGAGAATGAGTATGAGTATGAGTATGAGTATGAGTATGAGTATGAGTATGAGTATGAGCATGAGTATGAGTATGAGTATGAGTATGAGTATGAGTATGAGTATGAGTATGAGTGTGAGTATGAGTATGAGTATGAGTGTGAGTGCGAATGTGAGTATGAGTATGAGTATGAGTATGAGTATGAGTATGAGTATGAGTATGAGTATGAGTATGAGTATAAGTATGAGTATGAGTATGAGTATGAGTATGAGTATGAGTATGAGTATGAGTATGAGTATGAGTGTGAGTGCGAATGTGAGTATGAGTATGAGTATGAGTATGAGTATGAGTATGAGTATGAGTATGAGTATGAGTATGAGTATGAGTATAAGTATGAGTATGAGTATGAGTATGAGTATGAGTATGAGTATGAGTGTGAGTATGAGTATGAGTATGAGTATGAGTATGAGTATGAGAATGAGTATGAGTATGAGTATGAGTATGAGTATGAGTATGAGTATGAGCATGAGCATGAGCATGAGTATGAGTATGAGTGTGAGTATGAGTATGAGTATGAGTATGAATATGAGTATGAGTATGATTATAAGTATTAGTATGAGTATGAGTACGAGTATTAGTATGAGTATGAGTATGAGTATGAGTTTAAGTATGAGTATGAGTATGAGTATGTGCATGAGTATGAGTATGTGTATGAGTATGAGTATGAGTATAAGTATTAGTATGAGTATGAGTACCAGTATTAGTATGAGTATGAGTATGAGTATGAGTTTAAGTATGAGTATGAGTATGAGTATGTGCATGAGTATGAGTATGAGTATGAGTATGAGTATGAGTATGAGTATGAGTATGAGTATGAGTATGAGTATGAGTATGAGTATGAGTATGAGTATAAGTATGAGTATGAGTATGAGTATGAGTATGAGTATGAGTATGAGTATGAGTATGAGTATGACTATGACTATGAGTATGAGTATGACTATGACTATGACTATGAGAATGAGTATGAGTATGAGTATGAGTATGAGTATGAGTATGAGTATGAGTGTGAGTATGAGTATGAGTATGAGTTTGAGTATGAGTATGAGTATGAGTATGAGTATGAGTATGAGTATGAGTATGAGTTTAAGTATGAGTATGAGTTTAAGTATGAGTATGAGTATGAGTATGCGTATGAGTATGAGTATGAGTATGAGCATGAGCATGAGCATGAGCATGAGCATAAGCGTGAACGTGAGAATAAGCATGAGTATGAGTTTAAGTATGAGTATGAGTACGAGTATGTGTATGAATATGAGTATGAGTATGAGTATGAGTATGAGTATGGGTATGAGTATGAGTATGAGTATGAGTATGAGTATGAGTATAAGTATGAGCATGAGCATGAGTATGAGTATGAGTATGAGTATGAGTATGAGTATGAGTATGAGCATAAGTATGAGTATGAGTATGAGTATGAGTATAAGTATTAGTCTGAGTATGAGTACGAGTATTAGTATGAGTATGAGTATGAGTATGAGTATGAGTTTAAGTATGAGTATGAGTATGTGCATGAGTATGAGTATGTGTATGAGTATGAGTATGAGTATGAGAATGAGTATGAGTGTGAGTATGAGAATGAGTATGAGTATGTGTATGAGTATGAGTATGAGTATGAGTATGAGTATGAGAATGAGTATGAGTGTGAGTATGAGAATGAGTATGAGTATGTGTATGAGTATGAGTATGAGTATGAGTATGAGTATGAGTATGAATATGAGTATGAGTATGAGTATGAGTATGAGTATGAGTATGAGTATGAGTATAAGTATGAGTATGAGTATGAGTATGAGTATGAGTATGAGTATGAGTATGAGTATGAGTATGCGTATGAGTATGAGTATGAGTATGAGCATGAGCATGAGCATGAGCATGAGCGTGAGCGTGAGAATAAGCATGAGTATGAGTTTAAGTATGAGTATGAGTATGAGAATGAGTATGAGTATGAGTATGAGTATGAGTATGAGTATGAATATGAGTATGAGTATGAGTATGAGTATGAGTATGAGTATGAGTATGAGTATGAGTATGAGTGTGAGTGTGAGTGCGAATGTGAGTATGAGTATGAGTATGAGTATGAGTATGAGTATAAGTATTAGTATGAGTATGAGTACGAGTATTAGTGTGAGTATGAGTATGAGTATGAGTTTAAGTATGAGTATGAGTATGAGTATGAGTATGAGTATGTGCATGAGTATGAGTATGTGTATGAGTATGAGTATGAGTATGAGTATGAGTGTGAGTATGAGTATGAGTATGAGTATGAGTATGAGTATGAGTATGAGAATGAGTATGAGTATGAGTATGAGTATGAGTATGAGTATGAGCATGAGCATGAGCATGAGTATGAGTATGAGTATGAGTGTGAGTATGAGTATGAGTATGAGTATGAAAATGAGTATGAGTATGATTATAAGTATTAGTATGAGTATGAGTACGAGTATTAGTATGAGTATGAGTATGAGTATGAGTTCAAGTATGAGTATGAGTATGAGTATGTGCATGAGTATGAGTATGTGTATGAGTATGAGTATTAGTATGAGTATGAGTATGAGTATGAGTTTAAGTATGAGTATGAGTATGAGTATGAATATGAGTATGTGCATGAGTATGAGTATGTGTATGAGTATGAGTATGAGTATGAGTATGAGTATGAGTATGAGTATGAGTATGAGTATGAGGATGAGTATGAGTATAAGTATGAGTATGTGTATGAGTATGAGTATGAGTATGAGTATGAGTATGAGTATGAGTATGAGTATGAGTACGAGTACGAGTACGAGTATGCGTATGAGTATGAGAATGAGTATGAGCATGAGCATGAGCATGAGCATGAGCGTGAGCGTGAGAATAAGCATGAGTATGAGTTTAAGTATGAGTATGAGTATGAGAATGAGTATGAGTATGAGTATGAGTATGAGTATGAGTATGAGCATGAGTATGAGTATGAGTATGAGTATGAGTATGAGTATGAGTATGAGTATGAGTATGAGTATGAGTATGAGTATGAGTATGAGTATGAGTATGAGTATGAGTATGAGTATGAGTATGAGTATGAGTATGAGTATGAGTATGAGTATGAGTATGAGTATGAGTATAAGTATGAGTATGAGTATGAGTATGAGTATGAGTATGAGTATGAGTATGAGTATGACTATGAGTATGAGTATGACTATGACTATGACTATGAGAATGAGTATGAGTATGAGTATGAGTATGAGTATGAGTATGAGTGTGAGTATGAGTATGAGTATGAGTTTGAGTATGAGTATGAGTATGAGTATGAGTATGAGTATGAGTATGAGTATGAGTATGAGTATGAGTTTAAGTATGAGTATGAGTATGAGTATGAGTATGAGTATGAGTTTAAGTATGAGTATGAGTTTAAGTATGAGTATGAGTATGAGTATGCGTATGAGTATGAGTATGAGTATGAGCATGAGCATGAGCATGAGCATGAGCGTGAGCGTGAGAATAAGCATGAGTATGAGTTTAAGTATGAGTATGAGTATGAGAATGAGTATGAGTATGAGTATGAGTATGAGTATGAGTATGAGTATGAGTATGAGTATGAGCATGAGTATGAGTATGAGTATGAGTATGAGTATGAGTATGAGTATGAGTATGAGTATGAGTATGAGTATGAGTGTGAGTGCGAATGTGAGTATGAGTATGAGTATGAGTATGAGTATGAGTATGAGTATGAGTATGAGTATGAGTATGAGTATGAGTATGAGTATAAGTATGAGTATGAGTATGAGTATGAGTATGAGTATGAGTATGAGTATGAGTATGAGTATGAGTATGAGTGTGAGTGCGAATGTGAGTATGAGTATGAGTATGAGTATGAGTATGAGTATGAGTATGAGTATGAGTATGAGTATGAGTATGAGTATGAGTATAAGTATGAGTATGAGTATGAGTATGAGTATGAGTATGAGTATGAGTGTGAGTATGAGTATGAGTATGAGTATGAGTATGAGTATGAGAATGAGTATGAGTGTGAGTATGAGTATGAGTATGAGTATGAGTATGAGCATGAGCATGAGCATGAGTATGAGTATGAGTATGAGTGTGAGTATGAGTATGAGTATGAGTATGAATATGAGTATGAGTATGATTATAAGTATTAGTATGAGTATGAGTACGAGTATTAGTATGAGTATGAGTATGAGTATGAGTTTAAGTATGAGTATGAGTATGAGTATGTGCATGAGTATGAGTATGTGTATGAGTATGAGTATGAGTATAAGTATTAGTATGAGTATGAGTACCAGTATTAGTATGAGTATGAGTATGAGTATGAGTTTAAGTATGAGTATGAGTATGAGTATGTGCATGAGTATGAGTATGAGTATGAGTATGAGTATGATTATGAGTATGAGTATGAGTATGAGTATGAGTATGAGTATGAGTATGAGTATGAGTATAAGTATGAGCATGAGTATGAGTATGAGTATGAGTATGAGTATGAGTATGAGTATGACTATGACTATGAGTATGAGTATGACTATGACTATGACTATGAGAATGAGTATGAGTATGAGTATGAGTATGAGTATGAGTATGAGTATGAGTATGAGTATGAGTGTGAGTATGAGTATGAGTATGAGTTTGAGTATGAGTATGAGTATGAGTATGAGTATGAGTATGAGTATGAGTATGAGTATGAGTTTAAGTATGAGTATGAGTATGAGTATGAGTATGAGTATGAGTATGAGTATGAGTATGAGTATGAGTGTGAGTGCGAATGTGAGTATGAGTATGAGTATGAGTATGAGTATGAGTATGAGTATGAGTATGAGTATGAGTATGAGTATGAGTATGAGTATAAGTATGAGTATGAGTATGAGTATGAGTATGAGTATGAGTATGAGTGTGAGTATGAGTATGAGTATGAGTATGAGTATGAGTATGAGAATGAGTATGAGTGTGAGTATGAGTATGAGTATGAGTATGAGTATGAGCATGAGCATGAGCATGAGTATGAGTATGAGTATGAGTGTGAGTATGAGTATGAGTATGAGTATGAATATGAGTATGAGTATGATTATAAGTATTAGTATGAGTATGAGTACGAGTATTAGTATGAGTATGAGTATGAGTATGAGTTTAAGTATGAGTATGAGTATGAGTATGTGCATGAGTATGAGTATGTGTATGAGTATGAGTATGAGTATAAGTATTAGTATGAGTATGAGTACCAGTATTAGTATGAGTATGAGTATGAGTATGAGTTTAAGTATGAGTATGAGTATGAGTATGTGCATGAGTATGAGTATGAGTATGAGTATGAGTATGATTATGAGTATGAGTATGAGTATGAGTATGAGTATGAGTATGAGTATGAGTATGAGTATAAGTATGAGCATGAGTATGAGTATGAGTATGAGTATGAGTATGAGTATGAGTATGACTATGACTATGAGTATGAGTATGACTATGACTATGACTATGAGAATGAGTATGAGTATGAGTATGAGTATGAGTATGAGTATGAGTATGAGTATGAGTATGAGTGTGAGTATGAGTATGAGTATGAGTTTGAGTATGAGTATGAGTATGAGTATGAGTATGAGTATGAGTATGAGTATGAGTATGAGTTTAAGTATGAGTATGAGTATGAGTATGAGTATGAGTATGAGTATGAGTATGAGTTTAAGTATGAGTATGAGTTTAAGTATGAGTATGAGTATGAGTATGCGTATGAGTATGAGTATGAGTATGAGCATGAGCATGAGCATGAGCATGAGCGTGAGCGTGAGAATAAGCATGAGTATGAGTTTAAGTATGAGTATGAGTATGAGAATGAGTATGAGTATGAGTATGAATATGAGTATGAGTATGAGTATGAGTATGAGTATGAGTATGAGCATGAGTATGAGTATGAGTATGAGTATGAGTATGAGTATGAGTATGAGTATGAGTATGAGTATGAGTATGAGTGTGAGTGCGAATGTGAGTATGAGTATGAGTATGAGTATGAGTATGAGTATGAGTATGAGTATGAGTTTAAGTATGAGTATGAGTTTAAGTATGAGTATGAGTATGAGTATGAGTATGAGTATGTGCATGAGTATGAGTATGTGTATGAGTATGAGTATGAGTATGAGAATGAGTATGAGTGTGAGTATGAGAATGAGTATGAGTATGTGTATGAGTATGAGTATGAGTATGAGTATGAGTATGAGAATGAGTATGAGTGTGAGTATGAGAATGAGTATGAGTATGTGTATGAGTATGAGTATGAGTATGAGTATGAGTATGAGTATGAATATGAGTATGAGTATGAGTATGAGTATGAGTATGAGTATGAGTATGAGTATGAGTATGAGTGTGAGTGTGAGTGCGAATGTGAGTATGAGTATGAGTATGAGTATGAATATGAGTATAAGTATTAGTATGAGTATGAGTACGAGTATTAGTATGAGTATGAGTATGAGTATGAGTTTAAGTATGAGTATGAGTATGAGTATGAGTATGAGTATGTGCATGAGTATGAGTATGTGTATGAGTATGAGTATGAGTATGAGTATGAGTGTGAGTATGAGTATGAGTATGAGTATGAGTATGAGTATGAGAATGAGTATGAGTATGAGTATGAGTATGAGTATGAGTATGAGTATGAGTATGAGCATGAGCATGAGCATGAGTATGAGTATGAGTATGAGCGTGAGTATGAGTATGACTATGACTATGACTATGAGAATGAGTATGAGTATGAGTATGAGTATGAGTATGAGTATGAGTATGAGTATGAGTGTGAGTATGAGTATGAGTATGAGTTTGAGTATGAGTATGAGTATGAGTATGAGTATGAGTATGAGTATGAGTATGAGTATGAGTTTAAGTATGAGTATGAGTTTAAGTATGAGTATGAGTATGAGTATGCGTATGAGTATGAGTATGAGTATGTGTATGAGTATGAGTATGAGTATGACTATGAGTATGAGTATGAGTATGAGTATGAGTTTGAGTATGAGTATGACTATGAGTATGACTATGAGTATGAGTATGACTATGACTATGACTATGCGAATGAGTATGAGTATGAGTATGAGTATGAGTATGAGTATGAGTATGAGTATAAGTATGAGTAATAGTATGAGTATAAGTATTAGTATGAGTATGAGTACGAGTATTAGCATGAGTATGAGTATGAGTTTAAGTATGAGTATGAGTATGAGTATGAGTATGTGTATAAGTATGAGTATGAGTATGAGTATGAGTATGAGTATGAGTATAAGTATTAGTATGAGTATGAGTACCAGTATTAGTATGAGTATGAGTTTAAGTATGAGTATGAGTATGAGTATGTGCATGAGTATGAGTATGTGTATGAGTATGAGTATGAGTATGAGTATGAGTATAAGTATGAGAATGCGTATGAGTGTGAGTATGAGAATGAGTATGAGTATGTGTATGAGTATGAGTATGAGTATGAGTATGAGTATGAGTATGAGTATGAGTATGAGTATGAGTATGAGTATGAGTATGAGTATGAGTATGAGTATGAGTATGAGTATGAGTATGAGTATGAGTATGAGTATAAGTATGAGTATGAGTATGAGTATGAGTATGAGTATGAGTATGAGTATGACTATGAGTATGAGTATGACTATGACTATGACTATGAGAATGAGTATGAGTATGAGTATGAGTATGAGTATGAGTATGAGTATGAGTATGAGTGTGAGTATGAGTATGAGTATGAGTTTGAGTATGAGTATGAGTATGAGTATGAGTATGAGTATGAGTATGAGTATGAGTATGAGTATGAGTTTAAGTATGAGTATGAGTTTAAGTATGAGTATGAGTATGAGTATGCGTATGAGTATGAGTATGAGTATGAGCATGAGCATGAGCATGAGCATGAGCATAAGCGTGAACGTGAGAATAAGCATGAGTATGAGTTTAAGTATGAGTATGAGTACGAGTATGTGTATGAATATGAGTATGAGTATGAGTATGAGTATGAGTATGGGTATGAGTATGAGTATGAGTATGAGTATGAGTATGAGTTTAAGTATGAGTATGAGTTTAAGTATGAGTATGAGTATGAGTATGCGTATGAGTATGAGTATGAGTATGAGCATGAGCATGAGCATGAGCATGAGCATAAGCGTGAACGTGAGAATAAGCATGAGTATGAGTTTAAGTATGAGTATGAGTATGAGTATGAGTATGAGTATGAGCATGAGCATGAGCATGAGTATGAGTATGAGTATGAGTGTGAGTATGAGTATGACTATGACTATGACTATGAGAATGAGTATGAGTATGAGTATGAGTATGAGTATGAGTATGAGTATGAGTATGAGTGTGAGTATGAGTATGAGTATGAGTTTGAGTATGAGTATGAGTATGAGTATGAGTATGAGTATGAGTATGAGTATGAGTATGAGTATGAGTTTAAGTATGAGTATGAGTTTAAGTATGAGTATGAGTATGCGTATGAGTATGAGTATGAGTATGTGTATGAGTATGAGTATGAGTATGACTATGAGTATGAGTATGAGTATGAGTATGAGTTTGAGTATGAGTATGACTATGAGTATGACTATGAGTATGAGTATGACTATGACTATGACTATGCGAATGAGTATGAGTATGAGTATGAGTATGAGTATGAGTATGAGTATGAGTATAAGTATGAGTAATAGTATGAGTATAAGTATTAGTATGAGTATGAGTACGAGTATTAGCATGAGTATGAGTATGAGTTTAAGTATGAGTATGAGTATGAGTATGAGTATGTGTATAAGTATGAGTATGAGTATGAGTATGAGTATGCGTATGAGTATGAGTATGAGTATGAGCATGAGCATGAGCATGAGCATGAGCATAAGCGTGAACGTGAGAATAAGCATGAGTATGAGTTTAAGTATGAGTATGAGTACGAGTATGTGTATGAATATGAGTATGAGTATGAGTATGAGTATGAGTATGGGTATGAGTATGAGTATGAGTATGAGTATGAGTATGAGTATAAGTATGAGCATGAGCATGAGTATGAGTATGAGTATGAGTATGAGTATGAGTATGAGTATGAGTATAAGTATGAGTATGAGTATGAGTATGAGTATAAGTATTAGTCTGAGTATGAGTACGAGTATTAGTATGAGTATGAGTATGAGTATGAGTATGAGTTTAAGTATGAGTATGAGTATGTGCATGAGTATGAGTATGTGTATGAGTATGAGTATGAGTATGAGAATGAGTATGAGTGTGAGTATGAGAATGAGTATGAGTATGTGTATGAGTATGAGTATGAGTATGAGTATGAGTATGAGAATGAGTATGAGTGTGAGTATGAGAATGAGTATGAGTATGTGTATGAGTATGAGTATGAGTATGAGTATGAGTATGAGTATGAATATGAGTATGAGTATGAGTATGAGTATGAGTATGAGTATGAGTATGAGTATAAGTATGAGTATGAGTATGAGTATGAGTATGAGTATGAGTATGAGTATGAGTATGAGTATGCGTATGAGTATGAGTATGAGTATGAGCATGAGCATGAGCATGAGCATGAGCGTGAGCGTGAGAATAAGCATGAGTATGAGTTTAAGTATGAGTATGAGTATGAGAATGAGTATGAGTATGAGTATGAGTATGAGTATGAGTATGAATATGAGTATGAGTATGAGTATGAGTATGAGTATGAGTATGAGTATGAGTATGAGTATGAGTGTGAGTGTGAGTGCGAATGTGAGTATGAGTATGAGTATGAGTATGAGTATGAGTATAAGTATTAGTATGAGTATGAGTACGAGTATTAGTGTGAGTATGAGTATGAGTATGAGTTTAAGTATGAGTATGAGTATGAGTATGAGTATGAGTATGTGCATGAGTATGAGTATGTGTATGAGTATGAGTATGAGTATGAGTATGAGTGTGAGTATGAGTATGAGTATGAGTATGAGTATGAGTATGAGTATGAGAATGAGTATGAGTATGAGTATGAGTATGAGTATGAGTATGAGCATGAGCATGAGCATGAGTATGAGTATGAGTATGAGTGTGAGTATGAGTATGAGTATGAGTATGAGTATGAAAATGAGTATGAGTATGATTATAAGTATTAGTATGAGTATGAGTACGAGTATTAGTATGAGTATGAGTATGAGTATGAGTTCAAGTATGAGTATGAGTATGAGTATGTGCATGAGTATGAGTATGTGTATGAGTATGAGTATTAGTATGAGTATGAGTATGAGTATGAGTTTAAGTATGAGTATGAGTATGAGTATGAATATGAGTATGTGCATGAGTATGAGTATGTGTATGAGTATGAGTATGAGTATGAGTATGAGTATGAGTATGAGTATGAGTATGAGTATGAGGATGAGTATGAGTATAAGTATGAGTATGTGTATGAGTATGAGTATGAGTATGAGTATGAGTATGAGTATGAGTATGAGTATGAGTACGAGTACGAGTACGAGTATGCGTATGAGTATGAGAATGAGTATGAGCATGAGCATGAGCATGAGCATGAGCGTGAGCGTGAGAATAAGCATGAGTATGAGTTTAAGTATGAGTATGAGTATGAGAATGAGTATGAGTATGAGTATGAGTATGAGTATGAGTATGAGCATGAGTATGAGTATGAGTATGAGTATGAGTATGAGTATGAGTATGAGTATGAGTATGAGTATGAGTATGAGTATGAGTATGAGTATGAGTATGAGTATGAGTATGAGTATGAGTATGAGTATGAGTATGAGTATGAGTATGAGTATGAGTATGAGTATGAGTATAAGTATGAGTATGAGTATGAGTATGAGTATGAGTATGAGTATGAGTATGAGTATGACTATGAGTATGAGTATGACTATGACTATGACTATGAGAATGAGTATGAGTATGAGTATGAGTATGAGTATGAGTATGAGTGTGAGTATGAGTATGAGTATGAGTTTGAGTATGAGTATGAGTATGAGTATGAGTATGAGTATGAGTATGAGTATGAGTATGATTATGAGTTTAAGTATGAGTATGAGTATGAGTATGAGTATGAGTATGAGTTTAAGTATGAGTATGAGTTTAAGTATGAGTATGAGTATGAGTATGCGTATGAGTATGAGTATGAGTATGAGCATGAGCATGAGCATGAGCATGAGCGTGAGCGTGAGAATAAGCATGAGTATGAGTTTAAGTATGAGTATGAGTATGAGAATGAGTATGAGTATGAGTATGAGTATGAGTATGAGTATGAGTATGAGTATGAGTATGAGCATGAGTATGAGTATGAGTATGAGTATGAGTATGAGTATGAGTATGAGTATGAGTATGAGTATGAGTATGAGTGTGAGTGCGAATGTGAGTATGAGTATGAGTATGAGTATGAGTATGAGTATGAGTATGAGTATGAGTATGAGTATGAGTATGAGTATAAGTATGAGTATGAGTATGAGTATGAGTATGAGTATGAGTATGAGTATGAGTATGAGTATGAGTATGAGTGTGAGTGCGAATGTGAGTATGAGTATGAGTATGAGTATGAGTATGAGTATGAGTATGAGTATGAGTATGAGTATGAGTATGAGTATAAGTATGAGTATGAGTATGAGTATGAGTATGAGTATGAGTATGAGTGTGAGTATGAGTATGAGTATGAGTATGAGTATGAGTATGAGAATGAGTATGAGTGTGAGTATGAGTATGAGTATGAGTATGAGTATGAGCATGAGCATGAGCATGAGTATGAGTATGAGTATGAGTGTGAGTATGAGTATGAGTATGAGTATGAATATGAGTATGAGTATGATTATAAGTATTAGTATGAGTATGAGTACGAGTATTAGTATGAGTATGAGTATGAGTATGAGTTTAAGTATGAGTATGAGTATGAGTATGTGCATGAGTATGAGTATGTGTATGAGTATGAGTATGAGTATAAGTATTAGTATGAGTATGAGTACCAGTATTAGTATGAGTATGAGTATGAGTATGAGTTTAAGTATGAGTATGAGTATGAGTATGTGCATGAGTATGAGTATGAGTATGAGTATGAGTATGATTATGAGTATGAGTATGAGTATGAGTATGAGTATGAGTATGAGTATGAGTATGAGTATAAGTATGAGCATGAGTATGAGTATGAGTATGAGTATGAGTATGAGTATGAGTATGACTATGACTATGAGTATGAGTATGACTATGACTATGACTATGAGAATGAGTATGAGTATGAGTATGAGTATGAGTATGAGTATGAGTATGAGTATGAGTATGAGTGTGAGTATGAGTATGAGTATGAGTTTGAGTATGAGTATGAGTATGAGTATGAGTATGAGTATGAGTATGAGTATGAGTATGAGTATGAGTTTAAGTATGAGTATGAGTATGAGTATGAGTATGAGTATGAGTATGAGTATGAGTATGAGTATGAGTGTGAGTGCGAATGTGAGTATGAGTATGAGTATGAGTATGAGTATGAGTATGAGTATGAGTATGAGTATGAGTATGAGTATGAGTATGAGTATAAGTATGAGTATGAGTATGAGTATGAGTATGAGTATGAGTATGAGTGTGAGTATGAGTATGAGTGAATGAGTATGAGTGTGAGTATGAGTATGAGTATGAGTATGAGTATGAGCATGAGCATGAGCATGAGTATGAGTATGAGTATGAGTGTGAGTATGAGTATGAGTATGAGTATGAATATGAGTATGAGTATGATTATAAGTATTAGTATGAGTATGAGTACGAGTATTAGTATGAGTATGAGTATGAGTATGAGTTTAAGTATGAGTATGAGTATGAGTATGTGCATGAGTATGAGTATGTGTATGAGTATGAGTATGAGTATAAGTATTAGTATGAGTATGAGTACCAGTATTAGTATGAGTATGAGTATGAGTATGAGTTTAAGTATGAGTATGAGTATGAGTATGTGCATGAGTATGAGTATGAGTATGAGTATGAGTATGATTATGAGTATGAGTATGAGTATGAGTATGAGTATGAGTATGAGTATGAGTATGAGTATAAGTATGAGCATGAGTATGAGTATGAGTATGAGTATGAGTATGAGTATGAGTATGACTATGACTATGAGTATGAGTATGACTATGACTATGACTATGAGAATGAGTATGAGTATGAGTATGAGTATGAGTATGAGTATGAGTATGAGTATGAGTATGAGTGTGAGTATGAGTATGAGTATGAGTTTGAGTATGAGTATGAGTATGAGTATGAGTATGAGTATGAGTATGAGTATGAGTATGAGTTTAAGTATGAGTATGAGTATGAGTATGAGTATGAGTATGAGTATGAGTATGAGTTTAAGTATGAGTATGAGTTTAAGTATGAGTATGAGTATGAGTATGCGTATGAGTATGAGTATGAGTATGAGCATGAGCATGAGCATGAGCATGAGCGTGAGCGTGAGAATAAGCATGAGTATGAGTTTAAGTATGAGTATGAGTATGAGAATGAGTATGAGTATGAGTATGAATATGAGTATGAGTATGAGTATGAGTATGAGTATGAGTATGAGCATGAGTATGAGTATGAGTATGAGTATGAGTATGAGTATGAGTATGAGTATGAGTATGAGTATGAGTATGAGTGTGAGTGCGAATGTGAGTATGAGTATGAGTATGAGTATGAGTATGAGTATGAGTATGAGTATGAGTTTAAGTATGAGTATGAGTTTAAGTATGAGTATGAGTATGAGTATGAGTATGAGTATGTGCATGAGTATGAGTATGTGTATGAGTATGAGTATGAGTATGAGAATGAGTATGAGTGTGAGTATGAGAATGAGTATGAGTATGTGTATGAGTATGAGTATGAGTATGAGTATGAGTATGAGAATGAGTATGAGTGTGAGTATGAGAATGAGTATGAGTATGTGTATGAGTATGAGTATGAGTATGAGTATGAGTATGAGTATGAATATGAGTATGAGTATGAGTATGAGTATGAGTATGAGTATGAGTATGAGTATGAGTATGAGTGTGAGTGTGAGTGCGAATGTGAGTATGAGTATGAGTATGAGTATGAATATGAGTATAAGTATTAGTATGAGTATGAGTACGAGTATTAGTATGAGTATGAGTATGAGTATGAGTTTAAGTATGAGTATGAGTATGAGTATGAGTATGAGTATGTGCATGAGTATGAGTATGTGTATGAGTATGAGTATGAGTATGAGTATGAGTGTGAGTATGAGTATGAGTATGAGTATGAGTATGAGTATGAGAATGAGTATGAGTATGAGTATGAGTATGAGTATGAGTATGAGTATGAGTATGAGCATGAGCATGAGCATGAGTATGAGTATGAGTATGAGTGTGAGTATGAGTATGACTATGACTATGACTATGAGAATGAGTATGAGTATGAGTATGAGTATGAGTATGAGTATGAGTATGAGTATGAGTATGAGTATGAGTATGAGTTGAGTATGAGTATGAGTATGAGTATGAGTATGAGTATGAGTATGAGTATGAGTATGAGTATGAGTATGAGTATGAGTTTAAGTATGAGTATGAGTTTAAGTATGAGTATGAGTATGAGTATGCGTATGAGTATGAGTATGAGTATGTGTATGAGTATGAGTATGAGTTATGAGTATGAGTATGAGTATGAGTATGAGTATGAGAGTATTGAGTATGAGTATGACTATGAGTATGACTATGATGAGTATGACTATGACTATGACTATGCGAATGAGTATGAGTATGAGTATGAGTATGAGTATGAGTATGAGTATGAGTATGAGTATAAGTATGAGTAATAGTATGAGTATAAGTATTAGTATGGAGTATGAGTACGAGTATTTAGCATGAGTATGAGTATGAGTTTAAGTATGAGTATGAGTATGAGTATGAGTATGTGTATATATGTATGAGTATTGAGTATGAGTATGAGTATGAGTAGAGTATAAGTATTAGTATGAGTATGAGTACCAGTATTAGTATGAGTATGAGTTTAAGTATGAGTATGAGTATGAGTATGTGCATGAGTATGAGTATGTGTATGAGTATGAGTATGAGTATGAGTATGAGTATAAGTATGAGAATGCGTATGAGTGTGAGTATGAGAATGAGTATGAGTATGTGTATGAGTATGAGTATGAGTATGAGTATGAGTATGAGTATGAGTATGAGTATGAGTATGAGTATGAGTATGAGTATGAGTATGAGTATGAGTATGAGTATGAGTATGAGTATGAGTATGAGTATGAGTATAAGTATGAGTATGAGTATGAGTATGAGTATGAGTATGAGTATGAGTATGACTATGAGTATGAGTATGACTATGACTATGACTATGAGAATGAGTATGAGTATGAGTATGAGTATGAGTATGAGTATGAGTATGAGTATGAGTGTGAGTATGAGTATGAGTATGAGTTTGAGTATGAGTATGAGTATGAGTATGAGTATGAGTATGAGTATGAGTATGAGTATGAGTATGAGTTTAAGTATGAGTATGAGTTTAAGTATGAGTATGAGTATGAGTATGCGTATGAGTATGAGTATGAGTATGAGCATGAGCATGAGCATGAGCATGAGCATAAGCGTGAACGTGAGAATAAGCATGAGTATGAGTTTAAGTATGAGTATGAGTACGAGTATGTGTATGAATATGAGTATGAGTATGAGTATGAGTATGAGTATGGGTATGAGTATGAGTATGAGTATGAGTATGAGTATGAGTTTAAGTATGAGTATGAGTTTAAGTATGAGTATGAGTATGAGTATGCGTATGAGTATGAGTATGAGTATGAGCATGAGCATGAGCATGAGCATGAGCATAAGCGTGAACGTGAGAATAAGCATGAGTATGAGTTTAAGTATGAGTATGAGTATGAGTATGAGTATGAGTATGAGCATGAGCATGAGCATGAGTATGAGTATGAGTATGAGTGTGAGTATGAGTATGACTATGACTATGACTATGAGAATGAGTATGAGTATGAGTATGAGTATGAGTATGAGTATGAGTATGAGTATGAGTGTGAGTATGAGTATGAGTATGAGTTTGAGTATGAGTATGAGTATGAGTATGAGTATGAGTATGAGTATGAGTATGAGTATGAGTATGAGTTTAAGTATGAGTATGAGTTTAAGTATGAGTATGAGTATGCGTATGAGTATGAGTATGAGTATGTGTATGAGTATGAGTATGAGTATGACTATGAGTATGAGTATGAGTATGAGTATGAGTTTGAGTATGAGTATGACTATGAGTATGACTATGAGTATGAGTATGACTATGACTATGACTATGCGAATGAGTATGAGTATGAGTATGAGTATGAGTATGAGTATGAGTATGAGTATAAGTATGAGTAATAGTATGAGTATAAGTATTAGTATGAGTATGAGTACGAGTATTAGCATGAGTATGAGTATGAGTTTAAGTATGAGTATGAGTATGAGTATGAGTATGTGTATAAGTATGAGTATGAGTATGAGTATGAGTATGAGTATGAGTATGAGTATAAGTATTAGTATGAGTATGAGTACCAGTATTAGTATGAGTATGAGTTTAAGTATGAGTATGAGTATGAGTATGTGCATGAGTATGAGTATGTGTATGAGTATGAGTATGAGTATGAGTATGAGTATAAGTATGAGAATGAGTATGAGTGTGAGTATGAGAATGAGTATGAGTATGTGTATGAGTATGAGTATGAGTATGAGTATGAGTATGAGTATGAGTATGAGTATGAGTATGAGTATGAGTATGAGTATGAGTATGAGTATGAGTATGAGTATGAGTATGAGAATGAGTATGAGTGTGAGTATGAGAATGAGTATGAGTATGTGTATGAGTATGAGTATGAGTATGAGTATGAGTATGAGTATGAATATGAGTATGAGTATGAGTATGAGTATGAGTATGAGTATGAGTATGAGTATGAGTATGAGTGTGAGTGTGAGTGCGAATGTGAGTATGAGTATGAGTATGAGTATGAGTATGAGTATAAGTATTAGTATGAGTATGAGTACGAGTATTAGTATGAGTATGAGTATGAGTATGAGTTTAAGTATGAGTATGAGTATGAGTATGAGTATGAGTATGAGTATGTGCATGAGTATGAGTATGTGTATGAGTATGAGTATGAGTATGAGTATGAGTGTGAGTATGAGTATGAGTATGAGTATGAGTATGAGTATGAGAATGAGTATGAGTATGAGTATGAGTATGAGTATGAGTATGAGTATGAGCATGAGCATGAGCATGAGTATGAGTATGAGTATGAGTGTGAGTATGAGTATGACTATGACTATGACTATGAGAATGAGTATGAGTATGAGTATGAGTATGAGTATGAGTATGAGTATGAGTGTGAGTATGAGTATGAGTATGAGTATGAGTTTGAGTATGAGTATGAGTATGAGTATGAGTATGAGTATGAGTGTGAGTATGAGTATGAGTTTAAGTATGAGTATGAGTTTAAGTATGAGTATGAGTATGAGTATGCGTATGAGTATGAGTATGAGTATGTGTATGAGTATGAGTATGAGTATGACTATGAGTATGAGTATGAGTATGAGTATGAGTTTGAGTATGAGTATGACTATGAGTATGACTATGAGTATGAGTATGACTATGACTATGACTATGCGAATGAGTATGAGTATGAGTATGAGTATGAGTATGAGTATGAGTATAAGTATGAGTAATAGTATGAGTATAAGTATTAGTATGAGTATGAGTACGAGTATTAGCATGAGTATGAGTATGAGTTTAAGTATGAGTATGAGTATGAGTATGAGTATGAGTATGTGTATAAGTATGAGTATGAGTATGAGTATGAGTATGAGTATGAGTATAAGTATTAGTATGAGTATGAGTACCAGTATTAGTATGAGTATGAGTTTAAGTATGAGTATGAGTATGAGTATGTGCATGAGTATGAGTATGTGTATGAGTATGAGTATGAGTATGAGTATGAGAATAAGTATGAGAATGCGTATGAGTGTGAGTATGAGAATGAGTATGAGTATGTGTATGAGTATGAGTATGAGTATGAGTATGAGTATGAGTATGAGTATGAGTATGAGTATGAGTATGAGTTTGAGTATGAGTATGAGTATGAGTATGAGTATGAGTATGAGTATGAGTATGAGTATGAGTATAAGTATGAGTATGAGTATGAGTATGAGTATGAGTATGAGTATGAGTATGACTATGAGTATGAGTATGACTATGACTATGACTATGAGAATGAGTATGAGTATGAGTATGAGTATGAGTATGAGTATGAGTATGAGTGTGAGTATGAGTATGAGTATGAGTTTGAGTATGAGTATGAGTATGAGTATGAGTATGAGTATGAGTATGAGTATGAGTATGAGTATGAGTTTAAGTATGAGTATGAGTTTAAGTATGAGTATGAGTATGAGTATGCGTATGAGTATGAGTATGAGTATGAGCATGAGCATGAGCATGAGCATGAGCATAAGCGTGAACGTGAGAATAAGCATGAGTATGAGTTTAAGTATGAGTATGAGTACGAGTATGTGTATGAATATGAGTATGAGTATGAGTATGAGTATGAGTATGGGTATGAGTATGAGTATGAGTATGAGTATGAGTATGAGTTTAAGTATGAGTATGAGTTTAAGTATGAGTATGAGTATGAGTATGCGTATGAGTATGAGTATGAGTATGAGCATGAGCATGAGCATGAGCATGAGCATAAGCGTGAACGTGAGAATAAGCATGAGTATGAGTTTAAGTATGAGTATTAGTATGAGTATGAGTACGAGTATTAGCATGAGTATGAGTATGAGTTTAAGTATGAGTATGAGTATGAGTATGAGTATGTGTATAAGTATGAGTATGAGTATGAGTATGAGTATGAGTATGAGTATGAGTATAAGTATTAGTATGAGTATGAGTACCAGTATTAGTATGAGTATGAGTTTAAGTATGAGTATGAGTATGAGTATGTGCATGAGTATGAGTATGTGTATGAGTATGAGTATGAGTATGAGTATGAGTATAAGTATGAGAATGAGTATGAGTGTGAGTATGAGAATGAGTATGAGTATGTGTATGAGTATGAGTATGAGTATGAGTATGAGTATGAGTATGAGTATGAGTATGAGTATGAGTATGAGTATGAGTATGAGTATGAGTATGAGTATGAGTATGAGTATGAGTATGAGTATGAGTATGAGTATAAGTATGAGCATGAGTATGAGTATGAGTATGAGTATGAGTATGAGTATGACTATGAGTATGAGTATGACTATGACTATGACTATGAGAATGAGTATGAGTATGAGTATGAGTATGAGTATGAGTATGAGTATGAGTGTGAGTATGAGTATGAGTATGAGTTTGAGTATGAGTATGAGTATGAGTATGAGTATGAGTATGAGTATGAGTATGAGTATGAGTATGAGTTTAAGTATGAGTATGAGTTTAAGTATGAGTATGAGTATGAGTATGCGTATGAGTATGAGTATGAGTATGAGCATGAGCATGAGCATGAGCATGAGCATAAGCGTGAACGTGAGAATAAGCATGAGTATGAGTTTAAGTATGAGTATGAGTACGAGTATGTGTATGAATATGAGTATGAGTATGAGTATGAGTATGAGTATGGGTATGAGTATGAGTATGAGTATGAGTATGAGTATGAGTATAAGTATGAGCATGAGCATGAGTATGAGTATGAGTATGAGTATGAGTATGAGTATGAGTATAAGTATGAGTATGAGTATGAGTATGAGTATAAGTATTAGTCTGAGTATGAGTACGAGTATTAGTATGAGTATGAGTATGAGTATGATTATGAGTTTAAGTATGAGTATGAGTATGTGCATGAGTATGAGTATGTGTATGAGTATGAGTATGAGTATGAGTATGAGAATGAGTATGAGTGTGAGTATGAGAATGAGTATGAGTATGTGTATGAGTATGAGTATGAGTATGAGTATGAGTATGAGAATGAGTATGAGTATGAGTGTGAGTATGAGAATGAGTATGAGTATGTGTATGAGTATGAGTATGAGTATGAGTATGAGTATGAGTATGAATATGAGTATGAGTATGAGTATGAGTATGAGTATGAGTATGAGTATGAGTATGAGTATGAGTATGAGTATGAGTATGAGTATGAGTATGAGTGTGAGTGTGAGTGCGAATGTGAGTATGAGTATGAGTATGAGTATGAGTATAAGTATTAGTATGAGTATGAGTACGAGTATTAGTATGAGTATGAGTATGAGTATGAGTTTAAGTATGAGTATGAGTATGAGTATGAGTATGAGTATGTGCATGAGTATGAGTATGTGTATGAGTATGAGTATGAGTATGAGTATGAGTATGAGTGTGAGTATGAGTATGAGTATGAGTATGAGTATGAGTATGAGTATGAGTATGAGAATGAGTATGAGTATGAGTATGAGTATGAGTATGAGTATGAGCATGAGCATGAGCATGAGTATGAGTATGAGTATGAGTGTGAGTATGAGTATGAGTATGAGTATGAATATGAGTATGAGTATGATTATAAGTATTAGTATGAGTATGAGTACGAGTATTAGTATGAGTATGAGTATGAGTATGAGTTCAAGTATGAGTATGAGTATGAGTGTGTGCATGAGTATGAGTATGTGTATGAGTATGAGTATTAGTATGAGTATGAGTATGAGTATGAGTTTAAGTATGAGTATGAGTATGAGTATGAGTATGAGTATGTGCATGAGTATGAGTATGTGTATGAGTATGAGTATGAGTATGAGTATGAGTATGAGTATGAGTATGAGTATGAGGATGAGTATGAGTATAAGTATGAGTATGTGTATGAGTATGAGTATGAGTATGAGTATGAGTATGAGTATGAGTATGAGTATGAGTACGAGTACGAGTACGAGTATGCGTATGAGTTTGAGTATGAGTATGAGTATGAGTATGAGTATGAGTATGAGTATGAGTATGAGTTTAAGTATGAGTATGAGTTTAAGTATGAGTATGAGTATGAGTATGCGTATGAGTATGAGTATGAGTATGAGCATGAGCATGAGCATGAGCATGAGCGTGAGCGTGAGAATAAGCATGAGTATGAGTTTAAGTATGAGTATGAGTATGAGAATGAGTATGAGTATGAGTATGAGTATGAGTATGAGTATGAGTATGAGTATGAGCATGAGTATGAGTATGAGTATGAGTATGAGTATGAGTATGAGTATGAGTATGAGTATGAGTATGAGTATGAGTATGAGTATGAGTGTGAGTGCGAATGTGAGTATGAGTATGAGTATGAGTATGAGTATGAGTATGAGTATGAGTGTGAGTGTGAGTATGAGTATGAGTATGAGTTTGAGTATGAGTATGAGTATGAGTATGAGTATGAGTATGAGTATGAGTATGAGTGTGAGTATGAGAATGAGTATGAGTATGTGTATGAGTATGAGTATGAGTATGAGTATGAGTATGAGTATGAGTATGTGCATGAGTATGAGTATGTGTATGAGTATGAGTATGAGTATGAGTATGAGTATGAGTGTGAGTATGAGTGTGAGTATGAGTATGAGTATGAGTATGAGTATGAGTATGAGAATGAGTATGAGTATGAGTATGAGTATGAGTATGAGTATGAGCATGAGCATGAGCATGAGTATGAGTATGAGTATGAGTATGAGTGTGAGTATGAGTATGAGTATGAGTATGAATATGAGTATGAGTATGATTATAAGTATTAGTATGAGTATGAGTACGAGTATTAGTATGAGTATGAGTATGAGTATGAGTATGAGTTCAAGTATGAATATGAGTATGAGTATGTGCATGAGTATGAGTATGTGTATGAGTATGAGTATGAGTGTGAGTATGAGTATGAGTATGAGTATGAGTATGAGTATGAGTATGAGTATGAGTATGAGTATGAGTATGAGTATGAGTATGAGTATAAGTATGAGTATGAGTATGAGTATGAGTATGAGTATGAGTATGACTATGAGTATGAGTATGACTATGACTATGACTATGAGAATGAGTATGAGTATGAGTATGAGTATGAGTATGAGTATGAGTATGAGTGTGAGTATGAGTATGAGTATGAGTATGAGTATGAGTATGAGTATGAGTATGAGAATGAGTATGAGTATGAGTATGAGTATGAGTATGAGTATGAGCATGAGCATGAGCATGAGTATGAGTACGAGTATGAGTGTGAGTATGAGTATGAGTATGAGTATGAATATGAGTATGAGTATGATTATAAGTATTAGTATGAGTATGAGTACGAGTATTAGTATGAGTATGAGTATGAGTATGAGTTCAAATATGAGTATGAGTATGAGTATGTGCATGAGTATGAGTATATGTATGAGTATGAGTATTAGTATGAGTATGAGTATGAGTATGAGTTTAAGTATGAGTATGAGTATGAGTATGAGTATGAGTATGTGCATGAGTATGAGTATGTGTATGAGTATGAGTATGAGTATGAGTATGAGTATGAGTATGAGTTTAAGTATGAGTATGAGTTTAAGTATGAGTATGAGTATGAGTATGCGTATGAGTATGAGTATGAGTATGAGCATGAGCATGAGCATGAGTATGAGTATGAGTATGAGTGTGAGTGTGAGTGCGAATGTGAGTATGAGTATGAGTATGAGTATGAGTATAAGTATTAGTATGAGTATGAGTACGAGTATTAGTATGAGTATGAGTATGAGTATGAGTTTAAGTATGAGTATGAGTATGAGTATGAGTATGAGTATGTGCATGAGTATGAGTATGTGTATGAGTATGAGTATGAGTATGAGTATGAGTATGAGTGTGAGTATGAGTATGAGTATGAGTATGAGTATGAGTATGAGTATGAGTATGAGAATGAGTATGAGTATGAGTATGAGTATGAGTATGAGCATGAGCATGAGCATGAGTATGAGTATGAGTATGAGTGTGAGTATGAGTATGAGTATGAGTATGAGTATGAGTATGAGTATGAGTGTGAGTATGAGTATGAGTATGAGTATGAGTTTGAGTATGAGTATGAGTATGAGTATGAGTATGAGTATGAGTGTGAGTATGAGTATGAGTTTAAGTATGAGTATGAGTTTAAGTATGAGTATGAGTATGAGTATGCGTATGAGTATGAGTATGAGTATGTGTATGAGTATGAGTATGAGTATGACTATGAGTATGAGTATGAGTATGAGTATGAGTTTGAGTATGAGTATGACTATGAGTATGACTATGAGTATGAGTATGACTATGACTATGACTATGCGAATGAGTATGAGTATGAGTATGAGTATGAGTATGAGTATGAGTATGAGTATAAGTATGAGTAATAGTATGAGTATAAGTATTAGTATGAGTATGAGTACGAGTATTAGCATGAGTATGAGTATGAGTTTAAGTATGAGTATGAGTATGAGTATGAGTATGTGTATAAGTATGAGTATGAGTATGAGTATGAGTATGAGTATGAGTATAAGTATTAGTATGAGTATGAGTACCAGTATTAGTATGAGTATGAGTTTAAGTATGAGTATGAGTATGAGTATGTGCATGAGTATGAGTATGTGTATGAGTATGAGTATGAGTATGAGTATGAGAATAAGTATGAGAATGCGTATGAGTGTGAGTATGAGAATGAGTATGAGTATGTGTATGAGTATGAGTATGAGTATGAGTATGAGTATGAGTATGAGTATGAGTATGAGTATGAGTTTGAGTATGAGTATGAGTATGAGTATGAGTATGAGTATGAGTATGAGTATGAGTATGAGTATAAGTATGAGTATGAGTATGAGTATGAGTATGAGTATGAGTATGAGTATGACTATGAGTATGAGTATGACTATGACTATGACTATGAGAATGAGTATGAGTATGAGTATGAGTATGAGTATGAGTATGAGTATGAGTGTGAGTATGAGTATGAGTATGAGTTTGAGTATGAGTATGAGTATGAGTATGAGTATGAGTATGAGTATGAGTATGAGTATGAGTATGAGTTTAAGTATGAGTATGAGTTTAAGTATGAGTATGAGTATGAGTTTAAGTATGAGTATGAGTTTAAGTATGAGTATGAGTATGAGTATGCGTATGAGTATGAGTATGAGTATGTGTATGAGTATGAGTATGAGTATGACTATGAGTATGAGTATGAGTATGAGTATGAGTTTGAGTATGAGTATGACTATGAGTATGACTATGAGTATGAGTATGACTATGACTATGACTATGCGAATGAGTATGAGTATGAGTATGAGTATGAGTATGCGTATGAGTATGAGTATAAGTATGAGTAATAGTATGAGTATAAGTATTAGTATGAGTATGAGTACGAGTATTAGCATGAGTATGAGTATGAGTTTAAGTATGAGTATGAGTATGAGTATGAGTATGTGTATAAGTATGAGTATGAGTATGAGTATGAGTATGAGTATGAGTATGAGTATAAGTATTAGTATGAGTATGAGTACCAGTATTAGTATGAGTATGAGTTTAAGTATGAGTATGAGTATGAGTATGTGCATGAGTATGAGTATGTGTATGAGTATGAGTATGAGTATGAGTATGAGTATAAGTATGAGAATGAGTATGAGTGTGAGTATGAGAATGAGTATGAGTATGTGTATGAGTATGAGTATGAGTATGAGTATGAGTATGAGTATGAGTATGAGTATGAGTATGAGTATGAGTATGAGTATGAGTATGAGTATGAGTATGAGTATGAGTATGAGTATGAGTATGAGTATGAGTATAAGTATGAGCATGAGTATGAGTATGAGTATGAGTATGAGTATGAGTATGACTATGAGTATGAGTATGACTATGACTATGACTATGAGAATGAGTATGAGTATGAGTATGAGTATGAGTATGAGTATGAGTATGAGTGTGAGTATGAGTATGAGTATGAGTTTGAGTATGAGTATGAGTATGAGTATGAGTATGAGTATGAGTATGAGTATGAGTATGAGTATGAGTTTAAGTATGAGTATGAGTTTAAGTATGAGTATGAGTATGAGTATGCGTATGAGTATGAGTATGAGTATGAGCATGAGCATGAGCATGAGCATGAGCATAAGCGTGAACGTGAGAATAAGCATGAGTATGAGTTTAAGTATGAGTATGAGTACGAGTATGTGTATGAATATGAGTATGAGTATGAGTATGAGTATGAGTATGGGTATGAGTATGAGTATGAGTATGAGTATGAGTATGAGTATAAGTATGAGCATGAGCATGAGTATGAGTATGAGTATGAGTATGAGTATGAGTATGAGTATAAGTATGAGTATGAGTATGAGTATGAGTATAAGTATTAGTCTGAGTATGAGTACGAGTATTAGTATGAGTATGAGTATGAGTATGATTATGAGTTTAAGTATGAGTATGAGTATGTGCATGAGTATGAGTATGTGTATGAGTATGAGTATGAGTATGAGTATGAGAATGAGTATGAGTGTGAGTATGAGAATGAGTATGAGTATGTGTATGAGTATGAGTATGAGTATGAGTATGAGTATGAGAATGAGTATGAGTATGAGTGTGAGTATGAGAATGAGTATGAGTATGTGTATGAGTATGAGTATGAGTATGAGTATGAGTATGAGTATGAATATGAGTATGAGTATGAGTATGAGTATGAGTATGAGTATGAGTATGAGTATGAGTATGAGTATGAGTATGAGTATGAGTATGAGTATGAGTGTGAGTGTGAGTGCGAATGTGAGTATGAGTATGAGTATGAGTATGAGTATAAGTATTAGTATGAGTATGAGTACGAGTATTAGTATGAGTATGAGTATGAGTATGAGTTTAAGTATGAGTATGAGTATGAGTATGAGTATGAGTATGTGCATGAGTATGAGTATGTGTATGAGTATGAGTATGAGTATGAGTATGAGTATGAGTGTGAGTATGAGTATGAGTATGAGTATGAGTATGAGTATGAGTATGAGTATGAGAATGAGTATGAGTATGAGTATGAGTATGAGTATGAGTATGAGCATGAGCATGAGCATGAGTATGAGTATGAGTATGAGTGTGAGTATGAGTATGAGTATGAGTATGAATATGAGTATGAGTATGATTATAAGTATTAGTATGAGTATGAGTACGAGTATTAGTATGAGTATGAGTATGAGTATGAGTTCAAGTATGAGTATGAGTATGAGTGTGTGCATGAGTATGAGTATGTGTATGAGTATGAGTATTAGTATGAGTATGAGTATGAGTATGAGTTTAAGTATGAGTATGAGTATGAGTATGAGTATGTGCATGAGTATGAGTATGTGTATGAGTATGAGTATGAGTATGAGTATGAGTATGAGTATGAGTATGAGTATGAGGATGAGTATGAGTATAAGTATGAGTATGTGTATGAGTATGAGTATGAGTATGAGTATGAGTATGAGTATGAGTATGAGTATGAGTACGAGTACGAGTACGAGTATGCGTATGAGTTTGAGTATGAGTATGAGTATGAGTATGAGTATGAGTATGAGTATGAGTATGAGTTTAAGTATGAGTATGAGTTTAAGTATGAGTATGAGTATGAGTATGCGTATGAGTATGAGTATGAGTATGAGCATGAGCATGAGCATGAGCATGAGCGTGAGCGTGAGAATAAGCATGAGTATGAGTTTAAGTATGAGTATGAGTATGAGAATGAGTATGAGTATGAGTATGAGTATGAGTATGAGTATGAGTATGAGTATGAGCATGAGTATGAGTATGAGTATGAGTATGAGTATGAGTATGAGTATGAGTATGAGTATGAGTATGAGTATGAGTATGAGTATGAGTGTGAGTGCGAATGTGAGTATGAGTATGAGTATGAGTATGAGTATGAGTATGAGTATGAGTGTGAGTGTGAGTATGAGTATGAGTATGAGTTTGAGTATGAGTATGAGTATGAGTATGAGTATGAGTATGAGTATGAGTATGAGTGTGAGTATGAGAATGAGTATGAGTATGTGTATGAGTATGAGTATGAGTATGAGTATGAGTATGAGTATGAGTATGTGCATGAGTATGAGTATGTGTATGAGTATGAGTATGAGTATGAGTATGAGTATGAGTGTGAGTATGAGTGTGAGTATGAGTATGAGTATGAGTATGAGTATGAGTATGAGAATGAGTATGAGTATGAGTATGAGTATGAGTATGAGTATGAGCATGAGCATGAGCATGAGTATGAGTATGAGTATGAGTATGAGTGTGAGTATGAGTATGAGTATGAGTATGAATATGAGTATGAGTATGATTATAAGTATTAGTATGAGTATGAGTACGAGTATTAGTATGAGTATGAGTATGAGTATGAGTATGAGTTCAAGTATGAATATGAGTATGAGTATGTGCATGAGTATGAGTATGTGTATGAGTATGAGTATGAGTGTGAGTATGAGTATGAGTATGAGTATGAGTATGAGTATGAGTATGAGTATGAGTATGAGTATGAGTATGAGTATGAGTATGAGTATAAGTATGAGTATGAGTATGAGTATGAGTATGAGTATGAGTATGACTATGAGTATGAGTATGACTATGACTATGACTATGAGAATGAGTATGAGTATGAGTATGAGTATGAGTATGAGTATGAGTATGAGTGTGAGTATGAGTATGAGTATGAGTATGAGTATGAGTATGAGTATGAGTATGAGAATGAGTATGAGTATGAGTATGAGTATGAGTATGAGTATGAGCATGAGCATGAGCATGAGTATGAGTACGAGTATGAGTGTGAGTATGAGTATGAGTATGAGTATGAATATGAGTATGAGTATGATTATAAGTATTAGTATGAGTATGAGTACGAGTATTAGTATGAGTATGAGTATGAGTATGAGTTCAAATATGAGTATGAGTATGAGTATGTGCATGAGTATGAGTATATGTATGAGTATGAGTATTAGTATGAGTATGAGTATGAGTATGAGTTTAAGTATGAGTATGAGTATGAGTATGAGTATGAGTATGTGCATGAGTATGAGTATGTGTATGAGTATGAGTATGAGTATGAGTATGAGTATGAGTATGAGTTTAAGTATGAGTATGAGTTTAAGTATGAGTATGAGTATGAGTATGCGTATGAGTATGAGTATGAGTATGAGCATGAGCATGAGCATGAGTATGAGTATGAGTATGAGTGTGAGTGTGAGTGCGAATGTGAGTATGAGTATGAGTATGAGTATGAGTATAAGTATTAGTATGAGTATGAGTACGAGTATTAGTATGAGTATGAGTATGAGTATGAGTTTAAGTATGAGTATGAGTATGAGTATGAGTATGAGTATGTGCATGAGTATGAGTATGTGTATGAGTATGAGTATGAGTATGAGTATGAGTATGAGTGTGAGTATGAGTATGAGTATGAGTATGAGTATGAGTATGAGTATGAGTATGAGAATGAGTATGAGTATGAGTATGAGTATGAGTATGAGCATGAGCATGAGCATGAGTATGAGTATGAGTATGAGTGTGAGTATGAGTATGAGTATGAGTATGAGTATGAGTATGAGTATGAGTGTGAGTATGAGTATGAGTATGAGTATGAGTTTGAGTATGAGTATGAGTATGAGTATGAGTATGAGTATGAGTGTGAGTATGAGTATGAGTTTAAGTATGAGTATGAGTTTAAGTATGAGTATGAGTATGAGTATGCGTATGAGTATGAGTATGAGTATGTGTATGAGTATGAGTATGAGTATGACTATGAGTATGAGTATGAGTATGAGTATGAGTTTGAGTATGAGTATGACTATGAGTATGACTATGAGTATGAGTATGACTATGACTATGACTATGCGAATGAGTATGAGTATGAGTATGAGTATGAGTATGAGTATGAGTATGAGTATAAGTATGAGTAATAGTATGAGTATAAGTATTAGTATGAGTATGAGTACGAGTATTAGCATGAGTATGAGTATGAGTTTAAGTATGAGTATGAGTATGAGTATGAGTATGTGTATAAGTATGAGTATGAGTATGAGTATGAGTATGAGTATGAGTATAAGTATTAGTATGAGTATGAGTACCAGTATTAGTATGAGTATGAGTTTAAGTATGAGTATGAGTATGAGTATGTGCATGAGTATGAGTATGTGTATGAGTATGAGTATGAGTATGAGTATGAGAATAAGTATGAGAATGCGTATGAGTGTGAGTATGAGAATGAGTATGAGTATGTGTATGAGTATGAGTATGAGTATGAGTATGAGTATGAGTATGAGTATGAGTATGAGTATGAGTATGAGTTTGAGTATGAGTATGAGTATGAGTATGAGTATGAGTATGAGTATGAGTATGAGTATGAGTATAAGTATGAGTATGAGTATGAGTATGAGTATGAGTATGAGTATGAGTATGACTATGAGTATGAGTATGACTATGACTATGACTATGAGAATGAGTATGAGTATGAGTATGAGTATGAGTATGAGTATGAGTATGAGTGTGAGTATGAGTATGAGTATGAGTTTGAGTATGAGTATGAGTATGAGTATGAGTATGAGTATGAGTATGAGTATGAGTATGAGTATGAGTTTAAGTATGAGTATGAGTTTAAGTATGAGTATGAGTATGAGTATGCGTATGAGTATGAGTATGAGTATGAGCATGAGCATGAGCATGAGCATGAGCATAAGCGTGAACGTGAGAATAAGCATGAGTATGAGTTTAAGTATGAGTATGAGTACGAGTATGTGTATGAATATGAGTATGAGTATGAGTATGAGTATGAGTATGGGTATGAGTATGAGTATGAGTATGAGTATGAGTATGAGTTTAAGTATGAGTATGAGTTTAAGTATGAGTATGAGTATGAGTATGCGTATGAGTATGAGTATGAGTATGAGCATGAGCATGAGCATGAGCATGAGCATAAGCGTGAACGTGAGAATAAGCATGAGTATGAGTTTAAGTATGAGTATGAGTATGAGTATGAGTATGAGTATGAGCATGAGCATGAGCATGAGTATGAGTATGAGTATGAGTGTGAGTATGAGTATGACTATGACTATGACTATGAGAATGAGTATGAGTATGAGTATGAGTATGAGTATGAGTATGAGTATGAGTGTGAGTATGAGTATGAGTATGAGTTTGAGTATGAGTATGAGTATGAGTATGAGTATGAGTATGAGTATGAGTATGAGTATGAGTTTAAGTATGAGTATGAGTTTAAGTATGAGTATGAGTATGAGTATGCGTATGAGTATGAGTATGAGTATGTGTATGAGTATGAGTATGAGTATGACTATGAGTATGAGTATGAGTATGAGTATGAGTTTGAGTATGAGTATGACTATGAGTATGACTATGAGTATGAGTATGACTATGACTATGACTATGCGAATGAGTATGAGTATGAGTATGAGTATGAGTATGCGTATGAGTATGAGTATAAGTATGAGTAATAGTATGAGTATAAGTATTAGTATGAGTATGAGTACGAGTATTAGCATGAGTATGAGTATGAGTTTAAGTATGAGTATGAGTATGAGTATGAGTATGTGTATAAGTATGAGTATGAGTATGAGTATGAGTATGAGTATGAGTATGAGTATGAGTATAAGTATTAGTATGAGTATGAGTACCAGTATTAGTATGAGTATGAGTTTAAGTATGAGTATGAGTATGAGTATGTGCATGAGTATGAGTATGTGTATGAGTATGAGTATGAGTATGAGTATGAGTATAAGTATGAGAATGAGTATGAGTGTGAGTATGAGAATGAGTATGAGTATGTGTATGAGTATGAGTATGAGTATGAGTATGAGTATGAGTATGAGTATGAGTATGAGTATGAGTATGAGTATGAGTATGAGTATGAGTATGAGTATGAGTATGAGTATGACTATGACTATGAGAATGAGTATGTGTATGAGTATGAGTATGAGTATGAGTATGAGTATGAGTGTGAGTATGAGTATGAGTATGAGTATGAGTATGAGTATGAGTATGAGTATGAGAATGAGTATGAGTATGAGTATGAGTATGAGTATGAGTATGAGCATGAGCATGAGCATGAGTATGAGTACGAGTATGAGTATGAGTATGAGTTTAAGTATGAGTATGAGTTTAAGTATGAGTATGAGTATGAGTATGCGTATGAGTATGAGTATGAGTATGAGCATGAGCATGAGCATGAGCATGAGCGTGAGCGTGAGAATAAGCATGAGTATGAGTTTAAGTATGAGTATGAGTATGAGAATGAGTATGAGTATGAGTATGAGTATGAGTATGAGTATGAGTATGAGTATGAGCATGAGTATGAGTATGAGTATGAGTATGAGTATGAGTATGAGTATGAGTATGAGTATGAGTATGAGTATGAGTATGAGTATGAGTGTGAGTGCGAATGTGAGTATGAGTATGAGTATGAGTATGAGTATGAGTATGAGTATGAGTATGAGTGTGAGTGTGAGTATGAGTATGAGTATGAGTTTGAGTATGAGTATGAGTATGAGTATGAGTATGAGTATGAGTATGAGTATGAGTGTGAGTATGAGAATGAGTATGAGTATGTGTATGAGTATGAGTATGAGTATGAGTATGAGTATGAGTATGAATATGAGTATGAGTATGAGTATGAGTATGAGTATGAGTATGAGTATGAGTATGAGTATGAGTATGAGTGTGAGTGTGAGTGCGAATGTGAGTATGAGTATGAGTATGAGTATAAGTATTAGTATGAGTATGAGTACGAGTATGAGTATGAGTATGAGTATGAGTATGAGTATGAGTTTAAGTATGAGTATGAGTATGAGTATGAGTATGAGTATGTGCATGAGTATGAGTATGTGTATGAGTATGAGTATGAGTATGAGTATGAGTATGAGTGTGAGTATGAGTGTGAGTATGAGTATGAGTATGAGTATGAGTATGAGTATGAGAATGAGTATGAGTATGAGTATGAGTATGAGTATGAGTATGAGCATGAGCATGAGCATGAGTATGAGTATGAGTATGAGTATGAGTGTGAGTATGAGTATGAGTATGAGTATGAATATGAGTATGAGTATGATTATAAGTATTAGTATGAGTATGAGTACGAGTATTAGTATGAGTATGAGTATGAGTATGAGTATGAGTTCAAGTATGAATATGAGTATGAGTATGTGCATGAGTATGAGTATGTGTATGAGTATGAGTATGAGTGTGAGTATGAGTATGAGTATGAGTATGAGTATGAGTATGAGTATGAGTATGAGTATGAGTATGAGTATGAGTATGAGTATGAGTATAAGTATGAGTATGAGTATGAGTATGAGTATGAGTATGAGTATGACTATGAGTATGAGTATGACTATGACTATGACTATGAGAATGAGTATGTGTATGAGTATGAGTATGAGTATGAGTATGAGTATGAGTGTGAGTATGAGTATGAGTATGAGTATGAGTATGAGTATGAGTATGAGTATGAGAATGAGTATGAGTATGAGTATGAGTATGAGTATGAGTATGAGCATGAGCATGAGCATGAGTATGAGTACGAGTATGAGTGTGAGTATGAGTATGAGTATGAGTATGAATATGAGTATGAGTATGATTATAAGTATTAGTATGAGTATGAGTACGAGTATTAGTATGAGTATGAGTATGAGTATGAGTTCAAATATGAGTATGAGTATGAGTATGTGCATGAGTATGAGTATATGTATGAGTATGAGTATTAGTATGAGTATGAGTATGAGTATGAGTTTAAGTATGAGTATGAGTATGAGTATGAGTATGAGTATGTGCATGAGTATGAGTATGTGTATGAGTATGAGTATGAGTATGAGTATGAGTATGAGTATGAGTTTAAGTATGAGTATGAGTTTAAGTATGAGTATGAGTATGAGTATGCGTATGAGTATGAGTATGAGTATGAGCATGAGCATGAGCATGAGTATGAGTATGAGTATGAGTGTGAGTGTGAGTGCGAATGTGAGTATGAGTATGAGTATGAGTATGAGTATAAGTATTAGTATGAGTATGAGTACGAGTATTAGTATGAGTATGAGTATGAGTATGAGTTTAAGTATGAGTATGAGTATGAGTATGAGTATGAGTATGTGCATGAGTATGAGTATGTGTATGAGTATGAGTATGAGTATGAGTATGAGTATGAGTGTGAGTATGAGTATGAGTATGAGTATGAGTATGAGTATGAGTATGAGTATGAGAATGAGTATGAGTATGAGTATGAGTATGAGTATGAGTATGAGCATGAGCATGAGCATGAGTATGAGTATGAGTATGAGTGTGAGTATGAGTATGAGTATGAGTATGAGTATGAGTATGAGTATGAGTGTGAGTATGAGTATGAGTATGAGTATGAGTTTGAGTATGAGTATGAGTATGAGTATGAGTATGAGTATGAGTGTGAGTATGAGTATGAGTTTAAGTATGAGTATGAGTTTAAGTATGAGTATGAGTATGAGTATGCGTATGAGTATGAGTATGAGTATGTGTATGAGTATGAGTATGAGTATGACTATGAGTATGAGTATGAGTATGAGTATGAGTTTGAGTATGAGTATGACTATGAGTATGACTATGAGTATGAGTATGACTATGACTATGACTATGCGAATGAGTATGAGTATGAGTATGAGTATGAGTATGAGTATGAGTATGAGTATAAGTATGAGTAATAGTATGAGTATAAGTATTAGTATGAGTATGAGTACGAGTATTAGCATGAGTATGAGTATGAGTTTAAGTATGAGTATGAGTATGAGTATGAGTATGTGTATAAGTATGAGTATGAGTATGAGTATGAGTATGAGTATGAGTATAAGTATTAGTATGAGTATGAGTACCAGTATTAGTATGAGTATGAGTTTAAGTATGAGTATGAGTATGAGTATGTGCATGAGTATGAGTATGTGTATGAGTATGAGTATGAGTATGAGTATGAGAATAAGTATGAGAATGCGTATGAGTGTGAGTATGAGAATGAGTATGAGTATGTGTATGAGTATGAGTATGAGTATGAGTATGAGTATGAGTATGAGTATGAGTATGAGTATGAGTATGAGTTTGAGTATGAGTATGAGTATGAGTATGAGTATGAGTATGAGTATGAGTATGAGTATGAGTATAAGTATGAGTATGAGTATGAGTATGAGTATGAGTATGAGTATGAGTATGACTATGAGTATGAGTATGACTATGACTATGACTATGAGAATGAGTATGAGTATGAGTATGAGTATGAGTATGAGTATGAGTATGAGTGTGAGTATGAGTATGAGTATGAGTTTGAGTATGAGTATGAGTATGAGTATGAGTATGAGTATGAGTATGAGTATGAGTATGAGTATGAGTTTAAGTATGAGTATGAGTTTAAGTATGAGTATGAGTATGAGTATGCGTATGAGTATGAGTATGAGTATGAGCATGAGCATGAGCATGAGCATGAGCATAAGCGTGAACGTGAGAATAAGCATGAGTATGAGTTTAAGTATGAGTATGAGTACGAGTATGTGTATGAATATGAGTATGAGTATGAGTATGAGTATGAGTATGGGTATGAGTATGAGTATGAGTATGAGTATGAGTATGAGTTTAAGTATGAGTATGAGTTTAAGTATGAGTATGAGTATGAGTATGCGTATGAGTATGAGTATGAGTATGAGCATGAGCATGAGCATGAGCATGAGCATAAGCGTGAACGTGAGAATAAGCATGAGTATGAGTTTAAGTATGAGTATGAGTATGAGTATGAGTATGAGTATGAGCATGAGCATGAGCATGAGTATGAGTATGAGTATGAGTGTGAGTATGAGTATGACTATGACTATGACTATGAGAATGAGTATGAGTATGAGTATGAGTATGAGTATGAGTATGAGTATGAGTGTGAGTATGAGTATGAGTATGAGTTTGAGTATGAGTATGAGTATGAGTATGAGTATGAGTATGAGTATGAGTATGAGTATGAGTTTAAGTATGAGTATGAGTTTAAGTATGAGTATGAGTATGAGTATGCGTATGAGTATGAGTATGAGTATGTGTATGAGTATGAGTATGAGTATGACTATGAGTATGAGTATGAGTATGAGTATGAGTTTGAGTATGAGTATGACTATGAGTATGACTATGAGTATGAGTATGACTATGACTATGACTATGCGAATGAGTATGAGTATGAGTATGAGTATGAGTATGCGTATGAGTATGAGTATAAGTATGAGTAATAGTATGAGTATAAGTATTAGTATGAGTATGAGTACGAGTATTAGCATGAGTATGAGTATGAGTTTAAGTATGAGTATGAGTATGAGTATGAGTATGTGTATAAGTATGAGTATGAGTATGAGTATGAGTATGAGTATGAGTATGAGTATAAGTATTAGTATGAGTATGAGTACCAGTATTAGTATGAGTATGAGTTTAAGTATGAGTATGAGTATGAGTATGTGCATGAGTATGAGTATGTGTATGAGTATGAGTATGAGTATGAGTATGAGTATAAGTATGAGAATGAGTATGAGTGTGAGTATGAGAATGAGTATGAGTATGTGTATGAGTATGAGTATGAGTATGAGTATGAGTATGAGTATGAGTATGAGTATGAGTATGAGTATGAGTATGAGTATGAGTATGAGTATGAGTATGAGTATGAGTATGAGTATGAGTATGAGTATGAGTATGAGTATGAGTATGAGTATAAGTATGAGCATGAGTATGAGTATGAGTATGAGTATGAGTATGAGTATGACTATGAGTATGAGTGTGAGTATGAGAATGAGTATGAGTATGTGTATGAGTATGAGTATGAGTATGAGTATGAGTATGAGTATGAGTATGAGTATGAGTATGAGTATGAGTATGAGTATGTGTATGAGTATGAGTATGAGTATGAGTATGAGTATGAGTATGAGTATGAGTTTAAGTATGAGTATGAGTTTAAGTATGAGTATGAGTATGAGTATGCGTATGAGTATGAGTATGAGTATGAGCATGAGCATGAGCATGAGCATGAGCATAAGCGTGAACGTGAGAATAAGCATGAGTATGAGTTTAAGTATGAGTATGAGTACGAGTATGTGTATGAATATGAGTATGAGTATGAGTATGAGTATGAGTATGGGTATGAGTATGAGTATGAGTATGAGTATGAGTATGAGTATAAGTATGAGCATGAGCATGAGTATGAGTATGAGTATGAGTATGAGTATGAGTATGAGTATGAGTATGAGTATAAGTATGAGTATGAGTATGAGTATGAGTATAAGTATTAGTCTGAGTATGAGTACGAGTATTAGTATGAGTATGAGTATGAGTATGATTATGAGTTTAAGTATGAGTATGAGTATGTGCATGAGTATGAGTATGTGTATGAGTATGAGTATGAGTATGAGTATGAGAATGAGTATGAGTGTGAGTATGAGAATGAGTATGAGTATGTGTATGAGTATGAGTATGAGTATGAGTATGAGTATGAGAATGAGTATGAGTATGAGTGTGAGTATGAGAATGAGTATGAGTATGTGTATGAGTATGAGTATGAGTATGAGTATGAGTATGAGTATGAATATGAGTATGAGTATGAGTATGAGTATGAGTATGAGTATGAGTATGAGTATGAGTATGAGTATGAGTATGAGTATGAGTATGAGTATGAGTGTGAGTGTGAGTGCGAATGTGAGTATGAGTATGAGTATGAGTATGAGTATAAGTATTAGTATGAGTATGAGTACGAGTATTAGTATGAGTATGAGTATGAGTATGAGTTTAAGTATGAGTATGAGTATGAGTATGAGTATGAGTATGTGCATGAGTATGAGTATGTGTATGAGTATGAGTATGAGTATGAGTATGAGTATGAGTGTGAGTATGAGTATGAGTATGAGTATGAGTATGAGTATGAGTATGAGTATGAGAATGAGTATGAGTATGAGTATGAGTATGAGTATGAGTATGAGCATGAGCATGAGTATGAGTATGAGTATGAGTGTGAGTATGAGTATGAGTATGAGTATGAATATGAGTATGAGTATGATTATAAGTATTAGTATGAGTATGAGTACGAGTATTAGTATGAGTATGAGTATGAGTATGAGTTCAAGTATGAGTATGAGTATGAGTGTGTGCATGAGTATGAGTATGTGTATGAGTATGAGTATTAGTATGAGTATGAGTATGAGTATGAGTTTAAGTATGAGTATGAGTATGAGTATGAGTATGAGTATGTGCATGAGTATGAGTATGTGTATGAGTATGAGTATGAGTATGAGTATGAGTATGAGTATGAGTATGAGTATGAGGATGAGTATGAGTATAAGTATGAGTATGTGTATGAGTATGAGTATGAGTATGAGTATGAGTATGAGTATGAGTATGAGTATGAGTACGAGTACGAGTACGAGTATGCGTATGAGTTTGAGTATGAGTATGAGTATGAGTATGAGTATGAGTATGAGTATGAGTATGAGTTTAAGTATGAGTATGAGTTTAAGTATGAGTATGAGTATGAGTATGCGTATGAGTATGAGTATGAGTATGAGCATGAGCATGAGCATGAGCATGAGCGTGAGCGTGAGAATAAGCATGAGTATGAGTTTAAGTATGAGTATGAGTATGAGAATGAGTATGAGTATGAGTATGAGTATGAGTATGAGTATGAGTATGAGTATGAGCATGAGTATGAGTATGAGTATGAGTATGAGTATGAGTATGAGTATGAGTATGAGTATGAGTATGAGTATGAGTATGAGTATGAGTGTGAGTGCGAATGTGAGTATGAGTATGAGTATGAGTATGAGTATGAGTATGAGTATGAGTGTGAGTGTGAGTATGAGTATGAGTATGAGTTTGAGTATGAGTATGAGTATGAGTATGAGTATGAGTATGAGTATGAGTATGAGTGTGAGTATGAGAATGAGTATGAGTATGTGTATGAGTATGAGTATGAGTATGAGTATGAGTATGAGTATGAATATGAGTATGAGTATGAGTATGAGTATGAGTATGAGTATGAGTATGAGTATGAGTATGAGTATGAGTGTGAGTGTGAGTGCGAATGTGAGTATGAGTATGAGTATGAGTATAAGTATTAGTATGAGTATGAGTACGAGTATGAGTATGAGTATGAGTATGAGTATGAGTATGAGTTTAAGTATGAGTATGAGTATGAGTATGAGTATGAGTATGTGCATGAGTATGAGTATGTGTATGAGTATGAGTATGAGTATGAGTATGAGTATGAGTGTGAGTATGAGTGTGAGTATGAGTATGAGTATGAGTATGAGTATGAGTATGAGAATGAGTATGAGTATGAGTATGAGTATGAGTATGAGTATGAGCATGAGCATGAGCATGAGTATGAGTATGAGTATGAGTATGAGTGTGAGTATGAGTATGAGTATGAGTATGAATATGAGTATGAGTATGATTATAAGTATTAGTATGAGTATGAGTACGAGTATTAGTATGAGTATGAGTATGAGTATGAGTATGAGTTCAAGTATGAATATGAGTATGAGTATGTGCATGAGTATGAGTATGTGTATGAGTATGAGTATGAGTGTGAGTATGAGTATGAGTATGAGTATGAGTATGAGTATGAGTATGAGTATGAGTATGAGTATGAGTATGAGTATGAGTATGAGTATAAGTATGAGTATGAGTATGAGTATGAGTATGAGTATGAGTATGACTATGAGTATGAGTATGACTATGACTATGACTATGAGAATGAGTATGTGTATGAGTATGAGTATGAGTATGAGTATGAGTATGAGTGTGAGTATGAGTATGAGTATGAGTATGAGTATGAGTATGAGTATGAGTATGAGAATGAGTATGAGTATGAGTATGAGTATGAGTATGAGTATGAGCATGAGCATGAGCATGAGTATGAGTACGAGTATGAGTGTGAGTATGAGTATGAGTATGAGTATGAATATGAGTATGAGTATGATTATAAGTATTAGTATGAGTATGAGTACGAGTATTAGTATGAGTATGAGTATGAGTATGAGTTCAAATATGAGTATGAGTATGAGTATGTGCATGAGTATGAGTATATGTATGAGTATGAGTATTAGTATGAGTATGAGTATGAGTATGAGTTTAAGTATGAGTATGAGTATGAGTATGAGTATGAGTATGTGCATGAGTATGAGTATGTGTATGAGTATGAGTATGAGTATGAGTATGAGTATGAGTATGAGTTTAAGTATGAGTATGAGTTTAAGTATGAGTATGAGTATGAGTATGCGTATGAGTATGAGTATGAGTATGAGCATGAGCATGAGCATGAGCATAAGCGTGAACGTGAGAATAAGCATGAGTATGAGTTTAAGTATGAGTATGAGTACGAGTATGTGTATGAATATGAGTATGAGTATGAGTATGAGTATGAGTATGGGTATGAGTATGAGTATGAGTATGAGTATGAGTATGAGTATAAGTATGAGCATGAGCATGAGTATGCGTATGAGTATGAGTATGAGTATGAGTATGAGTATGAGTATGAGTATGAGTATGAGTATGAGTTTAAGTATGAGTATGAGTATGTGCATGAGTATGAGTATGTGTATGAGTATGAGTATGAGTATGAGAATGAGTATGAGTACGAGTATTAGTATGAGTATGAGTATGAGTATGAGTATGAGTTTAAGTATGAGTATGAGTATGTGCATGAGTATGAGTATGTGTATGAGTATGAGTATGAGTATGAGAATGAGTATGAGTGTGAGTATGAGAATGAGTATGAGTATGTGTATGAGTATGAGTATGAGTATGAGTATGAGTATGAGAATGAGTATGAGTGTGAGTATGAGAATGAGTATGAGTATGTGTATGAGTATGAGTATGAGTATGAGTATGAGTATGAGTATGAATATGAGTATGAGTATGAGTATGAGTATGAGTATGAGTATGAGTATGAGTATGAGTATGAGTATGAGTGTGAGTGTGAGTGCGAATGTGAGTATGAGTATGAGTATGAGTATAAGTATTAGTATGAGTATGAGTACGAGTATGAGTATGAGTATGAGTATGAGTATGAGTATGAGTTTAAGTATGAGTATGAGTATGAGTATGAGTATGAGTATGAGTATGTGCATGAGTATGAGTATGTGTATGAGTATGAGTATGAGTATGAGTATGAGTATGAGTGTGAGTATGAGTGTGAGTATGAGTATGAGTATGAGTATGAGTATGAGTATGAGAATGAGTATGAGTATGAGTATGAGTATGAGTATGAGTATGAGCATGAGCATGAGCATGAGTATGAGTATGAGTATGAGTATGAGTGTGAGTATGAGTATGAGTATGAGTATGAATATGAGTATGAGTATGATTATAAGTATTAGTATGAGTATGAGTACGAGTATTAGTATGAGTATGAGTATGAGTATGAGTATGAGTTCAAGTATGAATATGAGTATGAGTATGTGCATGAGTATGAGTATGTGTATGAGTATGAGTATGAGTGTGAGTATGAGTATGAGTATGAGTATGAGTATGAGTATGAGTATGAGTATGAGTATGAGTATGAGTATGAGTATAAGTATGAGTATGAGTATGAGTATGAGTATGAGTATGAGTATGACTATGAGTATGAGTATGACTATGACTATGACTATGAGAATGAGTATGTGTATGAGTATGAGTATGAGTATGAGTATGAGTGTGAGTATGAGTATGAGTATGAGTATGAGTATGAGTATGAGTATGAGTATGAGCATGAGCATGAGCATGAGTATGAGTATGAGTATGAGTGTGAGTATGAGTATGAGTATGAGTATGAATATGAGTATGAGTATGATTATATGTATTAGTATGAGTATGAGTACGAGTATTAGTATGAGTATGAGTATGAGTATGAGTTCAAATATGAGTATGAGTATGAGTATGTGCATGAGTATGAGTATATGTATGAGTATGAGTATTAGTATGAGTATGAGTATGAGTATGAGTTTAAGTATGAGTATGAGTATGAGTATGAGTATGTGCATGAGTATGAGTATGTGTATGAGTATGAGTATGAGTATGAGTATGAGTATGAGTATGAGTATGAGTACGAGTACGAGTACGAGTATGCGTATGAGTTTGAGTATGAGTATGAGTATGAGTATGAGTATGAGTATGAGTTTAAGTATGAGTATGAGTTTAAGTATGAGTATGAGTATGAGTATGCGTATGAGTATGAGTATGAGTATGAGCACGAGCATGAGCATGAGCATGAGCGTGAGCGTCAGAATATGCATGAGTATGAGTTTAAGTATGAGTATGAGTATGAGAATGAGTATGAGTATGAGTATGAGTATGAGTATGAGTATGAGTATGAGTATGAGCATGAGTATGAGTATGAGTATGAGTATGAGTATGAGTATGAGTATGAGTATGAGTATGAGTATGAGTGTGAGTGCGAATGTGAGTATGAGTATGAGTATGAGTATGAGTATGAGTATGAGTATGAGTATGAGTATGAGTATGAGTATGAGTATGAGTATAAGTATGAGTATGAGTGTGAGTGCGAATGTGAGTATGAGTATGAGTATGAGTATGAGTATGAGTATGAGTATGAGTATGAGTATGAGTATGAGTATGAGTATAAGTATGAGTATGAGTATGAGTATGAGTATGAGTATGAGTATGAGTGTGAGTATGAGTATGAGTATGAGTATGAGTATGAGTATGAGAATGAGTATGAGTATGAGTATGAGTTTGAGTATGAGTATGAGTATGAGTATGAGTGTGAGTGCGAATGTGAGTATGAGTATGAGTATGAGTATGAGTATGAGTATGAGTATGAGTATGAGTATGAGTATGAGTATGAGTATGAGTATAAGTATGAGTATGAGTATGAGTATGAGTATGAGTATGAGTATGAGTATGAGTATGAGTATGAGTATGAGTATGAGTGTGAGTGCGAATGTGAGTATGAGTATGAGTATGAGTATGAGTATGAGTATGAGTATGAGTATGAGTATGAGTATGAGTATGAGTATGAGTATGAGTATGAGTATGAGTATGAGTGTGAGTGCGAATGTGAGTATGAGTATGAGTATGAGTATGAGTATGAGTATGAGTATGAGTATGAGAATGAGTATGAGTATGAGTATGAGTATAAGTATGAGTATGAGTGTGAGTGCGAATGTGAGTATGAGTATGAGTATGAGTATGAGTATGAGTATGAGTATGAGTACGAGTACGAGTACGAGTATGCGTATGAGTATGAGTATGAGCATGAGCATGAGCATGAGCATGAGCGTGAGCGTGAGAATAAGCATGAGTATGAGTTTAAGTATGAGTATGAGTATGAGAATGAGTATGAGTATGAGTATGAGTATGAGTATGAGTATGAGTATGAGTATGAGCATGAGTATGAGTATGAGTATGAGTATGAGTATGAGTATGAGTATGAGTATGAGTATGAGTATGAGTATGAGTATGAGTATGAGTATGAGTATGAGTATGAGTATGAGTATGAGTATGAGTATGAGTATGAGTATGAGTATGAGTATGAGTATGACTATGACTATGACTATGAGAATGAGTATGAGTATGAGTATGAATATGAGTATGAGTATGAGTATGAGTATGAGTATGAGTGTGAGTATGAGTATGAGTATGAGTTTGAGTATGAGTATGAGTATGAGTATGAGTATGAGTATGAGTATGAGTATGAGTTTAAGTATGAGTATGAGTTTAAGTATGAGTATGAGTATGAGTATGCGTATGAGTATGAGTATGAGTATGAGTATGAGTATGAGTATGAGTATGAGTTTAAGTATGAGTATGAGTATGTGCATGAGTATGAGTATGTGTATGAGTATGAGTATGAGTATGAGTATGAGTATGAGTATGAGTATGAGTATGAGTGTGAGTGCGAATGTGAGTATGAGTATGAGTATGAGTATGAGTATGAGTATGAGTATGAGTATGAGTATGAGTATGAGTATGAGTATGAGTATGAGTATGAGTATGAGTATAAGTATGAGTATGAGTATGAGTATGAGTATGAGTATGAGCATGAGTATGAGTATGAGTATGAGTATGAGTATGAGTATGAGTATGAGTATCAGTATGAGTATGAGTATGAGTATGAGTATGAGTATAAGTATGAGTATGAGTATGAGTATGAGTATGAGTATGAGCATGAGTATGAGTATGAGTATGAGTATGAGTATGAGTGTGAGTGCGAATGTGAGTATGAGTATGAGTATGAGTATGAGTATGAGTATGAGTATGAGTATGAGTATGAGTATGAGTATGAGCATGAGTATGAGTATGAGTATGAGTATGAGTATGAGTATGAGTATGAGTATGAGTATGAGTATGAGTATGAGTATGAGTATGAGCATGAGCATGAGCATGAGTATGAGTATGAGTATGAGTGTGAGTATGAGTATGAGTATGAGTATGAATATGAGTATGAGTATGATTATAAGTATTAGTATGAGTATGAGTACGAGTATTAGTATGAGTATGAGTATGAGTATGAGTTTAAGTATGAGTATGAGTATGAGTATGTGCATGAGTATGAGTATGTGTATGAGTATGAGTATGAGTATAAGTATTAGTATGAGTATGAGTACCAGTATTAGTATGAGTATGAGTATGAGTATGAGTTTAAGTATGAGTATGAGTATGAGTATGTGCATGAGTATGAGTATGAGTATGAGTATGAGTATGATTATGAGTATGAGTATGAGTATGAGTATGAGTATGAGTATGAGTATGAGTATGAGTATAAGTATGAGCATGAGTATGAGTATGAGTATGAGTATGAGTATGAGTATGAGTATGACTATGACTATGAGTATGAGTATGACTATGACTATGACTATGAGAATGAGTATGAGTATGAGTATGAGTATGAGTATGAGTATGAGTATGAGTATGAGTATGAGTGTGAGTATGAGTATGAGTATGAGTTTGAGTATGAGTATGAGTATGAGTATGAGTATGAGTATGAGTATGAGTATGAGTATGAGTTTAAGTATGAGTATGAGTATGAGTATGAGTATGAGTATGAGTATGAGTATGAGTATGAGTTTAAGTATGAGTATGAGTTTAAGTATGAGTATGAGTATGAGTATGCGTATGAGTATGAGTATGAGTATGAGCATGAGCATGAGCATGAGCATGAGCGTGAGCGTGAGAATAAGCATGAGTATGAGTTTAAGTATGAGTATGAGTATGAGAATGAGTATGAGTATGAGTATGAATATGAGTATGAGTATGAGTATGAGTATGAGTATGAGTATGAGCATGAGTATGAGTATGAGTATGAGTATGAGTATGAGTATGAGTATGAGTATGAGTATGAGTATGAGTATGAGTGTGAGTGCGAATGTGAGTATGAGTATGAGTATGAGTATGAGTATGAGTATGAGTATGAGTATGAGTATGAGTTTAAGTATGAGTATGAGTTTAAGTATGAGTATGAGTATGAGTATGAGTATGAGTATGTGCATGAGTATGAGTATGTGTATGAGTATGAGTATGAGTATGAGTATGAGAATGAGTATGAGTGTGAGTATGAGAATGAGTATGAGTATGTGTATGAGTATGAGTATGAGTATGAGTATGAGTATGAGAATGAGTATGAGTGTGAGTATGAGAATGAGTATGAGTATGTGTATGAGTATGAGTATGAGTATGAGTATGAGTATGAGTATGAATATGAGTATGAGTATGAGTATGAGTATGAGTATGAGTATGAGTATGAGTATGAGTATGAGTGTGAGTGTGAGTGCGAATGTGAGTATGAGTATGAGTATGAGTATGAATATGAGTATAAGTATTAGTATGAGTATGAGTACGAGTATTAGTATGAGTATGAGTATGAGTATGAGTTTAAGTATGAGTATGAGTATGAGTATGAGTATGAGTATGTGCATGAGTATGAGTATGTGTATGAGTATGAGTATGAGTATGAGTATGAGTGTGAGTATGAGTATGAGTATGAGTATGAGTATGAGTATGAGAATGAGTATGAGTATGAGTATGAGTATGAGTATGAGTATGAGTATGAGTATGAGCATGAGCATGAGCATGAGTATGAGTATGAGTATGAGTGTGAGTATGAGTATGACTATGACTATGACTATGAGAATGAGTATGAGTATGAGTATGAGTATGAGTATGAGTATGAGTATGAGTGTGAGTATGAGTATGAGTATGAGTTTGAGTATGAGTATGAGTATGAGTATGAGTATGAGTATGAGTATGAGTATGAGTTTAAGTATGAGTATGAGTTTAAGTATGAGTATGAGTATGAGTATGCGTATGAGTATGAGTATGAGTATGTGTATGAGTATGAGTATGAGTATGACTATGAGTATGAGTATGAGTATGAGTATGAGTTTGAGTATGAGTATGACTATGAGTATGACTATGAGTATGAGTATGACTATGACTATGACTATGCGAATGAGTATGAGTATGAGTATGAGTATGAGTATGAGTATGAGTATGAGTATAAGTATGAGTAATAGTATGAGTATAAGTATTAGTATGAGTATGAGTACGAGTATTAGCATGAGTATGAGTATGAGTTTAAGTATGAGTATGAGTATGAGTATGAGTATGTGTATAAGTATGAGTATGAGTATGAGTATGAGTATGAGTATGAGTATAAGTATTAGTATGAGTATGAGTACCAGTATTAGTATGAGTATGAGTTTAAGTATGAGTATGAGTATGAGTATGTGCATGAGTATGAGTATGTGTATGAGTATGAGTATGAGTATGAGTATGAGTATAAGTATGAGAATGCGTATGAGTGTGAGTATGAGAATGAGTATGAGTATGTGTATGAGTATGAGTATGAGTATGAGTATGAGTATGAGTATGAGTATGAGTATGAGTATGAGTATGAGTATGAGTATGAGTATGAGTATGAGTATGAGTATGAGTATGAGTATGAGTATGAGTATGAGTATGAGTATAAGTATGAGTATGAGTATGAGTATGAGTATGAGTATGAGTATGAGTATGACTATGAGTATGAGTATGACTATGACTATGACTATGAGAATGAGTATGAGTATGAGTATGAGTATGAGTATGAGTATGAGTATGAGTGTGAGTATGAGTATGAGTATGAGTTTGAGTATGAGTATGAGTATGAGTATGAGTATGAGTATGAGTATGAGTATGAGTATGAGTATGAGTTTAAGTATGAGTATGAGTTTAAGTATGAGTATGAGTATGAGTATGCGTATGAGTATGAGTATGAGTATGAGCATGAGCATGAGCATGAGCATGAGCATAAGCGTGAACGTGAGAATAAGCATGAGTATGAGTTTAAGTATGAGTATGAGTACGAGTATGTGTATGAATATGAGTATGAGTATGAGTATGAGTATGAGTATGGGTATGAGTATGAGTATGAGTATGAGTATGAGTATGAGTTTAAGTATGAGTATGAGTTTAAGTATGAGTATGAGTATGAGTATGCGTATGAGTATGAGTATGAGTATGAGCATGAGCATGAGCATGAGCATGAGCATAAGCGTGAACGTGAGAATAAGCATGAGTATGAGTTTAAGTATGAGTATGAGTATGAGTATGAGTATGAGTATGAGCATGAGCATGAGCATGAGTATGAGTATGAGTATGAGTGTGAGTATGAGTATGACTATGACTATGACTATGAGAATGAGTATGAGTATGAGTATGAGTATGAGTATGAGTATGAGTATGAGTATGAGTGTGAGTATGAGTATGAGTATGAGTTTGAGTATGAGTATGAGTATGAGTATGAGTATGAGTATGAGTATGAGTATGAGTATGAGTTTAAGTATGAGTATGAGTTTAAGTATGAGTATGAGTATGCGTATGAGTATGAGTATGAGTATGTGTATGAGTATGAGTATGAGTATGACTATGAGTATGAGTATGAGTATGAGTATGAGTTTGAGTATGAGTATGACTATGAGTATGACTATGAGTATGAGTATGACTATGACTATGACTATGCGAATGAGTATGAGTATGAGTATGAGTATGAGTATGAGTATGAGTATGAGTATAAGTATGAGTAATAGTATGAGTATAAGTATTAGTATGAGTATGAGTACGAGTATTAGCATGAGTATGAGTATGAGTTTAAGTATGAGTATGAGTATGAGTATGAGTATGTGTATAAGTATGAGTATGAGTATGAGTATGAGTATGAGTATGAGTATGAGTATAAGTATTAGTATGAGTATGAGTACCAGTATTAGTATGAGTATGAGTTTAAGTATGAGTATGAGTATGAGTATGTGCATGAGTATGAGTATGTGTATGAGTATGAGTATGAGTATGAGTATGAGTATAAGTATGAGAATGAGTATGAGTGTGAGTATGAGAATGAGTATGAGTATGTGTATGAGTATGAGTATGAGTATGAGTATGAGTATGAGTATGAGTATGAGTATGAGTATGAGTATGAGTATGAGTATGAGTATGAGTATGAGTATGAGTATGAGTATGAGAATGAGTATGAGTGTGAGTATGAGAATGAGTATGAGTATGTGTATGAGTATGAGTATGAGTATGAGTATGAGTATGAGTATGAATATGAGTATGAGTATGAGTATGAGTATGAGTATGAGTATGAGTATGAGTATGAGTATGAGTGTGAGTGTGAGTGCGAATGTGAGTATGAGTATGAGTATGAGTATGAGTATGAGTATAAGTATTAGTATGAGTATGAGTACGAGTATTAGTATGAGTATGAGTATGAGTATGAGTTTAAGTATGAGTATGAGTATGAGTATGAGTATGAGTATGAGTATGTGCATGAGTATGAGTATGTGTATGAGTATGAGTATGAGTATGAGTATGAGTGTGAGTATGAGTATGAGTATGAGTATGAGTATGAGTATGAGAATGAGTATGAGTATGAGTATGAGTATGAGTATGAGTATGAGTATGAGCATGAGCATGAGCATGAGTATGAGTATGAGTATGAGTGTGAGTATGAGTATGACTATGACTATGACTATGAGAATGAGTATGAGTATGAGTATGAGTATGAGTATGAGTATGAGTATGAGTGTGAGTATGAGTATGAGTATGAGTATGAGTTTGAGTATGAGTATGAGTATGAGTATGAGTATGAGTATGAGTGTGAGTATGAGTATGAGTTTAAGTATGAGTATGAGTTTAAGTATGAGTATGAGTATGAGTATGCGTATGAGTATGAGTATGAGTATGTGTATGAGTATGAGTATGAGTATGACTATGAGTATGAGTATGAGTATGAGTATGAGTTTGAGTATGAGTATGACTATGAGTATGACTATGAGTATGAGTATGACTATGACTATGACTATGCGAATGAGTATGAGTATGAGTATGAGTATGAGTATGAGTATGAGTATGAGTATAAGTATGAGTAATAGTATGAGTATAAGTATTAGTATGAGTATGAGTACGAGTATTAGCATGAGTATGAGTATGAGTTTAAGTATGAGTATGAGTATGAGTATGAGTATGTGTATAAGTATGAGTATGAGTATGAGTATGAGTATGAGTATGAGTATAAGTATTAGTATGAGTATGAGTACCAGTATTAGTATGAGTATGAGTTTAAGTATGAGTATGAGTATGAGTATGTGCATGAGTATGAGTATGTGTATGAGTATGAGTATGAGTATGAGTATGAGAATAAGTATGAGAATGCGTATGAGTGTGAGTATGAGAATGAGTATGAGTATGTGTATGAGTATGAGTATGAGTATGAGTATGAGTATGAGTATGAGTATGAGTATGAGTATGAGTATGAGTTTGAGTATGAGTATGAGTATGAGTATGAGTATGAGTATGAGTATGAGTATGAGTATGAGTATAAGTATGAGTATGAGTATGAGTATGAGTATGAGTATGAGTATGAGTATGACTATGAGTATGAGTATGACTATGACTATGACTATGAGAATGAGTATGAGTATGAGTATGAGTATGAGTATGAGTATGAGTATGAGTGTGAGTATGAGTATGAGTATGAGTTTGAGTATGAGTATGAGTATGAGTATGAGTATGAGTATGAGTATGAGTATGAGTATGAGTATGAGTTTAAGTATGAGTATGAGTTTAAGTATGAGTATGAGTATGAGTATGCGTATGAGTATGAGTATGAGTATGAGCATGAGCATGAGCATGAGCATGAGCATAAGCGTGAACGTGAGAATAAGCATGAGTATGAGTTTAAGTATGAGTATGAGTACGAGTATGTGTATGAATATGAGTATGAGTATGAGTATGAGTATGAGTATGGGTATGAGTATGAGTATGAGTATGAGTATGAGTATGAGTTTAAGTATGAGTATGAGTTTAAGTATGAGTATGAGTATGAGTATGCGTATGAGTATGAGTATGAGTATGAGCATGAGCATGAGCATGAGCATGAGCATAAGCGTGAACGTGAGAATAAGCATGAGTATGAGTTTAAGTATGAGTATGAGTATGAGTATGAGTATGAGTATGAGCATGAGCATGAGCATGAGTATGAGTATGAGTATGAGTGTGAGTATGAGTATGACTATGACTATGACTATGAGAATGAGTATGAGTATGAGTATGAGTATGAGTATGAGTATGAGTATGAGTGTGAGTATGAGTATGAGTATGAGTTTGAGTATGAGTATGAGTATGAGTATGAGTATGAGTATGAGTATGAGTATGAGTATGAGTTTAAGTATGAGTATGAGTTTAAGTATGAGTATGAGTATGAGTATGCGTATGAGTATGAGTATGAGTATGTGTATGAGTATGAGTATGAGTATGACTATGAGTATGAGTATGAGTATGAGTATGAGTTTGAGTATGAGTATGACTATGAGTATGACTATGAGTATGAGTATGACTATGACTATGACTATGCGAATGAGTATGAGTATGAGTATGAGTATGAGTATGAGTATGAGTATGAGTATAAGTATGAGTAATAGTATGAGTATAAGTATTAGTATGAGTATGAGTACGAGTATTAGCATGAGTATGAGTATGAGTTTAAGTATGAGTATGAGTATGAGTATGAGTATGTGTATAAGTATGAGTATGAGTATGAGTATGAGTATGAGTATGAGTATGAGTATAAGTATTAGTATGAGTATGAGTACCAGTATTAGTATGAGTATGAGTTTAAGTATGAGTATGAGTATGAGTATGTGCATGAGTATGAGTATGTGTATGAGTATGAGTATGAGTATGAGTATGAGTATAAGTATGAGAATGAGTATGAGTGTGAGTATGAGAATGAGTATGAGTATGTGTATGAGTATGAGTATGAGTATGAGTATGAGTATGAGTATGAGTATGAGTATGAGTATGAGTATGAGTATGAGTATGAGTATGAGTATGAGTATGAGTATGAGTATGAGTATGAGTATGAGTATGAGTATAAGTATGAGCATGAGTATGAGTATGAGTATGAGTATGAGTATGAGTATGACTATGAGTATGAGTATGACTATGACTATGACTATGAGAATGAGTATGAGTATGAGTATGAGTATGAGTATGAGTATGAGTATGAGTGTGAGTATGAGTATGAGTATGAGTTTGAGTATGAGTATGAGTATGAGTATGAGTATGAGTATGAGTATGAGTATGAGTATGAGTATGAGTTTAAGTATGAGTATGAGTTTAAGTATGAGTATGAGTATGAGTATGCGTATGAGTATGAGTATGAGTATGAGCATGAGCATGAGCATGAGCATGAGCATAAGCGTGAACGTGAGAATAAGCATGAGTATGAGTTTAAGTATGAGTATGAGTACGAGTATGTGTATGAATATGAGTATGAGTATGAGTATGAGTATGGGTATGAGTATGAGTATGAGTATGAGTATGAGTATGAGTATAAGTATGAGCATGAGCATGAGTATGAGTATGAGTATGAGTATGAGTATGAGTATGAGTATAAGTATGAGTATGAGTATGAGTATGAGTATAAGTATTAGTCTGAGTATGAGTACGAGTATTAGTATGAGTATGAGTATGAGTATGATTATGAGTTTAAGTATGAGTATGAGTATGTGCATGAGTATGAGTATGTGTATGAGTATGAGTATGAGTATGAGAATGAGTATGAGTGTGAGTATGAGAATGAGTATGAGTATGTGTATGAGTATGAGTATGAGTATGAGTATGAGTATGAGAATGAGTATGAGTATGAGTGTGAGTATGAGAATGAGTATGAGTATGTGTATGAGTATGAGTATGAGTATGAGTATGAGTATGAGTATGAATATGAGTATGAGTATGAGTATGAGTATGAGTATGAGTATGAGTATGAGTATGAGTATGAGTATGAGTATGAGTATGAGTATGAGTATGAGTGTGAGTGTGAGTGCGAATGTGAGTATGAGTATGAGTATGAGTATGAGTATAAGTATTAGTATGAGTATGAGTACGAGTATTAGTATGAGTATGAGTATGAGTATGAGTTTAAGTATGAGTATGAGTATGAGTATGAGTATGTGCATGAGTATGAGTATGTGTATGAGTATGAGTATGAGTATGAGTATGAGTATGAGTGTGAGTATGAGTATGAGTATGAGTATGAGTATGAGTATGAGTATGAGTATGAGAATGAGTATGAGTATGAGTATGAGTATGAGTATGAGTATGAGCATGAGCATGAGCATGAGTATGAGTATGAGTATGAGTGTGAGTATGAGTATGAGTATGAGTATGAATATGAGTATGAGTATGATTATAAGTATTAGTATGAGTATGAGTACGAGTATTAGTATGAGTATGAGTATGAGTATGAGTTCAAGTATGAGTATGAGTATGAGTGTGTGCATGAGTATGAGTATGTGTATGAGTATGAGTATTAGTATGAGTATGAGTATGAGTATGAGTTTAAGTATGAGTATGAGTATGAGTATGAGTATGAGTATGTGCATGAGTATGAGTATGTGTATGAGTATGAGTATGAGTATGAGTATGAGTATGAGTATGAGTATGAGTATGAGGATGAGTATGAGTATAAGTATGAGTATGTGTATGAGTATGAGTATGAGTATGAGTATGAGTATGAGTATGAGTATGAGTATGAGTACGAGTACGAGTACGAGTATGCGTATGAGTTTGAGTATGAGTATGAGTATGAGTATGAGTATGAGTATGAGTATGAGTATGAGTTTAAGTATGAGTATGAGTTTAAGTATGAGTATGAGTATGAGTATGCGTATGAGTATGAGTATGAGTATGAGCATGAGCATGAGCATGAGCATGAGCGTGAGCGTGAGAATAAGCATGAGTATGAGTTTAAGTATGAGTATGAGTATGAGAATGAGTATGAGTATGAGTATGAGTATGAGTATGAGTATGAGTATGAGTATGAGCATGAGTATGAGTATGAGTATGAGTATGAGTATGAGTATGAGTATGAGTATGAGTATGAGTATGAGTATGAGTATGAGTATGAGTGTGAGTGCGAATGTGAGTATGAGTATGAGTATGAGTATGAGTATGAGTATGAGTATGAGTGTGAGTGTGAGTATGAGTATGAGTATGAGTTTGAGTATGAGTATGAGTATGAGTATGAGTATGAGTATGAGTATGAGTATGAGTGTGAGTATGAGAATGAGTATGAGTATGTGTATGAGTATGAGTATGAGTATGAGTATGAGTATGAGTATGAATATGAGTATGAGTATGAGTATGAGTATGAGTATGAGTATGAGTATGAGTATGAGTATGAGTATGAGTGTGAGTGTGAGTGCGAATGTGAGTATGAGTATGAGTATGAGTATAAGTATTAGTATGAGTATGAGTACGAGTATGAGTATGAGTATGAGTATGAGTATGAGTATGAGTTTAAGTATGAGTATGAGTATGAGTATGAGTATGAGTATGTGCATGAGTATGAGTATGTGTATGAGTATGAGTATGAGTATGAGTATGAGTATGAGTGTGAGTATGAGTGTGAGTATGAGTATGAGTATGAGTATGAGTATGAGTATGAGAATGAGTATGAGTATGAGTATGAGTATGAGTATGAGTATGAGCATGAGCATGAGCATGAGTATGAGTATGAGTATGAGTATGAGTGTGAGTATGAGTATGAGTATGAGTATGAATATGAGTATGAGTATGATTATAAGTATTAGTATGAGTATGAGTACGAGTATTAGTATGAGTATGAGTATGAGTATGAGTTCAAGTATGAATATGAGTATGAGTATGTGCATGAGTATGAGTATGTGTATGAGTATGAGTATGAGTGTGAGTATGAGTATGAGTATGAGTATGAGTATGAGTATGAGTATGAGTATGAGTATGAGTATGAGTATGAGTATGAGTATGAGTATAAGTATGAGTATGAGTATGAGTATGAGTATGAGTATGAGTATGACTATGAGTATGAGTATGACTATGACTATGACTATGAGAATGAGTATGTGTATGAGTATGAGTATGAGTATGAGTATGAGTATGAGTGTGAGTATGAGTATGAGTATGAGTATGAGTATGAGTATGAGTATGAGTACGAGTATTAGTATGAGTATGAGTATGAGTATGAGTTCAAATATGAGTATGAGTATGAGTATGTGCATGAGTATGAGTATATGTATGAGTATGAGTATTAGTATGAGTATGAGTATGAGTATGAGTTTAAGTATGAGTATGAGTATGAGTATGAGTATGAGTATGTGCATGAGTATGAGTATGTGTATGAGTATGAGTATGAGTATGAGTATGAGTATGAGTATGAGTTTAAGTATGAGTATGAGTTTAAGTATGAGTATGAGTATGAGTATGCGTATGAGTATGAGTATGAGTATGAGCATGAGCATGAGCATGAGCATAAGCGTGAACGTGAGAATAAGCATGAGTATGAGTTTAAGTATGAGTATGAGTACGAGTATGTGTATGAATATGAGTATGAGTATGAGTATGAGTATGAGTATGGGTATGAGTATGAGTATGAGTATGAGTATGAGTATGAGTATAAGTATGAGCATGAGCATGAGTATGCGTATGAGTATGAGTATGAGTATGAGTATGAGTATGAGTATGAGTATGAGTATGAGTATGAGTTTAAGTATGAGTATGAGTATGTGCATGAGTATGAGTATGTGTATGAGTATGAGTATGAGTATGAGAATGAGTATGAGTACGAGTATTAGTATGAGTATGAGTATGAGTATGAGTATGAGTTTAAGTATGAGTATGAGTATGTGCATGAGTATGAGTATGTGTATGAGTATGAGTATGAGTATGAGAATGAGTATGAGTGTGAGTATGAGAATGAGTATGAGTATGTGTATGAGTATGAGTATGAGTATGAGTATGAGTATGAGAATGAGTATGAGTGTGAGTATGAGAATGAGTATGAGTATGTGTATGAGTATGAGTATGAGTATGAGTATGAGTATGAGTATGAGTATGAGTATGAATATGAGTATGAGTATGAGTATGAGTATGAGTATGAGTATGAGTATGAGTATGAGTATGAGTATGAGTGTGAGTGTGAGTGCGAATGTGAGTATGAGTATGAGTATGAGTATAAGTATTAGTATGAGTATGAGTACGAGTATGAGTATGAGTATGAGTATGAGTATGAGTATGAGTTTAAGTATGAGTATGAGTATGAGTATGAGTATGAGTATGAGTATGTGCATGAGTATGAGTATGTGTATGAGTATGAGTATGAGTATGAGTATGAGTATGAGTGTGAGTATGAGTGTGAGTATGAGTATGAGTATGAGTATGAGTATGAGTATGAGAATGAGTATGAGTATGAGTATGAGTATGAGTATGAGTATGAGCATGAGCATGAGCATGAGTATGAGTATGAGTATGAGTATGAGTGTGAGTATGAGTATGAGTATGAGTATGAATATGAGTATGAGTATGATTATAAGTATTAGTATGAGTATGAGTACGAGTATTAGTATGAGTATGAGTATGAGTATGAGTATGAGTTCAAGTATGAATATGAGTATGAGTATGTGCATGAGTATGAGTATGTGTATGAGTATGAGTATGAGTGTGAGTATGAGTATGAGTATGAGTATGAGTATGAGTATGAGTATGAGTATGAGTATGAGTATGAGTATGAGTATAAGTATGAGTATGAGTATGAGTATGAGTATGAGTATGAGTATGACTATGAGTATGAGTATGACTATGACTATGACTATGAGAATGAGTATGTGTATGAGTATGAGTATGAGTATGAGTATGAGTGTGAGTATGAGTATGAGTATGAGTATGAGTATGAGTATGAGTATGAGTATGAGCATGAGCATGAGCATGAGTATGAGTATGAGTATGAGTGTGAGTATGAGTATGAGTATGAGTATGAATATGAGTATGAGTATGATTATATGTATTAGTATGAGTATGAGTACGAGTATTAGTATGAGTATGAGTATGAGTATGAGTTCAAATATGAGTATGAGTATGAGTATGTGCATGAGTATGAGTATATGTATGAGTATGAGTATTAGTATGAGTATGAGTATGAGTATGAGTTTAAGTATGAGTATGAGTATGAGTATGAGTATGTGCATGAGTATGAGTATGTGTATGAGTATGAGTATGAGTATGAGTATGAGTATGAGTATGAGTATGAGTGTGAGTATGAGTATGAGTATGAGTTTGAGTATGAGTATGAGTATGAGTATGAGTATGAGTATGAGTATGAGTATGAGTATGAGTTTAAGTATGAGTATGAGTTTAAGTATGAGTATGAGTATGAGTATGCGTATGAGTATGAGTATGAGTATGTGTATGAGTATGAGTATGAGTATGACTATGAGTATGAGTATGAGTATGAGTATGAGTTTGAGTATGAGTATGACTATGAGTATGACTATGAGTATGAGTATGACTATGACTATGACTATGCGAATGAGTATGAGTATGAGTATGAGTATGAGTATGAGTATGAGTATGAGTATAAGTATGAGTAATAGTATGAGTATAAGTATTAGTATGAGTATGAGTACGAGTATTAGCATGAGTATGAGTATGAGTTTAAGTATGAGTATGAGTATGAGTATGAGTATGTGTATAAGTATGAGTATGAGTATGAGTATGAGTATGAGTATGAGTATGAGTATAAGTATTAGTATGAGTATGAGTACCAGTATTAGTATGAGTATGAGTTTAAGTATGAGTATGAGTATGAGTATGTGCATGAGTATGAGTATGTGTATGAGTATGAGTATGAGTATGAGTATGAGTATAAGTATGAGAATGAGTATGAGTGTGAGTATGAGAATGAGTATGAGTATGTGTATGAGTATGAGTATGAGTATGAGTATGAGTATGAGTATGAGTATGAGTATGAGTATGAGTATGAGTATGAGTATGAGTATGAGTATGAGTATGAGTATGAGTATGAGTATGAGTATGAGTATGAGTATAAGTATGAGCATGAGTATGAGTATGAGTATGAGTATGAGTATGAGTATGACTATGAGTATGAGTATGACTATGACTATGACTATGAGAATGAGTATGAGTATGAGTATGAGTATGAGTATGAGTATGAGTATGAGTGTGAGTATGAGTATGAGTATGAGTTTGAGTATGAGTATGAGTATGAGTATGAGTATGAGTATGAGTATGAGTATGAGTATGAGTATGAGTTTAAGTATGAGTATGAGTTTAAGTATGAGTATGAGTATGAGTATGCGTATGAGTATGAGTATGAGTATGAGCATGAGCATGAGCATGAGCATGAGCATAAGCGTGAACGTGAGAATAAGCATGAGTATGAGTTTAAGTATGAGTATGAGTACGAGTATGTGTATGAATATGAGTATGAGTATGAGTATGAGTATGAGTATGGGTATGAGTATGAGTATGAGTATGAGTATGAGTATGAGTATAAGTATGAGCATGAGCATGAGTATGAGTATGAGTATGAGTATGAGTATGAGTATGAGTATAAGTATGAGTATGAGTATGAGTATGAGTATAAGTATTAGTCTGAGTATGAGTACGAGTATTAGTATGAGTATGAGTATGAGTATGATTATGAGTTTAAGTATGAGTATGAGTATGTGCATGAGTATGAGTATGTGTATGAGTATGAGTATGAGTATGAGAATGAGTATGAGTGTGAGTATGAGAATGAGTATGAGTATGTGTATGAGTATGAGTATGAGTATGAGTATGAGTATGAGAATGAGTATGAGTATGAGTGTGAGTATGAGAATGAGTATGAGTATGTGTATGAGTATGAGTATGAGTATGAGTATGAGTATGAGTATGAATATGAGTATGAGTATGAGTATGAGTATGAGTATGAGTATGAGTATGAGTATGAGTATGAGTATGAGTATGAGTATGAGTATGAGTATGAGTGTGAGTGTGAGTGCGAATGTGAGTATGAGTATGAGTATGAGTATGAGTATAAGTATTAGTATGAGTATGAGTACGAGTATTAGTATGAGTATGAGTATGAGTATGAGTTTAAGTATGAGTATGAGTATGAGTATGAGTATGAGTATGTGCATGAGTATGAGTATGTGTATGAGTATGAGTATGAGTATGAGTATGAGTATGAGTGTGAGTATGAGTATGAGTATGAGTATGAGTATGAGTATGAGTATGAGTATGAGAATGAGTATGAGTATGAGTATGAGTATGAGTATGAGTATGAGCATGAGCATGAGCATGAGTATGAGTATGAGTATGAGTGTGAGTATGAGTATGAGTATGAGTATGAATATGAGTATGAGTATGATTATAAGTATTAGTATGAGTATGAGTACGAGTATTAGTATGAGTATGAGTATGAGTATGAGTTCAAGTATGAGTATGAGTATGAGTGTGTGCATGAGTATGAGTATGTGTATGGGTATGAGTATTAGTATGAGTATGAGTATGAGTATGAGTTTAAGTATGAGTATGAGTATGAGTATGAGTATGAGTATGTGCATGAGTATGAGTATGTGTATGAGTATGAGTATGAGTATGAGTATGAGTATGAGTATGAGTATGAGTATGAGGATGAGTATGAGTATAAGTATGAGTATGTGTATGAGTATGAGTATGAGTATGAGTATGAGTATGAGTATGAGTATGAGTATGAGTACGAGTACGAGTACGAGTATGCGTATGAGTTTGAGTATGAGTATGAGTATGAGTATGAGTATGAGTATGAGTATGAGTATGAGTTTAAGTATGAGTATGAGTTTAAGTATGAGTATGAGTATGAGTATGCGTATGAGTATGAGTATGAGTATGAGCATGAGCATGAGCATGAGCATGAGCGTGAGCGTGAGAATAAGCATGAGTATGAGTTTAAGTATGAGTATGAGTATGAGAATGAGTATGAGTATGAGTATGAGTATGAGTATGAGTATGAGTATGAGTATGAGCATGAGTATGAGTATGAGTATGAGTATGAGTATGAGTATGAGTATGAGTATGAGTATGAGTATGAGTATGAGTATGAGTATGAGTGTGAGTGCGAATGTGAGTATGAGTATGAGTATGAGTATGAGTATGAGTATGAGTATGAGTGTGAGTGTGAGTATGAGTATGAGTATGAGTTTGAGTATGAGTATGAGTATGAGTATGAGTATGAGTATGAGTATGAGTATGAGTGTGAGTATGAGAATGAGTATGAGTATGTGTATGAGTATGAGTATGAGTATGAGTATGAGTATGAGTATGAATATGAGTATGAGTATGAGTATGAGTATGAGTATGAGTATGAGTATGAGTATGAGTATGAGTATGAGTGTGAGTGTGAGTGCGAATGTGAGTATGAGTATGAGTATGAGTATAAGTATTAGTATGAGTATGAGTACGAGTATGAGTATGAGTATGAGTATGAGTATGAGTATGAGTTTAAGTATGAGTATGAGTATGAGTATGAGTATGAGTATGTGCATGAGTATGAGTATGTGTATGAGTATGAGTATGAGTATGAGTATGAGTATGAGTGTGAGTATGAGTGTGAGTATGAGTATGAGTATGAGTATGAGTATGAGTATGAGAATGAGTATGAGTATGAGTATGAGTATGAGTATGAGTATGAGCATGAGCATGAGCATGAGTATGAGTATGAGTATGAGTGTGAGTATGAGTATGAGTATGAGTATGAATATGAGTATGAGTATGATTATAAGTATTAGTATGAGTATGAGTACGAGTATTAGTATGAGTATGAGTATGAGTATGAGTATGAGTTCAAGTATGAATATGAGTATGAGTATGTGCATGAGTATGAGTATGTGTATGAGTATGAGTATGAGTGTGAGTATGAGTATGAGTATGAGTATGAGTATGAGTATGAGTATGAGTATGAGTATGAGTATGAGTATGAGTATGAGTATGAGTATAAGTATGAGTATGAGTATGAGTATGAGTATGAGTATGAGTATGACTATGAGTATGAGTATGACTATGACTATGACTATGAGAATGAGTATGTGTATGAGTATGAGTATGAGTATGAGTATGAGTATGAGTGTGAGTATGAGTATGAGTATGAGTATGAGTATGAGTATGAGTATGAGAATGAGTATGAGTATGAGTATGAGTATGAGTATGAGTATGAGCATGAGCATGAGCATGAGTATGAGTACGAGTATGAGTGTGAGTATGAGTATGAGTATGAGTATGAATATGAGTATGAGTATGATTATAAGTATTAGTATGAGTATGAGTACGAGTATTAGTATGAGTATGAGTATGAGTATGAGTTCAAATATGAGTATGAGTATGAGTATGTGCATGAGTATGAGTATATGTATGAGTATGAGTATTAGTATGAGTATGAGTATGAGTATGAGTTTAAGTATGAGTATGAGTATGAGTATGAGTATGAGTATGTGCATGAGTATGAGTATGTGTATGAGTATGAGTATGAGTATGAGTATGAGTATGAGTTTAAGTATGAGTATGAGTTTAAGTATGAGTATGAGTATGAGTATGCGTATGAGTATGAGTATGAGTATGAGCATGAGCATGAGCATGAGCATAAGCGTGAACGTGAGAATAAGCATGAGTATGAGTTTAAGTATGAGTATGAGTACGAGTATGTGTATGAATATGAGTATGAGTATGAGTATGAGTATGAGTATGGGTATGAGTATGAGTATGAGTATGAGTATGAGTATGAGTATAAGTATGAGCATGAGCATGAGTATGCGTATGAGTATGAGTATGAGTATGAGTATGAGTATGAGTATGAGTATGAGTATGAGTATGAGTTTAAGTATGAGTATGAGTATGTGCATGAGTATGAGTATGTGTATGAGTATGAGTATGAGTATGAGAATGAGTATGAGTACGAGTATTAGTATGAGTATGAGTATGAGTATGAGTATGAGTTTAAGTATGAGTATGAGTATGTGCATGAGTATGAGTATGTGTATGAGTATGAGTATGAGTATGAGAATGAGTATGAGTGTGAGTATGAGAATGAGTATGAGTATGTGTATGAGTATGAGTATGAGTATGAGTATGAGTATGAGAATGAGTATGAGTGTGAGTATGAGAATGAGTATGAGTATGTGTATGAGTATGAGTATGAGTATGAGTATGAGTATGAGTATGAATATGAGTATGAGTATGAGTATGAGTATGAGTATGAGTATGAGTATGAGTATGAGTATGAGTATGAGTGTGAGTGTGAGTGCGAATGTGAGTATGAGTATGAGTATGAGTATAAGTATTAGTATGAGTATGAGTACGAGTATGAGTATGAGTATGAGTATGAGTATGAGTATGAGTTTAAGTATGAGTATGAGTATGAGTATGAGTATGAGTATGAGTATGTGCATGAGTATGAGTATGTGTATGAGTATGAGTATGAGTATGAGTATGAGTATGAGTGTGAGTATGAGTGTGAGTATGAGTATGAGTATGAGTATGAGTATGAGTATGAGAATGAGTATGAGTATGAGTATGAGTATGAGTATGAGTATGAGCATGAGCATGAGCATGAGTATGAGTATGAGTATGAGTATGAGTGTGAGTATGAGTATGAGTATGAGTATGAATATGAGTATGAGTATGATTATAAGTATTAGTATGAGTATGAGTACGAGTATTAGTATGAGTATGAGTATGAGTATGAGTATGAGTTCAAGTATGAATATGAGTATGAGTATGTGCATGAGTATGAGTATGTGTATGAGTATGAGTATGAGTGTGAGTATGAGTATGAGTATGAGTATGAGTATGAGTATGAGTATGAGTATGAGTATGAGTATGAGTATGAGTATAAGTATGAGTATGAGTATGAGTATGAGTATGAGTATGAGTATGAGTATGACTATGAGTATGAGTATGACTATGACTATGACTATGAGAATGAGTATGTGTATGAGTATGAGTATGAGTATGAGTATGAGTGTGAGTATGAGTATGAGTATGAGTATGAGTATGAGTATGAGTATGAGTATGAGCATGAGCATGAGCATGAGTATGAGTATGAGTATGAGTGTGAGTATGAGTATGAGTATGAGTATGAATATGAGTATGAGTATGATTATATGTATTAGTATGAGTATGAGTACGAGTATTAGTATGAGTATGAGTATGAGTATGAGTTCAAATATGAGTATGAGTATGAGTATGTGCATGAGTATGAGTATATGTATGAGTATGAGTATTAGTATGAGTATGAGTATGAGTATGAGTTTAAGTATGAGTATGAGTATGAGTATGAGTATGTGCATGAGTATGAGTATGTGTATGAGTATGAGTATGAGTATGAGTATGAGTATGAGTATGAGTATGAGTACGAGTACGAGTACGAGTATGCGTATGAGTTTGAGTATGAGTATGAGTATGAGTATGAGTATGAGTATGAGTTTAAGTATGAGTATGAGTTTAAGTATGAGTATGAGTATGAGTATGCGTATGAGTATGAGTATGAGTATGAGCACGAGCATGAGCATGAGCATGAGCGTGAGCGTCAGAATATGCATGAGTATGAGTTTAAGTATGAGTATGAGTATGAGAATGAGTATGAGTATGAGTATGAGTATGAGTATGAGTATGAGTATGAGCATGAGTATGAGTATGAGTATGAGTATGAGTATGAGTATGAGTATGAGTATGAGTATGAGTATGAGTGTGAGTGCGAATGTGAGTATGAGTATGAGTATGAGTATGAGTATGAGTATGAGTATGAGTATGAGTATGAGTATGAGTATGAGTATGAGTATAAGTATGAGTATGAGTGTGAGTGCGAATGTGAGTATGAGTATGAGTATGAGTATGAGTATGAGTATGAGTATGAGTATGAGTATGAGTATGAGTATGAGTATAAGTATGAGTATGAGTATGAGTATGAGTATGAGTATGAGTATGAGTGTGAGTATGAGTATGAGTATGAGTATGAGTATGAGTATGAGAATGAGTATGAGTATGAGTATGAGTTTGAGTATGAGTATGAGTATGAGTATGAGTGTGAGTGCGAATGTGAGTATGAGTATGAGTATGAGTATGAGTATGAGTATGAGTATGAGTATGAGTATGAGTATGAGTATGAGTATGAGTATAAGTATGAGTATGAGTATGAGTATGAGTATGAGTATGAGTATGAGTATGAGTATGAGTATGAGTATGAGTGTGAGTGCGAATGTGAGTATGAGTATGAGTATGAGTATGAGTATGAGTATGAGTATGAGTATGAGTATGAGTATGAGTATGAGTATGAGTATGAGTATGAGTATGAGTATGAGTGTGAGTGCGAATGTGAGTATGAGTATGAGTATGAGTATGAGTATGAGTATGAGTATGAGTATGAGAATGAGTATGAGTATGAGTATGAGTATGAGTATAAGTATGAGTATGAGTGTGAGTGCGAATGTGAGTATGAGTATGAGTATGAGTATGAGTATGAGTATGAGTATGAGTACGAGTACGAGTACGAGTATGCGTATGAGTATGAGTATGAGCATGAGCATGAGCATGAGCATGAGCGTGTGCGTGAGAATAAGCATGAGTATGAGTTTAAGTATGAGTATGAGTATGAGAATGAGTATGAGTATGAGTATGAGTATGAGTATGAGTATGAGTATGAGTATGAGCATGAGTATGAGTATGAGTATGAGTATGAGTATGAGTATGAGTATGAGTATGAGTATGAGTATGAGTATGAGTATGAGTATGAGTATGAGTATGAGTATGAGTATGAGTATGAGTATGAGTATGAGTATGAGTATGAGTATGAGTATGACTATGACTATGACTATGAGAATGAGTATGAGTATGAGTATGAATATGAGTATGAGTATGAGTATGAGTATGAGTATGAGTGTGAGTATGAGTATGAGTATGAGTTTGAGTATGAGTATGAGTATGAGTATGAGTATGAGTATGAGTATGAGTATGAGTATGAGTTTAAGTATGAGTATGAGTTTAAGTATGAGTATGAGTATGAGTATGCGTATGAGTATGAGTATGAGTATGAGTATGAGTATGAGTATGAGTATGAGTTTAAGTATGAGTATGAGTATGTGCATGAGTATGAGTATGTGTATGAGTATGAGTATGAGTATGAGTATGAGTATGAGTATGAGTATGAGTATGAGTGTGAGTGCGAATGTGAGTATGAGTATGAGTATGAGTATGAGTATGAGTATGAGTATGAGTATGAGTATGAGTATGAGTATGAGTATGAGTATGAGTATGAGTATAAGTATGAGTATGAGTATGAGTATGAGTATGAGTATGAGCATGAGTATGAGTATGAGTATGAGTATGAGTATGAGTATGAGTATGAGTATCAGTATGAGTATGAGTATGAGTATGAGTATGAGTATAAGTATGAGTATGAGTATGAGTATGAGTATGAGTATGAGCATGAGTATGAGTATGAGTATGAGTATGAGTATGAGTGTGAGTGCGAATGTGAGTATGAGTATGAGTATGAGTATGAGTATGAGTATGAGTATGAGTATGAGTATGAGTATGAGTATGAGTATGAGCATGAGTATGAGTATGAGTATGAGTATGAGTATGAGTATGAGTATGAGTATGAGTATGAGTATGAGTATGAGTATGAGTATAAGTATGAGTATGAGTATGAGTATGAGTATGAGCATGAGTATGAGTATGAGTATGAGTATGAGTATGAGTATGAGTGTGAGTGCGAATGTGAGTATGAGTATGAGTATGAGTATGAGTATGAGTATGAGTATGAGTATGAGTATGAGTATGAGTATGAGTATGAGTATGAGTATGAGTATAAGTATGAGTATGAGTATGAGTATGAGTATGAGTATGAGTGTGAGTATGAGTATGAGTATGAGTATGAGTATGAGTATGAGAATGAGTATGAGTATGAGTATGAGTATGAGTATGAGTATGAGCATGAGCATGAGCATGAGTATGAGTATGAGTATGAGTGTGAGTATGAGTATGAGTATGAGTATGAATATGAGTATGAGTATGATTATAAGTATTAGTATGAGTATGAGTACGAGTATTAGTATGAGTATGAGTATGAGTATGAGTTTAAGTATGAGTATGAGTATGAGTATGTGCATGAGTATGAGTATGTGTATGTGTATGAGTATGAGTATGAGTATGAGTATAAGTACGAGAATGAGTATGAGTGTGAGTATGAGAATGAGTATGAGTATGTGTATGAGTATGAGTATGAGTATGAGTATGAGTATGAGTATGAGTATGAGTATGAGTATGAGTATGAGTATGAGTATGAGTATGAGTATGAGTATGAGTATGATTATGAGTATAAGTATGAGTATGAGTATGAGTATGAGTATGAGTATGATTATAAGTATTAGTATGAGTATGAGTACGAGTATTAGTATGAGTATGAGTATGAGTATGAGTTCAAATATGAGTATGAGTATGAGTATGTGCATGAGTATGAGTATATGTATGAGTATGAGTATTAGTATGAGTATGAGTATGAGTATGAGTTTAAGTATGAGTATGAGTATGAGTATGAGTATGTGCATGAGTATGAGTATGTGTATGAGTATGAGTATGAGTATGAGTATGAGTATGAGTATGAGTATGAGTATGAGTATGAGGATGAGTATGAGTATAAGTATGAGTATGTGTATGAGTATGAGTATGAGTATGAGTATGAGTATGAGTATGAGTACGAGTACGAGTACGAGTATGCGTATGAGTTTGAGTATGAGTATGAGTATGAGTATGAGTATGAGTATGAGTATGAGTTTAAGTATGAGTATGAGTTTAAGTATGAGTATGAGTATGAGTATGCGTATGAGTATGAGTATGAGTATGAGCACGAGCATGAGCATGAGCATGAGCGTGAGCGTCAGAATAAGCATGAGTATGAGTTTAAGTATGAGTATGAGTATGAGAATGAGTATGAGTATGAGTATGAGTATGAGTATGAGTATGAGTATGAGTATGAGTGTGAGTATGAGTATGAGTATGAGTTTGAGTATGAGTATGAGTATGAGTATGAGTATGAGTATGAGTATGAGTATGAGTATGAGTATGAGTTTAAGTATGAGTATGAGTTTAAGTATGAGTATGAGTATGAGTATGCGTATGAGTATGAGTATGAGTATGAGTATGAGTATGAGTATGAGTATGAGTTTAAGTATGAGTATGAGTATGTGCATGAGTATGAGTATGAGTATGAGTATGAGTATGAGTATGAGTATGAGTATGAGTATGAGTATGAGTATGAGTGTGAGTGCGAATGTGAGTATGAGTATGAGTATGAGTATGAGTATGAGTATGAGTATGAGTATGAGTATGAGTATGAGTATGAGTATGAGTATGAGTATGAGTATAAGTATGAGTATGAGTATGAGTATGAGTATGAGTATGAGCATGAGTATGAGTATGAGTATGAGTATGAGTATGAGTATGAGTATGAGTATGAGTATGAGTATGAGTATGAGTATGAGTATGAGTATGAGTATAAGTATGAGTATGAGTATGAGTATGAGTATGAGTATGAGCATGAGTATGAGTATGAGTATGAGTATGAGTATGAGTATGAGTGTGAGTGCGAATGTGAGTATGAGTATGAGTATGAGTATGAGTATGAGTATGAGTATGAGTATGAGTATGAGTATGAGTATGAGCATGAGTATGAGTATGAGTATGAGTATGAGTATGAGTATGAGTATGAGTATGAGTATGAGTATGAGTATGAGTATGAGTATAAGTATGAGTATGAGTATGAGTATGAGTATGAGCATGAGTATGAGTATGAGTATGAGTATGAGTATGAGTATGAGTGTGAGTGCGAATGTGAGTATGAGTATGAGTATGAGTATGAGTATGAGTATGAGTATGAGTATGAGTATGAGTATGAGTATGAGTATGAGTATGAGTATGAGTGTGAGTGCGAATGTGAGTATGAGTATGAGTATGAGTATGAGTATGAGTATGAGTATGAGTATGAGTATGAGTATGAGTATGAGTATGAGTATGAGTATGAGTATGAGTATAAGTATGAGTATGAGTATGAGTATGAGTATGAGTATGAGTGTGAGTATGAGTATGAGTATGAGTATGAGTATGAGTATGAGAATGAGTATGAGTATGAGTATGAGTATGAGTATGAGTATGAGCATGAGCATGAGCATGAGTATGAGTATGAGTATGAGTGTGAGTATGAGTATGAGTATGAGTATGAATATGAGTATGAGTATGATTATAAGTATTAGTATGAGTATGAGTACGAGTATTAGTATGAGTATGAGTATGAGTATGAGTTTAAGTATGAGTATGAGTATGAGTATGTGCATGAGTATGAGTATGTGTATGTGTATGAGTATGAGTATGAGTATGAGTATAAGTACGAGAATGAGTATGAGTGTGAGTATGAGAATGAGTATGAGTATGTGTATGAGTATGAGTATGAGTATGAGTATGAGTATGAGTATGAGTATGAGTATGAGTATGAGTATGAGTATGAGTATGAGTATGAGTATGAGTATGATTATGAGTATAAGTATGAGTATGAGTATGAGTATGAGTATGAGTATGATTATAAGTATTAGTATGAGTATGAGTACGAGTATTAGTATGAGTATGAGTATGAGTATGAGTTCAAATATGAGTATGAGTATGAGTATGTGCATGAGTATGAGTATATGTATGAGTATGAGTATTAGTATGAGTATGAGTATGAGTATGAGTTTAAGTATGAGTATGAGTATGAGTATGAGTATGTGCATGAGTATGAGTATGTGTATGAGTATGAGTATGAGTATGAGTATGAGTATGAGTATGAGTATGAGTATGAGTATGAGGATGAGTATGAGTATAAGTATGAGTATGTGTATGAGTATGAGTATGAGTATGAGTATGAGTATGAGTATGAGTATGAGTACGAGTACGAGTACGAGTATGCGTATGAGTTTGAGTATGAGTATGAGTATGAGTATGAGTATGAGTATGAGTATGAGTTTAAGTATGAGTATGAGTTTAAGTATGAGTATGAGTATGAGTATGCGTATGAGTATGAGTATGAGTATGAGCACGAGCATGAGCATGAGCATGAGCGTGAGCGTCAGAATAAGCATGAGTATGAGTTTAAGTATGAGTATGAGTATGAGAATGAGTATGAGTATGAGTATGAGTATGAGTATGAGTATGAGTATGAGTGTGAGTATGAGTATGAGTATGAGTTTGAGTATGAGTATGAGTATGAGTATGAGTATGAGTATGAGTTTAAGTATGAGTATGAGTATGTGCATGAGTATGAGTATGTGTATGAGTATGAGTATGAGTATGAGTATGAGTATGAGTATGAGTATGAGTATGAGTGTGAGTGCGAATGTGAGTATGAGTATGAGTATGAGTATGAGTATGAGTATGAGTATGAGTATGAGTATGAGTATGAGTATGAGTATGAGTATGAGTATGAGTATGAGTATGAGTATAAGTATGAGTATGAGTATGAGTATGAGTATGAGTATGAGCATGAGTATGAGTATGAGTATGAGTATGAGTATGAGTATGAGTATGAGTATGAGTATGAGTATGAGTATGAGTATGAGTATGAGTATAAGTATGAGTATGAGTATGAGTATGAGTATGAGTATGAGCATGAGTATGAGTATGAGTATGAGTATGAGTATGAGTATGAGTGTGAGTGCGAATGTGAGTATGAGTATGAGTATGAGTATGAGTATGAGTATGAGTATGAGTATGAGTATGAGTATGAGTATGAGCATGAGTATGAGTATGAGTATGAGTATGAGTATGAGTATGAGTATGAGTATGAGTATGAGTATGAGTATGAGTATGAGTATAAGTATGAGTATGAGTATGAGTATGAGTATGAGCATGAGTATGAGTATGAGTATGAGTATGAGTATGAGTATGAGTGTGAGTGCGAATGTGAGTATGAGTATGAGTATGAGTATGAGTATGAGTATGAGTATGAGTATGAGTATGAGTATGAGTATGAGTATGAGTATGAGTATGAGTATAAGTATGAGTATGAGTATGAGTATGAGTATGAGTATGAGTGTGAGTATGAGTATGAGTATGAGTATGAGTATGAGTATGAGAATGAGTATGAGTATGAGTATGAGTATGAGTATGAGCATGAGCATGAGCATGAGTATGAGTATGAGTATGAGTGTGAGTATGAGTATGAGTATGAGTATGAATATGAGTATGAGTATGATTATAAGTATTAGTATGAGTATGAGTACGAGTATTAGTATGAGTATGAGTATGAGTATGAGTTTAAGTATGAGTATGAGTATGAGTATGTGCATGAGTATGAGTATGTGTATGTGTATGAGTATGAGTATGAGTATGAGTATAAGTACGAGAATGAGTATGAGTGTGAGTATGAGAATGAGTATGAGTATGTGTATGAGTATGAGTATGAGTATGAGTATGAGTATGAGTATGAGTATGAGTATGAGTATGAGTATGAGTATGAGTATGAGTATGAGTATGAGTATGATTATGAGTATAAGTATGAGTATGAGTATGAGTATGAGTATGAGTATGATTATAAGTATTAGTATGAGTATGAGTACGAGTATTAGTATGAGTATGAGCATGAGTATGAGTTCAAATATGAGTATGAGTATGAGTATGTGCATGAGTATGAGTATATGTATGAGTATGAGTATTAGTATGAGTATGAGTATGAGTATGAGTTTAAGTATGAGTATGAGTATGAGTATGAGTATGTGCATGAGTATGAGTATGTGTATGAGTATGAGTATGAGTATGAGTATGAGTATGAGTATGAGTATGAGTATGAGTATGAGGATGAGTATGAGTATAAGTATGAGTATGTGTATGAGTATGAGTATGAGTATGAGTATGAGTATGAGTATGAGTATGAGTACGAGTACGAGTACGAGTATGCGTATGAGTTTGAGTATGAGTATGAGTATGAGTATGAGTATGAGTATGAGTATGAGTTTAAGTATGAGTATGAGTTTAAGTATGAGTATGAGTATGAGTATGCGTATGAGTATGAGTATGAGTATGAGCACGAGCATGAGCATGAGCATGAGCGTGAGCGTCAGAATAAGCATGAGTATGAGTTTAAGTATGAGTATGAGTATGAGAATGAGTATGAGTATGAGTATGAGTATGAGTATGAGTATGAGTATGAGCATGAGTATGAGTATGAGTATGAGTATGAGTATGAGTATGAGTATGAGTATGAGTATGAGTGTGAGTGCGAATGTGAGTATGAGTATGAGTATGAGTATGAGTATGAGTATGAGTATGAGTATGAGTATGAGTATGAGTATGAGTATGAGTATAAGTATGAGTATGAGTGTGAGTGCGAATGTGAGTATGAGTATGAGTATGAGTATGAGTATGAGTATGAGTATGAGTATGAGTATGAGTATGAGTATAAGTATGAGTATGAGTATGAGTATGAGTATGAGTATGAGTATGAGTATGAGTGTGAGTATGAGTATGAGTATGAGTATGAGTATGAGTATGAGAATGAGTATGAGTATGAGTATGAGTGTGAGTATGAGTATGAGTATGAGTTTGAGTATGAGTATGAGTATGAGTATGAGTATGAGTATGAGTATGAGTATGAGTATGAGTTTAAGTATGAGTATGAGTTTAAGTATGAGTATGAGTATGAGTATGCGTATGAGTATGAGTATGAGTATGTGTATGAGTATGAGTTTGAGTATGAGTATGAGTATGAGTATGAGTATGAGTATGAGTATGAGTATGAGTATGAGTATGAGTTTAAGTATGAGTATGAGTTTAAGTATGAGTATGAGTATGAGTATGCGTATGAGTATGAGTATGAGTATGAGCATGAGCATGAGCATGAGCATGAGCATAAGCGTGAACGTGAGAATAAGCATGAGTATGAGTTTAAGTATGAGTATGAGTACGAGTATGTGTATGAATATGAGTATGAGTATGAGTATGAGTATGAGTATGGGTATGAGTATGAGTATGAGTATGAGTATGAGTATGAGTTTAAGTATGAGTATGAGTTTAAGTATGAGTATGAGTATGAGTATGCGTATGAGTATGAGTATGAGTATGAGCATGAGCATGAGCATGAGCATGAGCATAAGCGTGAACGTGAGAATAAGCATGAGTATGAGTTTAAGTATGAGTATGAGTATGAGTATGAGTATGAGTATGAGCATGAGCATGAGCATGAGTATGAGTATGAGTATGAGTGTGAGTATGAGTATGACTATGACTATGACTATGAGAATGAGTATGAGTATGAGTATGAGTATGAGTATGAGTATGAGTGTGAGTATGAGTATGAGTATGAGTTTGAGTATGAGTATGAGTATGAGTATGAGTATGAGTATGAGTATGAGTATGAGTATGAGTTTAAGTATGAGTATGAGTTTAAGTATGAGTATGAGTATGAGTATGCGTATGAGTATGAGTATGAGTATGTGTATGAGTATGAGTATGAGTATGACTATGAGTATGAGTATGAGTATGAGTATGAGTTTGAGTATGAGTATGACTATGAGTATGACTATGAGTATGAGTATGACTATGACTATGACTATGCGAATGAGTATGAGTATGAGTATGAGTATGAGTATGAGTATGAGTATGAGTATAAGTATGAGTAATAGTATGAGTATAAGTATTAGTATGAGTATGAGTACGAGTATTAGCATGAGTATGAGTATGAGTTTAAGTATGAGTATGAGTATGAGTATGAGTATGTGTATAAGTATGAGTATGAGTATGAGTATGAGTATGAGTATGAGTATAAGTATTAGTATGAGTATGAGTACCAGTATTAGTATGAGTATGAGTTTAAGTATGAGTATGAGTATGAGTATGTGCATGAGTATGAGTATGTGTATGAGTATGAGTATGAGTATGAGTATGAGTATAAGTATGAGAATGAGTATGAGTGTGAGTATGAGAATGAGTATGAGTATGTGTATGAGTATGAGTATGAGTATGAGTATGAGTATGAGTATGAGTATGAGTATGAGTATGAGTATGAGTATGAGTATGAGTATGAGTATGAGTATGAGTATGAGTATGAGTATGAGTATGAGTATGAGTATAAGTATGAGTATGAGTATGAGTATGAGTATGAGTATGAGTATGAGTATGACTATGAGTATGAGTATGACTATGACTATGACTATGAGAATGAGTATGAGTATGAGTATGAGTATGAGTATGAGTATGAGTATGAGTGTGAGTATGAGTATGAGTATGAGTTTGAGTATGAGTATGAGTATGAGTATGAGTATGAGTATGAGTATGAGTATGAGTATGAGTTTAAGTATGAGTATGAGTTTAAGTATGAGTATGAGTATGAGTATGCGTATGAGTATGAGTATGAGTATGAGCATGAGCATGAGCATGAGCATGAGCATAAGCGTGAACGTGAGAATAAGCATGAGTATGAGTTTAAGTATGAGTATGAGTACGAGTATGTGTATGAATATGAGTATGAGTATGAGTATGAGTATGAGTATGGGTATGAGTATGAGTATGAGTATGAGTATGAGTATGAGTATAAGTATGAGCATGAGCATGAGTATGAGTATGAGTATGAGTATGAGTATGAGTATGAGTATAAGTATGAGTATGAGTATGAGTATGAGTATAAGTATTAGTCTGAGTATGAGTACGAGTATTAGTATGAGTATGAGTATGAGTATGAGTATGAGTTTAAGTATGAGTATGAGTATGTGCATGAGTATGAGTATGTGTATGAGTATGAGTATGAGTATGAGAATGAGTATGAGTGTGAGTATGAGAATGAGTATGAGTATGTGTATGAGTATGAGTATGAGTATGAGTATGAGTATGAGAATGAGTATGAGTATGAGTGTGAGTATGAGAATGAGTATGAGTATGTGTATGAGTATGAGTATGAGTATGAGTATGAGTATGAGTATGAATATGAGTATGAGTATGAGTATGAGTATGAGTATGAGTATGAGTATGAGTATGAGTATGAGTATGAGTATGAGTATGAGTATGAGTGTGAGTGTGAGTGCGAATGTGAGTATGAGTATGAGTTTAAGTATGAGTATGAGTATGAGTATGAGTATGAGTATGTGCATGAGTATGAGTATGTGTATGAGTATGAGTATGAGTATGAGTATGAGTATGAGTATGAGTATGAGTATGAGGATGAGTATGAGTATAAGTATGAGTATGTGTATGAGTATGAGTATGAGTATGAGTATGAGTATGAGTATGAGTATGAGTATGAGTACGAGTACGAGTACGAGTATGCGTATGAGTTTGAGTATGAGTATGAGTATGAGTATGAGTATGAGTATGAGTATGAGTATGAGTTTAAGTATGAGTATGAGTTTAAGTATGAGTATGAGTATGAGTATGCGTATGAGTATGAGTATGAGTATGAGCATGAGCATGAGCATGAGCATGAGCATGAGTATGCGTATGAGTATGAGTATGAGTATGAGCATGAGCATGAGCATGAGCATGAGCGTGAGCGTGAGAATAAGCATGAGTATGAGTTTAAGTATGAGTATGAGTATGAGAATGAGTATGAGTATGAGTATGAGTATGAGTATGAGTATGAGTATGAGTATGAGTATGAGCATGAGTATGAGTATGAGTATGAGTATGAGTATGAGTATGAGTATGAGTATGAGTATGAGTATGAGTATGAGTGTGAGTGCGAATGTGAGTATGAGTATGAGTATGAGTATGAGTATGAGTATGAGTATGAGTGTGAGTGTGAGTATGAGTATGAGTATGAGTTTGAGTATGAGTATGAGTATGAGTATGAGTATGAGTATGAGTATGAGTATGAGTATGAGTTTAAGTATGAGTATGAGTTTAAGTATGAGTATGAGTATGAGTATGCGTATGAGTATGAGTATGAGTATGAGTATGAGTATGAGTATGAGTATGAGTTTAAGTATGAGTATGAGTATGTGCATGAGTATGAGTATGTGTATGAGTATGAGTATGAGTATGAGAATGAGTATGAGTACGAGTATTAGTATGAGTATGAGTATGAGTATGAGTATGAGTTTAAGTATGAGTATGAGTATGTGCATGAGTATGAGTATGTGTATGAGTATGAGTATGAGTATGAGAATGAGTATGAGTGTGAGTATGAGAATGAGTATGAGTATGTGTATGAGTATGAGTATGAGTATGAGTATGAGTATGAGAATGAGTATGAGTGTGAGTATGAGAATGAGTATGAGTATGTGTATGAGTATGAGTATGAGTATGAGTATGAGTATGAGTATGAATATGAGTATGAGTATGAGTATGAGTATGAGTATGAGTATGAGTATGAGTATGAGTATGAGTATGAGTGTGAGTGTGAGTATGAGTATGAGTATGAGTATGAGTATGAGTATGAGTTTAAGTATGAGTATGAGTTTAAGTATGAGTATGAGTATGAGTATGCGTATGAGTATGAGTATGAGTATGAGCACGAGCATGAGCATGAGCATGAGCGTGAGCGTCAGAATAAGCATGAGTATGAGTTTAAGTATGAGTATGAGTATGAGAATGAGTATGAGTATGAGTATGAGTATGAGTATGAGTATGAGTATGAGCATGAGTATGAGTATGAGTATGAGTATGAGTATGAGTATGAGTATGAGTATGAGTATGAGTATGAGTGTGAGTGCGAATGTGAGTATGAGTATGAGTATGAGTATGAGTATGAGTATGAGTATGAGTATGAGTATGAGTATGAGTATGAGTATGAGTATAAGTATGAGTATGAGTGTGAGTGCGAATGTGAGTATGAGTATGAGTATGAGTATGAGTATGAGTATGAGTATGAGTATGAGTATGAGTATGAGTATGAGTATAAGTATGAGTATGAGTATGAGTATGAGTATGAGTATGAGTATGAGTGTGAGTATGAGTATGAGTATGAGTATGAGTATGAGTATGAGAATGAGTATGAGTATGAGTATGAGTTTGAGTATGAGTATGAGTATGAGTATGAGTGTGAGTGCGAATGTGAGTATGAGTATGAGTATGAGTATGAGTATGAGTATGAGTATGAGTATGAGTATGAGTGTGAGTATGAGTATGAGTATGAGTATGAGTATGAGTATGAGAATGAGTATGAGTATGAGTATGAGTTTGAGTATGAGTATGAGTATGAGTATGAGTGTGAGTGCGAATGTGAGTATGAGTATGAGTATGAGTATGAGTATGAGTATGAGTATGAGTATGAGTATGAGTATGAGTATGAGTATGAGTATGAGTATGAGTATGAGTATAAGTATGAGTATGAGTGTGAGTGCGAATGTGAGTATGAGTATGAGTATGAGTATGAGTATGAGTATGAGTATGAGTATGAGTATGAGTATGAGTATAAGTATGAGTATGAGTATGAGTATGAGTATGAGTATGAGTATGAGTGTGAGTATGAGTATGAGTATGAGTATGAGTATGAGTATGAGAATGAGTATGAGTATGAGTATGAGTTTGAGTATGAGTATGAGTATGAGTATGAGTGTGAGTGCGAATGTGAGTATGAGTATGAGTATGAGTATGAGTATGAGTATGAGTATGAGTATGAGTATGAGTATGAGTATGAGTATGAGTATAAGTATGAGTATGAGTATGAGTATGAGTATGAGTATGAGTATGAGTATGAGTATGAGTATGAGTATGAGTATGAGTATGAGTATGAGTATGAGTATGAGTATGAGTATGAGTGTGAGTGCGAATGTGAGTATGAGTATGAGTATGAGTATGAGTATGAGTATGAGTATGAGTATGAGTATGAGTATGAGTATGAGTATGAGTATGAGTATGAGTATGAGTATAAGTATGAGTATGAGTGTGAGTGCGAATGTGAGTATGAGTATGAGTATGAGTATGAGTATGAGTATGAGTACGAGTACGAGTACGAGTATGCGTATGAGTATGAGTATGAGCATGAGCATGAGCATGAGCATGAGCGTGAGCGTGAGAATAAGCATGAGTATGAGTTTAAGTATGAGTATGAGTATGAGAATGAGTATGAGTATGAGTATGAGTATGAGTATGAGTATGAGTATGAGTATGAGCATGAGTATGAGTATGAGTATGAGTATGAGTATGAGTATGAGTATGAGTATGAGTATGAGTATGAGTATGAGTATGAGTATGAGTATGAGTATGAGTATGAGTATGAGTATGAGTATGAGTATGAGTATGAGTATGAGTATGAGTATGAGTATGAGTATGAGTATGAGTATGAGTATGAGTATGAGTATAAGTATGAGTATGAGTATGAGTATGAGTATAAGTATGAGTATGAGTATGAGTATGAGTATGAGTATGAGTGTGAGTATGAGTATGAGTATGAGTATGAGTATGAGTATGAGAATGAGTATGAGTATGAGTATGAGTATGAGTATGAGTATGAGTATGAGCATGAGCATGAGCATGAGTATGAGTATGAGTATGAGTGTGAGTATGAGTATGAGTATGAGTATGAATATGAGTATGAGTATGATTATAAGTATTAGTATGAGTATGAGTACGAGTATTAGTATGAGTATGAGTATGAGTATGAGTTTAAGTATGAGTATGAGTATGAGTATGTGCATGAGTATGAGTATGTGTATGTGTATGAGTATGAGTATGAGTATGAGTATAAGTACGAGAATGAGTATGAGTGTGAGTATGAGAATGAGTATGAGTATGTGTATGAGTATGAGTATGAGTATGAGTATGAGTATGAGTATGAGTATGAGTATGAGTATGAGTATGAGTATGAGTATGAGTATGAGTATGAGTATGAGTATGATTATGAGTATAAGTATGAGTATGAGTATGAGTATGAGTATGAGTATGAGTATGAGTATGAGTATGAGTATGAGTATGAGTATGAGTATGAGTATGAGTATGAGTATGAGTATAAGTATGAGTATGAGTATGAGTATGAGTATGAGTATGAGTATGAGTATGACTATGAGTATGAGTATGACTATGACTATGACTATGAGAATGAGTATGAGTATGAGTATGAGTATGAGTATGAGTATGAGTATGAGTATGAGTGTGAGTATGAGTATGAGTATGAGTTTGAGTATGAGTATGAGTATGAGTATGAGTACGAGAATGAGTATGAGTGTGAGTATGAGAATGAGTATGAGTATGTGTATGAGTATGAGTATGAGTATGAGTATGAGTATGAGTATGAGTATGAGTATGAGTATGAGTATGAGTATGAGTATGAGTATGAGTATGAGTATGAGTATGAGTGTGAGTATGAGTATGAGTATGAGTTTGAGTATGAGTATGAGTATGAGTATGAGTATGAGTATGAGTATGAGTATGAGTATGAGTTTAAGTATGAGTATGAGTATGAGTATGCGTATGAGTATGAGTATGAGTATGAGTATGAGTATGAGTATGAGTATGAGTATGAGTATAAGTATGAATATGAGTATGTGCATGAGTATGAGTATGTGTATGAGTATGAGTATGAGTATGAGAATGAGTATGAGTACGAGTATTAGTATGAGTATGAGTATGAGTATGAGTTTAAGTATGAGTATGAGTATGTGCATGAGTATGAGTATGTGTATGAGTATGAGTATGAGTATGAGAATGAGTATGAGTGTGAGTATGAGAATGAGTATGAGTATGTGTATGAGTATGAGTATGAGTATGAGTATGAGTATGAGAATGAGTATGAGTGTGAGTATGAGAATGAGTATGAGTATGTGTATGAGTATGAGTATGAGTATGAGTATGAGTATGAGTATGAATATGAGTATGAGTATGAGTATGAGTATGAGTATGAGTATGAGTATGAGTATGAGTATGAGTATGAGTATGAGTATGAGTATGAGTATGAGTATGAGTATGAGTATGAGTATGAGTTTAAGTATGAGTATGAGTATGAGTATGTGCATGAGTATGAGTATGTGTATGTGTATGAGTATGAGTATGAGTATGAGTATAAGTACGAGAATGAGTATGAGTGTGAGTATGAGAATGAGTATGAGTATGTGTATGAGTATGAGTATGAGTATGAGTATGAGTATGAGTATGAGTATGAGTATGAGTATGAGTATGAGTATGAGTATGAGTATGAGTATGAGTATGAGTATGATTATGAGTATAAGTATGAGTATGAGTATGAGTATGAGTATGAGTATGAGTATGAGTATGAGTATGAGTATGAGTATGAGTATGAGTATGAGTATGAGTATGAGTATGAGTATAAGTATGAGTATGAGTATGAGTATGAGTATGAGTATGAGTATGAGTATGACTATGAGTATGAGTATGACTATGACTATGACTATGAGAATGAGTATGAGTATGAGTATGAGTATGAGTATGAGTATGAGTATGAGTATGAGTGTGAGTATGAGTATGAGTATGAGTTTGAGTATGAGTATGAGTATGAGTATGAGTATGAGTATGAGTATGAGTATGAGTATGAGTTTAAGTATGAGTATGAGTATGAGTATGCGTATGAGTATGAGTATGAGTATGAGTATGAGTATGAGTATGAGTATGAGTATGAGTTTAAGTATGAATATGAGTATGTGCATGAGTATGAGTATGTGTATGAGTATGAGTATGAGTATGAGAATGAGTATGAGTACGAGTATTAGTATGAGTATGAGTATGAGTATGAGTATGAGTATGAGTTTAAGTATGAGTATGAGTATGTGCATGAGTATGAGTATGTGTATGAGTATGAGTATGAGTATGAGAATGAGTATGAGTGTGAGTATGAGAATGAGTATGAGTATGTGTATGAGTATGAGTATGAGTATGAGTATGAGTATGAGAATGAGTATGAGTGTGAGTATGAGAATGAGTATGAGTATGTGTATGAGTATGAGTATGAGTATGAGTATGAGTATGAATATGAGTATGAGTATGAGTATGAGTATGAGTATGAGTATGAGTATGAGTATGAGTATGAGTATGAGTATGAGTGTGAGTGTGAGTGCGAATGTGAGTATGAGTATGAGTATGAGTATAAGTATTAGTATGAGTATGAGTACGAGTATGAGTATGAGTATGAGTATGAGTATGAGTATGAGTTTAAGTATGAGTATGAGTATGAGTATGAGTATGAGTATGTGCATGAGTATGAGTATGTGTATGAGTATGAGTATGAGTATGAGTATGAGTATGAGTGTGAGTATGAGTGTGAGTATGAGTATGAGTATGAGTATGAGTATGAGTATGAGAATGAGTATGAGTATGAGTATGAGTATGAGTATGAGTATGAGCATGAGCATGAGCATGAGTATGAGTATGAGTATGAGTATGAGTGTGAGTATGAGTATGAGTATGAGTATGAATATGAGTATGAGTATGATTATAAGTATTAGTATGAGTATGAGTACGAGTATTAGTATGAGTATGAGTATGAGTATGAGTATGAGTTCAAGTATGAATATGAGTATGAGTATGTGCATGAGTATGAGTATGAGTATGAGTTTAAGTATGAGTATGAGTATGAGTATGAGTATGAGTATGTGCATGAGTATGAGTATGTGTATGAGTATGAGTATGAGTATGAGTATGAGTATGAGTGTGAGTATGAGTATGAGTATGAGTATGAGTATGAGTATGAGTATGAGTATGAGTATGAGTATAAGTATGAGTATGAGTATGAGTATGAGTATGAGTATGAGTATGACTATGAGTATGAGTATGACTATGACTATGACTATGAGAATGAGTATGAGTATGAGTATGAGTATGAGTATGAGTATGAGTATGAGTTTAAGTATGAGTATGAGTATGAGTATGAGTATGACTATGAGTATGAGTATGACTATGACTATGACTATGAGAATGAGTATGAGTATGAGTATGAGTATGAGTATGAGTATGAGTTTAAGTATGAGTATGAGTATGAGTATGAGTATGAGTATGTGCATGAGTATGAGTATGTGTATGAGTATGAGTATGAGTATGAGTATGAGTGTGAGTATGAGTGTGAGTATGAGTATGAGTATGAGTATGAGTTTGAGTATGAGTATGAGTATGAGTATGAGTATGAGTATGAGTATGAGTATGAGTATGAGTATGAGTTTAAGTATGAGTATGAGTTTAAGTATGAGTATGAGTATGAGTATGCGTATGAGTATGAGTATGAGTATGAGTATGAGTATAAGTATGAGTATGAGTATGAGTATGAGTATGAGTATGAGTGTGAGTATGAGTATGAGTATGAGTATGAGTATGAGTATGAGAATGAGTATGAGTATGAGTATGAGTTTGAGTATGAGTATGAGTATGAGTATGAGTGTGAGTGCGAATGTGAGTATGAGTATGAGTATGAGTATGAGTATGAGTATGAGTATGAGTATGAGTATGAGTATGAGTATGAGTATAAGTATGAGTATGAGTATGAGTATGAGTATGAGTATGAGTATGAGTATGAGTATGAGTATGAGTATGAGTATGAGTGTGAGTGCGAATGTGAGTATGAGTATGAGTATGAGTATGAGTATGAGTATGAGTATGAGTATGAGTATGAGTATGAGTATGAGTATGAGTATGAGTATGAGTATGAGTATGAGTGTGAGTGCGAATGTGAGTATGAGTATGAGTATGAGTATGAGTATGAGTATGAGTATGAGTATGAGTATGAGTATGAGTATGAGTATGAGTATGAGTATGAGTATAAGTATGAGTATGAGTGTGAGTGCGAATGTGAGTATGAGTATGAGTATGAGTATGAGTATGAGTATGAGTACGAGTACGAGTACGAGTATGCGTATGAGTATGAGTATGAGCATGAGCATGAGCATGAGCATGAGCGTGAGCGTGAGAATAAGCATGAGTATGAGTTTAAGTATGAGTATGAGTATGAGAATGAGTATGAGTATGAGTATGAGTATGAGTATGAGTATGAGTATGAGTATGAGCATGAGTATGAGTATGAGTATGAGTATGAGTATGAGTATGAGTATGAGTATGAGTATGAGTATGAGTATGAGTATGAGTATGAGTATGAGTATGAGTATGAGTATGAGTATGAGTATGAGTATGAGTATGAGTATGAGTATGAGTATGAGTATGAGTATGAGTATGAGTATGAGTATGAGTATGAGTATAAGTATGAGTATGAGTATGAGTATGAGTATGAGTATGAGTGTGAGTATGAGTATGAGTATGAGTATGAGTATGAGTATGAGTATGAGTATGAGTATGAGTATGAGTATGAGTATAAGTATGAGTATGAGTATGAGTATGACTATGACTATGACTATGAGAATGAGTATGAGTATGAGTATGAGTATGAGTATGAGTATGAGTATGAGTTTAAGTATGAGTATGAGTATGAGTATGAGTATGACTATGAGTATGAGTATGACTATGACTATGACTATGAGAATGAGTATGAGTATGAGTATGAGTATGAGTATGAGTATGAGTTTAAGTATGAGTATGAGTATGAGTATGAGTATGAGTATGTGCATGAGTATGAGTATGTGTATGAGTATGAGTATGAGTATAAGTATGAGTATGAGTATGAGTATGAGTATGAGTATGAGTATGAGTATGAGTATGAGTATGAGTATGAGTATGAGTGTGAGTGCGAATGTGAGTATGAGTATGAGTATGAGTATGAGTATGAGTATGAGTATGAGTATGAGTATGAGTATGAGTATGAGTATGAGTATGAGTATGAGTATGAGTATGAGTATGAGTATGAGTATAAGTATGAGTATGAGTATGAGTATGAGTATGAGTATGAGTATGACTATGAGTATGAGTATGACTATGACTATGACTATGAGAATGAGTATGAGTATGAGTATGAGTATGAGTATGAGTATGAGTATGAGTTTAAGTATGAGTATGAGTATGAGTATGAGTATGACTATGAGTATGAGTATGACTATGACTATGACTATGAGAATGAGTATGAGTATGAGTATGAGTATGAGTATGAGTATGAGTTTAAGTATGAGTATGAGTATGAGTATGAGTATGAGTATGTGCATGAGTATGAGTATGTGTATGAGTATGAGTATGAGTATGAGTATGAGTGTGAGTATGAGTGTGAGTATGAGTATGAGTATGAGTATGAGTTTGAGTATGAGTATGAGTATGAGTATGAGTATGAGTATGAGTATGAGTATGAGTATGAGTATGAGTTTAAGTATGAGTATGAGTTTAAGTATGAGTATGAGTATGAGTATGCGTATGAGTATGAGTATGAGTATGAGTATGAGTATAAGTATGAGTATGAGTATGAGTATGAGTATGAGTATGAGTATGAGTGTGAGTATGAGTATGAGTATGAGTATGAGTATGAGTATGAGAATGAGTATGAGTATGAGTATGAGTTTGAGTATGAGTATGAGTATGAGTATGAGTGTGAGTGCGAATGTGAGTATGAGTATGAGTATGAGTATGAGTATGAGTATGAGTATGAGTATGAGTATGAGTATGAGTATGAGTATGAGTATGAGTATAAGTATGAGTATGAGTATGAGTATGAGTATGAGTATGAGTATGAGTATGAGTATGAGTATGAGTATGAGTATGAGTGTGAGTGCGAATGTGAGTATGAGTATGAGTATGAGTATGAGTATGAGTATGAGTATGAGTATGAGTATGAGTATGAGTATGAGTATGAGTATGAGTATGAGTATGAGTATGAGTGTGAGTGCGAATGTGAGTATGAGTATGAGTATGAGTATGAGTATGAGTATGAGTATGAGTATGAGTATGAGTATGAGTATGAGTATGAGTATGAGTATGAGTATGAGTATAAGTATGAGTATGAGTGTGAGTGCGAATGTGAGTATGAGTATGAGTATGAGTATGAGTATGAGTATGAGTACGAGTACGAGTACGAGTATGCGTATGAGTATGAGTATGAGCATGAGCATGAGCATGAGCATGAGCGTGAGCGTGAGAATAAGCATGAGTATGAGTTTAAGTATGAGTATGAGTATGAGAATGAGTATGAGTATGAGTATGAGTATGAGTATGAGTATGAGTATGAGTATGAGCATGAGTATGAGTATGAGTATGAGTATGAGTATGAGTATGAGTATGAGTATGAGTATGAGTATGAGTATGAGTATGAGTATGAGTATGAGTATGAGTATGAGTATGAGTATGAGTATGAGTATGAGTATGAGTATGAGTATGAGTATGAGTATGAGTATGAGTATGAGTATGAGTATGAGTATGAGTATAAGTATGAGTATGAGTATGAGTATGAGTATGAGTATGAGTGTGAGTATGAGTATGAGTATGAGTATGAGTATGAGTATGAGTATGAGTATGAGTATGAGTATGAGTATGAGTATAAGTATGAGTATGAGTATGAGTATGTGTATGAGTATGAGCATGAGTATGAGTATGAGTATGAGTATGAGTATGAGTATGAGTGTGAGTGCGAATGTGAGTATGAGTATGAGTATGAGTATGAGTATGAGTATGAGTATGAGTATGAGTATGAGTATGAGTATGAGTATGAGTATAAGTATGAGTATGAGTATGAGTATGAGTATGAGTATGAGTGTGAGTATGAGTATGAGTATGAGTATGAGTATGAGTATGAGAATGAGTATGAGTATGAGTATGAGTATGAGTATGAGTATGAGTATGAGCATGAGCATGAGCATGAGTATGAGTATGAGTATGAGTGTGAGTATGAGTATGAGTATGAGTATGAATATGAGTATGAGTATGATTATAAGTATTAGTATGAGTATGAGTACGAGTATTAGTATGAGTATGAGTATGAGTATGAGTTTAAGTATGAGTATGAGTATGAGTATGTGCATGAGTATGAGTATGTGTATGTGTATGAGTATGAGTATGAGTATGAGTATAAGTACGAGAATGAGTATGAGTGTGAGTATGAGAATGAGTATGAGTATGTGTATGAGTATGAGTATGAGTATGAGTATGAGTATGAGTATGAGTATGAGTATGAGTATGAGTATGAGTATGAGTATGAGTATGAGTATGAGTATGAGTATGATTATGAGTATAAGTATGAGTATGAGTATGAGTATGAGTATGAGTATGAGTATGAGTATGAGTATGAGTATGAGTATGAGTATGAGTATGAGTATGAGTATAAGTATGAGTATGAGTATGAGTATGAGTATGAGTATGAGTATGAGTATGACTATGAGTATGAGTATGACTATGACTATGACTATGAGAATGAGTATGAGTATGAGTATGAGTATGAGTATGAGTATGAGTATGAGTATGAGTGTGAGTATGAGTATGAGTATGAGTTTGAGTATGAGTATGAGTATGAGTATGAGTACGAGAATGAGTATGAGTGTGAGTATGAGAATGAGTATGAGTATGTGTATGAGTATGAGTATGAGTATGAGTATGAGTATGAGTATGAGTATGAGTATGAGTATGAGTATGAGTATGAGTATGAGTATGAGTATGAGTATGAGTGTGAGTATGAGTATGAGTATGAGTTTGAGTATGAGTATGAGTATGAGTATGAGTATGAGTATGAGTATGAGTATGAGTATGAGTTTAAGTATGAGTATGAGTATGAGTATGCGTATGAGTATGAGTATGAGTATGAGTATGAGTATGAGTATGAGTATGAGTATGAGTATGAGTATGAGTATGAGTATGAGTATGAGTATGAGTATGAGTATGAGTATGAGTATGAGTTTAAGTATGAGTATGAGTATGAGTATGTGCATGAGTATGAGTATGTGTATGTGTATGAGTATGAGTATGAGTATGAGTATAAGTACGAGAATGAGTATGAGTGTGAGTATGAGAATGAGTATGAGTATGTGTATGAGTATGAGTATGAGTATGAGTATGAGTATGAGTATGAGTATGAGTATGAGTATGAGTATGAGTATGAGTATGAGTATGAGTATGAGTATGAGTATGAGTATGATTATGAGTATAAGTATGAGTATGAGTATGAGTATGAGTATGAGTATGAGTATGAGTATGAGTATGAGTATGAGTATGAGTATGAGTATGAGTATGAGTATGAGTATGAGTATAAGTATGAGTATGAGTATGAGTATGAGTATGAGTATGAGTATGAGTATGACTATGAGTATGAGTATGACTATGACTATGACTATGAGAATGAGTATGAGTATGAGTATGAGTATGAGTATGAGTATGAGTATGAGTATGAGTGTGAGTATGAGTATGAGTATGAGTTTGAGTATGAGTATGAGTATGAGTATGAGTATGAGTATGAGTATGAGTATGAGTATGAGTTTAAGTATGAGTATGAGTATGAGTATGCGTATGAGTATGAGTATGAGTATGAGTATGAGTATGAGTATGAGTATGAGTATGAGTTTAAGTATGAATATGAGTATGTGCATGAGTATGAGTATGTGTATGAGTATGAGTATGAGTATGAGAATGAGTATGAGTACGAGTATTAGTATGAGTATGAGTATGAGTATGAGTATGAGTTTAAGTATGAGTATGAGTATGTGCATGAGTATGAGTATGTGTATGAGTATGAGTATGAGTATGAGAATGAGTATGAGTGTGAGTATGAGAATGAGTATGAGTATGTGTATGAGTATGAGTATGAGTATGAGTATGAGTATGAGAATGAGTATGAGTGTGAGTATGAGAATGAGTATGAGTATGTGTATGAGTATGAGTATGAGTATGAGTATGAGTATGAGTATGAATATGAGTATGAGTATGAGTATGAGTATGAGTATGAGTATGAGTATGAGTATGAGTATGAGTATGAGTATGAGTGTGAGTGTGAGTGCGAATGTGAGTATGAGTATGAGTATGAGTATAAGTATTAGTATGAGTATGAGTACGAGTATGAGTATGAGTATGAGTATGAGTATGAGTATGAGTTTAAGTATGAGTATGAGTATGAGTATGAGTATGAGTATGTGCATGAGTATGAGTATGTGTATGAGTATGAGTATGAGTATGAGTATGAGTATGAGTGTGAGTATGAGTGTGAGTATGAGTATGAGTATGAGTATGAGTATGAGTATGAGAATGAGTATGAGTATGAGTATGAGTATGAGTATGAGTATGAGCATGAGCATGAGCATGAGTATGAGTATGAGTATGAGTATGAGTGTGAGTATGAGTATGAGTATGAGTATGAATATGAGTATGAGTATGATTATAAGTATTAGTATGAGTATGAGTACGAGTATTAGTATGAGTATGAGTATGAGTATGAGTATGAGTATGAGTTCAAGTATGAATATGAGTATGAGTATGTGCATGAGTATGAGTATGAGTATGAGTTTAAGTATGAGTATGAGTATGAGTATGAGTATGAGTATGTGCATGAGTATGAGTATGTGTATGAGTATGAGTATGAGTATGAGTATGAGTATGAGTGTGAGTATGAGTATGAGTATGAGTATGAGTATGAGTATGAGTATGAGTATGAGTATGAGTATAAGTATGAGTATGAGTATGAGTATGAGTATGAGTATGAGTATGACTATGAGTATGAGTATGACTATGACTATGACTATGAGAATGAGTATGAGTATGAGTATGAGTATGAGTATGAGTATGAGTATGAGTTTAAGTATGAGTATGAGTATGAGTATGAGTATGACTATGAGTATGAGTATGACTATGACTATGACTATGAGAATGAGTATGAGTATGAGTATGAGTATGAGTATGAGTATGAGTTTAAGTATGAGTATGAGTATGAGTATGAGTATGAGTATGTGCATGAGTATGAGTATGTGTATGAGTATGAGTATGAGTATGAGTATGAGTGTGAGTATGAGTGTGAGTATGAGTATGAGTATGAGTATGAGTTTGAGTATGAGTATGAGTATGAGTATGAGTATGAGTATGAGTATGAGTATGAGTATGAGTATGAGTTTAAGTATGAGTATGAGTTTAAGTATGAGTATGAGTATGAGTATGCGTATGAGTATGAGTATGAGTATGTGTATGAGTATGAGTATGAGTATGACTATGAGTATGAGTATGAGTATGAGTATGAGTTTGAGTATGAGTATGACTATGAGTATGACTATGAGTATGAGTATGACTATGACTATGACTATGCGAATGAGTATGAGTATGAGTATGAGTATGAGTATGAGTATGAGTATGAGTATAAGTATGAGTAATAGTATGAGTATAAGTATTAGTATGAGTATGAGTACGAGTATTAGCATGAGTATGAGTATGAGTTTAAGTATGAGTATGAGTATGAGTATGAGTATGTGTATAAGTATGAGTATGAGTATGAGTATGAGTATGAGTATGAGTATAAGTATTAGTATGAGTATGAGTACCAGTATTAGTATGAGTATGAGTTTAAGTATGAGTATGAGTATGAGTATGTGCATGAGTATGAGTATGTGTATGAGTATGAGTATGAGTATGAGTATAAGTATGAGAATGAGTATGAGTGTGAGTATGAGAATGAGTATGAGTATGTGTATGAGTATGAGTATGAGTATGAGTATGAGTATGAGTATGAGTATGAGTATGAGTATGAGTATGAGTATGAGTATGAGTATGAGTATGAGTATGAGTATGAGTATGAGTATGAGTATGAGTATGAGTATAAGTATGAGTATGAGTATGAGTATGAGTATGAGTATGAGTATGAGTATGACTATGAGTATGAGTATGACTATGACTATGACTATGAGAATGAGTATGAGTATGAGTATGAGTATGAGTATGAGTATGAGTGTGAGTATGAGTATGAGTATGAGTTTGAGTATGAGTATGAGTATGAGTATGAGTATGAGTATGAGTATGAGTATGAGTATGAGTATGAGTTTAAGTATGAGTATGAGTTTAAGTATGAGTATGAGTATGAGTATGCGTATGAGTATGAGTATGAGTATGAGCATGAGCATGAGCATGAGCATGAGCATAAGCGTGAACGTGAGAATAAGCATGAGTATGAGTTTAAGTATGAGTATGAGTACGAGTATGTGTATGAATATGAGTATGAGTATGAGTATGAGTATGAGTATGGGTATGAGTATGAGTATGAGTATGAGTATGAGTATGAGTATAAGTATGAGCATGAGCATGAGTATGAGTATGAGTATGAGTATGAGTATGAGTATGAGTATAAGTATGAGTATGAGTATGAGTATGAGTATAAGTATTAGTCTGAGTATGAGTACGAGTATTAGTATGAGTATGAGTATGAGTATGAGTATGAGTTTAAGTATGAGTATGAGTATGTGCATGAGTATGAGTATGTGTATGAGTATGAGTATGAGTATGAGAATGAGTATGAGTGTGAGTATGAGAATGAGTATGAGTATGTGTATGAGTATGAGTATGAGTATGAGTATGAGTATGAGAATGAGTATGAGTATGAGTGTGAGTATGAGAATGAGTATGAGTATGTGTATGAGTATGAGTATGAGTATGAGTATGAGTATGAGTATGAATATGAGTATGAGTATGAGTATGAGTATGAGTATGAGTATGAGTATGAGTATGAGTATGAGTATGAGTATGAGTATGAGTATGAGTGTGAGTGTGAGTGCGAATGTGAGTATGAGTATGAGTATGAGTATGAGTATAAGTATTAGTATGAGTATGAGTACGAGTATTAGTATGAGTATGAGTATGAGTATGAGTTTAAGTATGAGTATGAGTATGAGTATGAGTATGAGTATGTGCATGAGTATGAGTATGTGTATGAGTATGAGTATGAGTATGAGTATGAGTATGAGTGTGAGTATGAGTATGAGTATGAGTATGAGTATGAGTATGAGTATGAGTATGAGTATGAGAATGAGTATGAGTATGAGTATGAGTATGAGTATGAGTATGAGCATGAGCATGAGCATGAGTATGAGTATGAGTATGAGTGTGAGTATGAGTATGAGTATGAGTATGAATATGAGTATGAGTATGATTATAAGTATTAGTATGAGTATGAGTACGAGTATTAGTATGAGTATGAGTATGAGTATGAGTTCAAGTATGAGTATGAGTATGAGTGTGTGCATGAGTATGAGTATGTGTATGAGTATGAGTATTAGTATGAGTATGAGTATGAGTATGAGTTTAAGTATGAGTATGAGTATGAGTATGAGTATGAGTATGTGCATGAGTATGAGTATGTGTATGAGTATGAGTATGAGTATGAGTATGAGTATGAGTATGAGTATGAGTATGAGGATGAGTATGAGTATAAGTATGAGTATGTGTATGAGTATGAGTATGAGTATGAGTATGAGTATGAGTATGAGTATGAGTATGAGTACGAGTACGAGTACGAGTATGCGTATGAGTTTGAGTATGAGTATGAGTATGAGTATGAGTATGAGTATGAGTATGAGTATGAGTTTAAGTATGAGTATGAGTTTAAGTATGAGTATGAGTATGAGTATGCGTATGAGTATGAGTATGAGTATGAGCATGAGCATGAGCATGAGCATGAGCGTGAGCGTGAGAATAAGCATGAGTATGAGTTTAAGTATGAGTATGAGTATGAGAATGAGTATGAGTATGAGTATGAGTATGAGTATGAGTATGAGTATGAGTATGAGTATGAGCATGAGTATGAGTATGAGTATGAGTATGAGTATGAGTATGAGTATGAGTATGAGTATGAGTATGAGTATGAGTATGAGTGTGAGTGCGAATGTGAGTATGAGTATGAGTATGAGTATGAGTATGAGTATGAGTATGAGTGTGAGTGTGAGTATGAGTATGAGTATGAGTTTGAGTATGAGTATGAGTATGAGTATGAGTATGAGTATGAGTATGAGTATGAGTATGAGTATGAGTTTAAGTATGAGTATGAGTTTAAGTATGAGTATGAGTATGAGTATGCGTATGAGTATGAGTATGAGTATGAGTATGAGTATAAGTATGAGTATGAGTATGAGTATGAGTATGAGTATGAGTGTGAGTATGAGTATGAGTATGAGTATGAGTATGAGTATGAGAATGAGTATGAGTATGAGTATGAGTTTGAGTATGAGTATGAGTATGAGTATGAGTGTGAGTGCGAATGTGAGTATGAGTATGAGTATGAGTATGAGTATGAGTATGAGTATGAGTATGAGTATGAGTATGAGTATGAGTATAAGTATGAGTATGAGTATGAGTATGAGTATGAGTATGAGTATGAGTATGAGTATGAGTATGAGTATGAGTATGAGTGTGAGTGCGAATGTGAGTATGAGTATGAGTATGAGTATGAGTATGAGTATGAGTATGAGTATGAGTATGAGTATGAGTATGAGTATGAGTATGAGTATGAGTATGAGTATGAGTGTGAGTGCGAATGTGAGTATGAGTATGAGTATGAGTATGAGTATGAGTATGAGTATGAGTATGAGTATGAGTATGAGTATGAGTATGAGTATGAGTATGAGTATAAGTATGAGTATGAGTGTGAGTGCGAATGTGAGTATGAGTATGAGTATGAGTATGAGTATGAGTATGAGTACGAGTACGAGTACGAGTATGCGTATGAGTATGAGTATGAGCATGAGCATGAGCATGAGCATGAGCGTGAGCGTGAGAATAAGCATGAGTATGAGTTTAAGTATGAGTATGAGTATGAGAATGAGTATGAGTATGAGTATGAGTATGAGTATGAGTATGAGTATGAGTATGAGCATGAGTATGAGTATGAGTATGAGTATGAGTATGAGTATGAGTATGAGTATGAGTATGAGTATGAGTATGAGTATGAGTATGAGTATGAGTATGAGTATGAGTATGAGTATGAGTATGAGTATGAGTATGAGTATGAGTATGAGTATGAGTATGAGTATGAGTATGAGTATGAGTATGAGTATGAGTATGAGTATAAGTATGAGTATGAGTATGAGTATGAGTATGAGTATGAGTGTGAGTATGAGTATGAGTATGAGTATGAGTATGAGTATGAGTATGAGTATGAGTATGAGTATGAGTATGAGTATAAGTATGAGTATGAGTATGAGTATGACTATGACTATGACTATGAGAATGAGTATGAGTATGAGTATGAGTATGAGTATGAGTATGAGTATGAGTTTAAGTATGAGTATGAGTATGAGTATGAGTATGACTATGAGTATGAGTATGACTATGACTATGACTATGAGAATGAGTATGAGTATGAGTATGAGTATGAGTATGAGTATGAGTTTAAGTATGAGTATGAGTATGAGTATGAGTATGAGTATGTGCATGAGTATGAGTATGTGTATGAGTATGAGTATGAGTATAAGTATGAGTATGAGTATGAGTATGAGTATGAGTATGAGTATGAGTATGAGTATGAGTATGAGTATGAGTATGAGTGTGAGTGCGAATGTGAGTATGAGTATGAGTATGAGTATGAGTATGAGTATGAGTATGAGTATGAGTATGAGTATGAGTATGAGTATGAGTATGAGTATGAGTATGAGTATGAGTATGAGTATGAGTATAAGTATGAGTATGAGTATGAGTATGAGTATGAGTATGAGTATGACTATGAGTATGAGTATGACTATGACTATGACTATGAGAATGAGTATGAGTATGAGTATGAGTATGAGTATGAGTATGAGTATGAGTTTAAGTATGAGTATGAGTATGAGTATGAGTATGACTATGAGTATGAGTATGACTATGACTATGACTATGAGAATGAGTATGAGTATGAGTATGAGTATGAGTATGAGTATGAGTTTAAGTATGAGTATGAGTATGAGTATGAGTATGAGTATGTGCATGAGTATGAGTATGTGTATGAGTATGAGTATGAGTATGAGTATGAGTGTGAGTATGAGTGTGAGTATGAGTATGAGTATGAGTATGAGTTTGAGTATGAGTATGAGTATGAGTATGAGTATGAGTATGAGTATGAGTATGAGTATGAGTATGAGTTTAAGTATGAGTATGAGTTTAAGTATGAGTATGAGTATGAGTATGCGTATGAGTATGAGTATGAGTATGAGTATGAGTATAAGTATGAGTATGAGTATGAGTATGAGTATGAGTATGAGTATGAGTGTGAGTATGAGTATGAGTATGAGTATGAGTATGAGTATGAGAATGAGTATGAGTATGAGTATGAGTTTGAGTATGAGTATGAGTATGAGTATGAGTGTGAGTGCGAATGTGAGTATGAGTATGAGTATGAGTATGAGTATGAGTATGAGTATGAGTATGAGTATGAGTATGAGTATGAGTATGAGTATGAGTATAAGTATGAGTATGAGTATGAGTATGAGTATGAGTATGAGTATGAGTATGAGTATGAGTATGAGTATGAGTATGAGTGTGAGTGCGAATGTGAGTATGAGTATGAGTATGAGTATGAGTATGAGTATGAGTATGAGTATGAGTATGAGTATGAGTGTGAGTGCGAATGTGAGTATGAGTATGAGTATGAGTATGAGTATGAGTATGAGTATGAGTATGAGTATGAGTATGAGTATGAGTATGAGTATGAGTATGAGTATGAGTATGAGTATGAGTATGAGTATGAGTATGAGTATGAGTATAAGTATGAGTATGAGTGTGAGTGCGAATGTGAGTATGAGTATGAGTATGAGTATGAGTATGAGTATGAGTACGAGTACGAGTACGAGTATGGGTATGAGTATGAGTATGAGTATGAGTATGAGTATGAGTATAAGTATGAGCATGAGCATGAGTATGAGTATGAGTATGAGTATGAGTATGAGTATGAGTATAAGTATGAGTATGAGTATGAGTATGAGTATAAGTATTAGTCTGAGTATGAGTACGAGTATTAGTATGAGTATGAGTATGAGTATGAGTATGAGTTTAAGTATGAGTATGAGTATGTGCATGAGTATGAGTATGTGTATGAGTATGAGTATGAGTATGAGAATGAGTATGAGTGTGAGTATGAGAATGAGTATGAGTATGTGTATGAGTATGAGTATGAGTATGAGTATGAGTATGAGAATGAGTATGAGTATGAGTGTGAGTATGAGAATGAGTATGAGTATGTGTATGAGTATGAGTATGAGTATGAGTATGAGTATGAGTATGAATATGAGTATGAGTATGAGTATGAGTATGAGTATGAGTATGAGTATGAGTATGAGTATGAGTATGAGTATGAGTATGAGTATGAGTGTGAGTGTGAGTGCGAATGTGAGTATGAGTATGAGTATGAGTATGAGTATAAGTATTAGTATGAGTATGAGTACGAGTATTAGTATGAGTATGAGTATGAGTATGAGTTTAAGTATGAGTATGAGTATGAGTATGAGTATGAGTATGTGCATGAGTATGAGTATGTGTATGAGTATGAGTATGAGTATGAGTATGAGTATGAGTGTGAGTATGAGTATGAGTATGAGTATGAGTATGAGTATGAGTATGAGTATGAGTATGAGAATGAGTATGAGTATGAGTATGAGTATGAGTATGAGTATGAGCATGAGCATGAGCATGAGTATGAGTATGAGTATGAGTGTGAGTATGAGTATGAGTATGAGTATGAATATGAGTATGAGTATGATTATAAGTATTAGTATGAGTATGAGTACGAGTATTAGTATGAGTATGAGTATGAGTATGAGTTCAAGTATGAGTATGAGTATGAGTGTGTGCATGAGTATGAGTATGTGTATGAGTATGAGTATTAGTATGAGTATGAGTATGAGTATGAGTTTAAGTATGAGTATGAGTATGAGTATGAGTATGAGTATGTGCATGAGTATGAGTATGTGTATGAGTATGAGTATGAGTATGAGTATGAGTATGAGTATGAGTATGAGTATGAGGATGAGTATGAGTATAAGTATGAGTATGTGTATGAGTATGAGTATGAGTATGAGTATGAGTATGAGTATGAGTATGAGTATGAGTACGAGTACGAGTACGAGTATGCGTATGAGTTTGAGTATGAGTATGAGTATGAGTATGAGTATGAGTATGAGTATGAGTATGAGTATGAGTTTAAGTATGAGTATGAGTTTAAGTATGAGTATGAGTATGAGTATGCGTATGAGTATGAGTATGAGTATGAGCATGAGCATGAGCATGAGCATGAGCGTGAGCGTGAGAATAAGCATGAGTATGAGTTTAAGTATGAGTATGAGTATGAGAATGAGTATGAGTATGAGTATGAGTATGAGTATGAGTATGAGTATGAGTATGAGTATGAGCATGAGTATGAGTATGAGTATGAGTATGAGTATGAGTATGAGTATGAGTATGAGTATGAGTATGAGTATGAGTGTGAGTGCGAATGTGAGTATGAGTATGAGTATGAGTATGAGTATGAGTATGAGTATGAGTGTGAGTGTGAGTATGAGTATGAGTATGAGTTTGAGTATGAGTATGAGTATGAGTATGAGTATGAGTATGAGTATGAGTATGAGTATGAGTATGAGTTTAAGTATGAGTATGAGTTTAAGTATGAGTATGAGTATGAGTATGCGTATGAGTATGAGTATGAGTATGAGTATGAGTATAAGTATGAGTATGAGTATGAGTATGAGTATGAGTATGAGTGTGAGTATGAGTATGAGTATGAGTATGAGTATGAGTATGAGAATGAGTATGAGTATGAGTATGAGTTTGAGTATGAGTATGAGTATGAGTATGAGTGTGAGTGCGAATGTGAGTATGAGTATGAGTATGAGTATGAGTATGAGTATGAGTATGAGTATGAGTATGAGTATGAGTATGAGTATAAGTATGAGTATGAGTATGAGTATGAGTATGAGTATGAGTATGAGTATGAGTATGAGTATGAGTATGAGTATGAGTGTGAGTGCGAATGTGAGTATGAGTATGAGTATGAGTATGAGTATGAGTATGAGTATGAGTATGAGTATGAGTATGAGTATGAGTATGAGTATGAGTATGAGTATGAGTATGAGTGTGAGTGCGAATGTGAGTATGAGTATGAGTATGAGTATGAGTATGAGTATGAGTATGAGTATGAGTATGAGTATGAGTATGAGTATGAGTATGAGTATGAGTATAAGTATGAGTATGAGTGTGAGTGCGAATGTGAGTATGAGTATGAGTATGAGTATGAGTATGAGTATGAGTACGAGTACGAGTACGAGTATGCGTATGAGTATGAGTATGAGCATGAGCATGAGCATGAGCATGAGCGTGAGCGTGAGAATAAGCATGAGTATGAGTTTAAGTATGAGTATGAGTATGAGAATGAGTATGAGTATGAGTATGAGTATGAGTATGAGTATGAGTATGAGTATGAGCATGAGTATGAGTATGAGTATGAGTATGAGTATGAGTATGAGTATGAGTATGAGTATGAGTATGAGTATGAGTATGAGTATGAGTATGAGTATGAGTATGAGTATGAGTATGAGTATGAGTATGAGTATGAGTATGAGTATGAGTATGAGTATGAGTATGAGTATGAGTATGAGTATGAGTATGAGTATAAGTATGAGTATGAGTATGAGTATGAGTATGAGTATGAGTGTGAGTATGAGTATGAGTATGAGTATGAGTATGAGTATGAGTATGAGTATGAGTATGAGTATGAGTATGAGTATAAGTATGAGTATGAGTATGAGTATGACTATGACTATGACTATGAGAATGAGTATGAGTATGAGTATGAGTATGAGTATGAGTATGAGTATGAGTTTAAGTATGAGTATGAGTATGAGTATGAGTATGACTATGAGTATGAGTATGACTATGACTATGACTATGAGAATGAGTATGAGTATGAGTATGAGTATGAGTATGAGTATGAGTTTAAGTATGAGTATGAGTATGAGTATGAGTATGAGTATGTGCATGAGTATGAGTATGTGTATGAGTATGAGTATGAGTATAAGTATGAGTATGAGTATGAGTATGAGTATGAGTATGAGTATGAGTATGAGTATGAGTATGAGTATGAGTATGAGTGTGAGTGCGAATGTGAGTATGAGTATGAGTATGAGTATGAGTATGAGTATGAGTATGAGTATGAGTATGAGTATGAGTATGAGTATGAGTATGAGTATGAGTATGAGTATGAGTATGAGTATGAGTATAAGTATGAGTATGAGTATGAGTATGAGTATGAGTATGAGTATGACTATGAGTATGAGTATGACTATGACTATGACTATGAGAATGAGTATGAGTATGAGTATGAGTATGAGTATGAGTATGAGTATGAGTTTAAGTATGAGTATGAGTATGAGTATGAGTATGACTATGAGTATGAGTATGACTATGACTATGACTATGAGAATGAGTATGAGTATGAGTATGAGTATGAGTATGAGTATGAGTTTAAGTATGAGTATGAGTATGAGTATGAGTATGAGTATGTGCATGAGTATGAGTATGTGTATGAGTATGAGTATGAGTATGAGTATGAGTGTGAGTATGAGTGTGAGTATGAGTATGAGTATGAGTATGAGTTTGAGTATGAGTATGAGTATGAGTATGAGTATGAGTATGAGTATGAGTATGAGTATGAGTATGAGTTTAAGTATGAGTATGAGTTTAAGTATGAGTATGAGTATGAGTATGCGTATGAGTATGAGTATGAGTATGAGTATGAGTATAAGTATGAGTATGAGTATGAGTATGAGTATGAGTATGAGTATGAGTGTGAGTATGAGTATGAGTATGAGTATGAGTATGAGTATGAGAATGAGTATGAGTATGAGTATGAGTTTGAGTATGAGTATGAGTATGAGTATGAGTGTGAGTGCGAATGTGAGTATGAGTATGAGTATGAGTATGAGTATGAGTATGAGTATGAGTATGAGTATGAGTATGAGTATGAGTATGAGTATGAGTATAAGTATGAGTATGAGTATGAGTATGAGTATGAGTATGAGTATGAGTATGAGTATGAGTATGAGTATGAGTATGAGTGTGAGTGCGAATGTGAGTATGAGTATGAGTATGAGTATGAGTATGAGTATGAGTATGAGTATGAGTATGAGTATGAGTATGAGTATGAGTATGAGTATGAGTATGAGTATGAGTGTGAGTGCGAATGTGAGTATGAGTATGAGTATGAGTATGAGTATGAGTATGAGTATGAGTATGAGTATGAGTATGAGTATGAGTATGAGTATGAGTATGAGTATGAGTATAAGTATGAGTATGAGTGTGAGTGCGAATGTGAGTATGAGTATGAGTATGAGTATGAGTATGAGTATGAGTACGAGTACGAGTACGAGTATGCGTATGAGTATGAGTATGAGCATGAGCATGAGCATGAGCATGAGCGTGAGCGTGAGAATAAGCATGAGTATGAGTTTAAGTATGAGTATGAGTATGAGAATGAGTATGAGTATGAGTATGAGTATGAGTATGAGTATGAGTATGAGTATGAGCATGAGTATGAGTATGAGTATGAGTATGAGTATGAGTATGAGTATGAGTATGAGTATGAGTATGAGTATGAGTATGAGTATGAGTATGAGTATGAGTATGAGTATGAGTATGAGTATGAGTATGAGTATGAGTATGAGTATGAGTATGAGTATGAGTATGAGTATGAGTATGAGTATGAGTATAAGTATGAGTATGAGTATGAGTATGAGTATGAGTATGAGTGTGAGTATGAGTATGAGTATGAGTATGAGTATGAGTATGAGTATGAGTATGAGTATGAGTATGAGTATGAGTATAAGTATGAGTATGAGTATGAGTATGTGTATGAGTATGAGCATGAGTATGAGTATGAGTATGAGTATGAGTATGAGTATGAGTGTGAGTGCGAATGTGAGTATGAGTATGAGTATGAGTATGAGTATGAGTATGAGTATGAGTATGAGTATGAGTATGAGTATGAGTATGAGTATAAGTATGAGTATGAGTATGAGTATGAGTATGAGTATGAGTGTGAGTATGAGTATGAGTATGAGTATGAGTATGAGTATGAGAATGAGTATGAGTATGAGTATGAGTATGAGTATGAGTATGAGTATGAGCATGAGCATGAGCATGAGTATGAGTATGAGTATGAGTGTGAGTATGAGTATGAGTATGAGTATGAATATGAGTATGAGTATGATTATAAGTATTAGTATGAGTATGAGTACGAGTATTAGTATGAGTATGAGTATGAGTATGAGTTTAAGTATGAGTATGAGTATGAGTATGTGCATGAGTATGAGTATGTGTATGTGTATGAGTATGAGTATGAGTATGAGTATAAGTACGAGAATGAGTATGAGTGTGAGTATGAGAATGAGTATGAGTATGTGTATGAGTATGAGTATGAGTATGAGTATGAGTATGAGTATGAGTATGAGTATGAGTATGAGTATGAGTATGAGTATGAGTATGAGTATGAGTATGAGTATGATTATGAGTATAAGTATGAGTATGAGTATGAGTATGAGTATGAGTATGAGTATGAGTATGAGTATGAGTATGAGTATGAGTATGAGTATGAGTATGAGTATGAGTATAAGTATGAGTATGAGTATGAGTATGAGTATGAGTATGAGTATGAGTATGACTATGAGTATGAGTATGACTATGACTATGACTATGAGAATGAGTATGAGTATGAGTATGAGTATGAGTATGAGTATGAGTATGAGTATGAGTGTGAGTATGAGTATGAGTATGAGTTTGAGTATGAGTATGAGTATGAGTATGAGTACGAGAATGAGTATGAGTGTGAGTATGAGAATGAGTATGAGTATGTGTATGAGTATGAGTATGAGTATGAGTATGAGTATGAGTATGAGTATGAGTATGAGTATGAGTATGAGTATGAGTATGAGTATGAGTATGAGTATGAGTGTGAGTATGAGTATGAGTATGAGTTTGAGTATGAGTATGAGTATGAGTATGAGTATGAGTATGAGTATGAGTATGAGTATGAGTTTAAGTATGAGTATGAGTATGAGTATGCGTATGAGTATGAGTATGAGTATGAGTATGAGTATGAGTATGAGTATGAGTATGAGTATGAGTATGAGTATGAGTATGAGTATGAGTATGAGTATGAGTATGAGTATGAGTATGAGTTTAAGTATGAGTATGAGTATGAGTATGTGCATGAGTATGAGTATGTGTATGTGTATGAGTATGAGTATGAGTATGAGTATAAGTACGAGAATGAGTATGAGTGTGAGTATGAGAATGAGTATGAGTATGTGTATGAGTATGAGTATGAGTATGAGTATGAGTATGAGTATGAGTATGAGTATGAGTATGAGTATGAGTATGAGTATGAGTATGAGTATGAGTATGAGTATGAGTATGATTATGAGTATAAGTATGAGTATGAGTATGAGTATGAGTATGAGTATGAGTATGAGTATGAGTATGAGTATGAGTATGAGTATGAGTATGAGTATGAGTATGAGTATGAGTATAAGTATGAGTATGAGTATGAGTATGAGTATGAGTATGAGTATGAGTATGACTATGAGTATGAGTATGACTATGACTATGACTATGAGAATGAGTATGAGTATGAGTATGAGTATGAGTATGAGTATGAGTATGAGTATGAGTGTGAGTATGAGTATGAGTATGAGTTTGAGTATGAGTATGAGTATGAGTATGAGTATGAGTATGAGTATGAGTATGAGTATGAGTTTAAGTATGAGTATGAGTATGAGTATGCGTATGAGTATGAGTATGAGTATGAGTATGAGTATGAGTATGAGTATGAGTATGAGTTTAAGTATGAATATGAGTATGTGCATGAGTATGAGTATGTGTATGAGTATGAGTATGAGTATGAGAATGAGTATGAGTACGAGTATTAGTATGAGTATGAGTATGAGTATGAGTATGAGTTTAAGTATGAGTATGAGTATGTGCATGAGTATGAGTATGTGTATGAGTATGAGTATGAGTATGAGAATGAGTATGAGTGTGAGTATGAGAATGAGTATGAGTATGTGTATGAGTATGAGTATGAGTATGAGTATGAGTATGAGAATGAGTATGAGTGTGAGTATGAGAATGAGTATGAGTATGTGTATGAGTATGAGTATGAGTATGAGTATGAGTATGAGTATGAATATGAGTATGAGTATGAGTATGAGTATGAGTATGAGTATGAGTATGAGTATGAGTATGAGTATGAGTATGAGTGTGAGTGTGAGTGCGAATGTGAGTATGAGTATGAGTATGAGTATAAGTATTAGTATGAGTATGAGTACGAGTATGAGTATGAGTATGAGTATGAGTATGAGTATGAGTTTAAGTATGAGTATGAGTATGAGTATGAGTATGAGTATGTGCATGAGTATGAGTATGTGTATGAGTATGAGTATGAGTATGAGTATGAGTATGAGTGTGAGTATGAGTGTGAGTATGAGTATGAGTATGAGTATGAGTATGAGTATGAGAATGAGTATGAGTATGAGTATGAGTATGAGTATGAGTATGAGCATGAGCATGAGCATGAGTATGAGTATGAGTATGAGTATGAGTGTGAGTATGAGTATGAGTATGAGTATGAATATGAGTATGAGTATGATTATAAGTATTAGTATGAGTATGAGTACGAGTATTAGTATGAGTATGAGTATGAGTATGAGTATGAGTATGAGTTCAAGTATGAATATGAGTATGAGTATGTGCATGAGTATGAGTATGAGTATGAGTTTAAGTATGAGTATGAGTATGAGTATGAGTATGAGTATGTGCATGAGTATGAGTATGTGTATGAGTATGAGTATGAGTATGAGTATGAGTATGAGTGTGAGTATGAGTATGAGTATGAGTATGAGTATGAGTATGAGTATGAGTATGAGTATGAGTATAAGTATGAGTATGAGTATGAGTATGAGTATGAGTATGAGTATGACTATGAGTATGAGTATGACTATGACTATGACTATGAGAATGAGTATGAGTATGAGTATGAGTATGAGTATGAGTATGAGTATGAGTTTAAGTATGAGTATGAGTATGAGTATGAGTATGACTATGAGTATGAGTATGACTATGACTATGACTATGAGAATGAGTATGAGTATGAGTATGAGTATGAGTATGAGTATGAGTTTAAGTATGAGTATGAGTATGAGTATGAGTATGAGTATGTGCATGAGTATGAGTATGTGTATGAGTATGAGTATGAGTATGAGTATGAGTGTGAGTATGAGTGTGAGTATGAGTATGAGTATGAGTATGAGTTTGAGTATGAGTATGAGTATGAGTATGAGTATGAGTATGAGTATGAGTATGAGTATGAGTATGAGTTTAAGTATGAGTATGAGTTTAAGTATGAGTATGAGTATGAGTATGCGTATGAGTATGAGTATGAGTATGTGTATGAGTATGAGTATGAGTATGACTATGAGTATGAGTATGAGTATGAGTATGAGTTTGAGTATGAGTATGACTATGAGTATGACTATGAGTATGAGTATGACTATGACTATGACTATGCGAATGAGTATGAGTATGAGTATGAGTATGAGTATGAGTATGAGTATGAGTATAAGTATGAGTAATAGTATGAGTATAAGTATTAGTATGAGTATGAGTACGAGTATTAGCATGAGTATGAGTATGAGTTTAAGTATGAGTATGAGTATGAGTATGAGTATGTGTATAAGTATGAGTATGAGTATGAGTATGAGTATGAGTATGAGTATAAGTATTAGTATGAGTATGAGTACCAGTATTAGTATGAGTATGAGTTTAAGTATGAGTATGAGTATGAGTATGTGCATGAGTATGAGTATGTGTATGAGTATGAGTATGAGTATGAGTATAAGTATGAGAATGAGTATGAGTGTGAGTATGAGAATGAGTATGAGTATGTGTATGAGTATGAGTATGAGTATGAGTATGAGTATGAGTATGAGTATGAGTATGAGTATGAGTATGAGTATGAGTATGAGTATGAGTATGAGTATGAGTATGAGTATGAGTATGAGTATGAGTATGAGTATGAGTATAAGTATGAGTATGAGTATGAGTATGAGTATGAGTATGAGTATGAGTATGACTATGAGTATGAGTATGACTATGACTATGACTATGAGAATGAGTATGAGTATGAGTATGAGTATGAGTATGAGTATGAGTGTGAGTATGAGTATGAGTATGAGTTTGAGTATGAGTATGAGTATGAGTATGAGTATGAGTATGAGTATGAGTATGAGTATGAGTATGAGTTTAAGTATGAGTATGAGTTTAAGTATGAGTATGAGTATGAGTATGCGTATGAGTATGAGTATGAGTATGAGCATGAGCATGAGCATGAGCATGAGCATAAGCGTGAACGTGAGAATAAGCATGAGTATGAGTTTAAGTATGAGTATGAGTACGAGTATGTGTATGAATATGAGTATGAGTATGAGTATGAGTATGAGTATGGGTATGAGTATGAGTATGAGTATGAGTATGAGTATGAGTATAAGTATGAGCATGAGCATGAGTATGAGTATGAGTATGAGTATGAGTATGAGTATGAGTATAAGTATGAGTATGAGTATGAGTATGAGTATAAGTATTAGTCTGAGTATGAGTACGAGTATTAGTATGAGTATGAGTATGAGTATGAGTATGAGTTTAAGTATGAGTATGAGTATGTGCATGAGTATGAGTATGTGTATGAGTATGAGTATGAGTATGAGAATGAGTATGAGTGTGAGTATGAGAATGAGTATGAGTATGTGTATGAGTATGAGTATGAGTATGAGTATGAGTATGAGAATGAGTATGAGTATGAGTGTGAGTATGAGAATGAGTATGAGTATGTGTATGAGTATGAGTATGAGTATGAGTATGAGTATGAGTATGAATATGAGTATGAGTATGAGTATGAGTATGAGTATGAGTATGAGTATGAGTATGAGTATGAGTATGAGTATGAGTATGAGTATGAGTGTGAGTGTGAGTGCGAATGTGAGTATGAGTATGAGTATGAGTATGAGTATAAGTATTAGTATGAGTATGAGTACGAGTATTAGTATGAGTATGAGTATGAGTATGAGTTTAAGTATGAGTATGAGTATGAGTATGAGTATGAGTATGTGCATGAGTATGAGTATGTGTATGAGTATGAGTATGAGTATGAGTATGAGTATGAGTGTGAGTATGAGTATGAGTATGAGTATGAGTATGAGTATGAGTATGAGTATGAGTATGAGAATGAGTATGAGTATGAGTATGAGTATGAGTATGAGTATGAGCATGAGCATGAGCATGAGTATGAGTATGAGTATGAGTGTGAGTATGAGTATGAGTATGAGTATGAATATGAGTATGAGTATGATTATAAGTATTAGTATGAGTATGAGTACGAGTATTAGTATGAGTATGAGTATGAGTATGAGTTCAAGTATGAGTATGAGTATGAGTGTGTGCATGAGTATGAGTATGTGTATGAGTATGAGTATTAGTATGAGTATGAGTATGAGTATGAGTTTAAGTATGAGTATGAGTATGAGTATGAGTATGAGTATGTGCATGAGTATGAGTATGTGTATGAGTATGAGTATGAGTATGAGTATGAGTATGAGTATGAGTATGAGTATGAGGATGAGTATGAGTATAAGTATGAGTATGTGTATGAGTATGAGTATGAGTATGAGTATGAGTATGAGTATGAGTATGAGTATGAGTACGAGTACGAGTACGAGTATGCGTATGAGTTTGAGTATGAGTATGAGTATGAGTATGAGTATGAGTATGAGTATGAGTATGAGTTTAAGTATGAGTATGAGTTTAAGTATGAGTATGAGTATGAGTATGCGTATGAGTATGAGTATGAGTATGAGCATGAGCATGAGCATGAGCATGAGCGTGAGCGTGAGAATAAGCATGAGTATGAGTTTAAGTATGAGTATGAGTATGAGAATGAGTATGAGTATGAGTATGAGTATGAGTATGAGTATGAGTATGAGTATGAGTATGAGCATGAGTATGAGTATGAGTATGAGTATGAGTATGAGTATGAGTATGAGTATGAGTATGAGTATGAGTATGAGTATGAGTGTGAGTGCGAATGTGAGTATGAGTATGAGTATGAGTATGAGTATGAGTATGAGTATGAGTGTGAGTGTGAGTATGAGTATGAGTATGAGTTTGAGTATGAGTATGAGTATGAGTATGAGTATGAGTATGAGTATGAGTATGAGTATGAGTATGAGTTTAAGTATGAGTATGAGTTTAAGTATGAGTATGAGTATGAGTATGCGTATGAGTATGAGTATGAGTATGAGTATGAGTATGAGTATGAGTATGAGTTTAAGTATGAGTATGAGTATGTGCATGAGTATGAGTATGTGTATGAGTATGAGTATGAGTATGAGAATGAGTATGAGTACGAGTATTAGTATGAGTATGAGTATGAGTATGAGTATGAGTTTAAGTATGAGTATGAGTATGTGCATGAGTATGAGTATGTGTATGAGTATGAGTATGAGTATGAGAATGAGTATGAGTGTGAGTATGAGAATGAGTATGAGTATGTGTATGAGTATGAGTATGAGTATGAGTATGAGTATGAGAATGAGTATGAGTGTGAGTATGAGAATGAGTATGAGTATGTGTATGAGTATGAGTATGAGTATGAGTATGAGTATGAGTATGAATATGAGTATGAGTATGAGTATGAGTATGAGTATGAGTATGAGTATGAGTATGAGTATGAGTATGAGTGTGAGTGTGAGTATGAGTATGAGTATGAGTATGAGTATGAGTATGAGTTTAAGTATGAGTATGAGTTTAAGTATGAATATGAGTATGAGTATGCGTATGAGTATGAGTATGAGTATGAGCACGAGCATGAGCATGAGCATGAGCGTGAGCGTCAGAATAAGCATGAGTATGAGTTTAAGTATGAGTATGAGTATGAGAATGAGTATGAGTATGAGTATGAGTATGAGTATGAGTATGAGTATGAGCATGAGTATGAGTATGAGTATGAGTATGAGTATGAGTATGAGTATGAGTATGAGTATGAGTGTGAGTGCGAATGTGAGTATGAGTATGAGTATGAGTATGAGTATGAGTATGAGTATGAGTATGAGTATGAGTATGAGTATGAGTATGAGTATAAGTATGAGTATGAGTGTGAGTGCGAATGTGAGTATGAGTATGAGTATGAGTATGAGTATGAGTATGAGTATGAGTATGAGTATGAGTATGAGTATAAGTATGAGTATGAGTATGAGTATGAGTATGAGTATGAGTATGAGTGTGAGTATGAGTATGAGTATGAGTATGAGTATGAGTATGAGAATGAGTATGAGTATGAGTATGAGTTTGAGTATGAGTATGAGTATGAGTATGAGTGTGAGTGCGAATGTGAGTATGAGTATGAGTATGAGTATGAGTATGAGTATGAGTATGAGTATGAGTATGAGTGTGAGTATGAGTATGAGTATGAGTATGAGTATGAGTATGAGAATGAGTATGAGTATGAGTATGAGTTTGAGTATGAGTATGAGTATGAGTATGAGTGTGAGTGCGAATGTGAGTATGAGTATGAGTATGAGTATGAGTATGAGTATGAGTATGAGTATGAGTATGAGTATGAGTATGAGTATGAGTATGAGTATGAGTATGAGTATAAGTATGAGTATGAGTGTGAGTGCGAATGTGAGTATGAGTATGAGTATGAGTATGAGTATGAGTATGAGTATGAGTATGAGTATGAGTATGAGTATAAGTATGAGTATGAGTATGAGTATGAGTATGAGTATGAGTATGAGTGTGAGTATGAGTATGAGTATGAGTATGAGTATGAGTATGAGTATGAGAATGAGTATGAGTATGAGTATGAGTTTGAGTATGAGTATGAGTATGAGTATGAGTGTGAGTGCGAATGTGAGTATGAGTATGAGTATGAGTATGAGTATGAGTATGAGTATGAGTATGAGTATGAGTATGAGTATGAGTATGAGTATGAGTATAAGTATGAGTATGAGTATGAGTATGAGTATGAGTATGAGTATGAGTATGAGTATGAGTATGAGTATGAGTATGAGTGTGAGTGCGAATGTGAGTATGAGTATGAGTATGAGTATGAGTATGAGTATGAGTATGAGTATGAGTATGAGTATGAGTATGAGTATGAGTATGAGTATGAGTATGAGTATGAGTATGAGTGTGAGTGCGAATGTGAGTATGAGTATGAGTATGAGTATGAGTATGAGTATGAGTATGAGTATGAGTATGAGTATGAGTATGAGTATAAGTATGAGTATGAGTGTGAGTGCGAATGTGAGTATGAGTATGAGTATGAGTATGAGTATGAGTATGAGTACGAGTACGAGTACGAGTATGCGTATGAGTATGAGTATGAGCATGAGCATGAGCATGAGCATGAGCGTGAGCGTGAGAATAAGCATGAGTATGAGTTTAAGTATGAGTATGAGTATGAGAATGAGTATGAGTATGAGTATGAGCATGAGTATGAGTATGAGTATGAGTGTGAGTATGAGTATGAGTATGAGTATGAATATGAGTATGAGTATGATTATAAGTATTAGTATGAGTATGAGTACGAGTATTAGTATGAGTATGAGTATGAGTATGAGTTTAAGTATGAGTATGAGTATGAGTATGTGCATGAGTATGAGTATGTGTATGTGTATGAGTATGAGTATGAGTATGAGTATAAGTACGAGAATGAGTATGAGTGTGAGTATGAGAATGAGTATGAGTATGTGTATGAGTATGAGTATGAGTATGAGTATGAGTATGAGTATGAGTATGAGTATGAGTATGAGTATGAGTATGAGTATGAGTATGAGTATGAGTATGCGTATGAGTATGAGTATGAGTATGAGTATGAGTATGAGTATGAGTATGAGTATGAGTATGAGTATGAGTTTAAGTATGAATATGAGTATGTGCATGAGTATGAGTATGTGTATGAGTATGAGTATGAGTATGAGAATGAGTATGAGTACGAGTATTAGTATGAGTATGAGTATGAGTATGAGTATGAGTTTAAGTATGAGTATGAGTATGTGCATGAGTATGAGTATGTGTATGAGTATGAGTATGAGTATGAGAATGAGTATGAGTGTGAGTATGAGAATGAGTATGAGTATGTGTATGAGTATGAGTATGAGTATGAGTATGAGTATGAGAATGAGTATGAGTGTGAGTATGAGAATGAGTATGACTATGACTATGACTATGAGAATGAGTATGAGTATGAGTATGAGTATGAGTATGAGTATGAGTATGAGTATGAGTGTGAGTATGAGTATGAGTATGAGTTTGAGTATGAGTATGAGTATGAGTATGAGTATGAGTATGAGTATGAGTATGAGTATGAGTTTAAGTATGAGTATGAGTATGAGTATGCGTATGAGTATGAGTATGAGTATGAGTATGAGTATGAGTATGAGTATGAGTATGAGTATGAGTATGAGTTTAAGTATGAATATGAGTATGTGCATGAGTATGAGTATGTGTATGAGTATGAGTATGAGTATGAGAATGAGTATGAGTACGAGTATTAGTATGAGTATGAGTATGAGTATGAGTATGAGTTTAAGTATGAGTATGAGTATGTGCATGAGTATGAGTATGTGTATGAGTATGAGTATGAGTATGAGAATGAGTATGAGTGTGAGTATGAGAATGAGTATGAGTATGTGTATGAGTATGAGTATGAGTATGAGTATGAGTATGAGAATGAGTATGAGTGTGAGTATGAGAATGAGTATGAGTATGTGTATGAGTATGAGTATGAGTATGAGTATGAGTATGAGTATGAATATGAGTATGAGTATGAGTATGAGTATGAGTATGAGTATGAGTATGAGTATGAGTATGAGTATGAGTATGAGTGTGAGTGTGAGTGCGAATGTGAGTATGAGTATGAGTATGAGTATAAGTATTAGTATGAGTATGAGTACGAGTATGAGTATGAGTATGAGTATGAGTATGAGTATGAGTTTAAGTATGAGTATGAGTATGAGTATGAGTATGAGTATGTGCATGAGTATGAGTATGTGTATGAGTATGAGTATGAGTATGAGTATGAGTATGAGTGTGAGTATGAGTGTGAGTATGAGTATGAGTATGAGTATGAGTATGAGTATGAGAATGAGTATGAGTATGAGTATGAGTATGAGTATGAGTATGAGCATGAGCATGAGCATGAGTATGAGTATGAGTATGAGTATGAGTGTGAGTATGAGTATGAGTATGAGTATGAATATGAGTATGAGTATGATTATAAGTATTAGTATGAGTATGAGTACGAGTATTAGTATGAGTATGAGTATGAGTATGAGTATGAGTTCAAGTATGAATATGAGTATGAGTATGTGCATGAGTATGAGTATGAGTATGAGTTTAAGTATGAGTATGAGTATGAGTATGAGTATGAGTATGTGCATGAGTATGAGTATGTGTATGAGTATGAGTATGAGTATGAGTATGAGTATGAGTGTGAGTATGAGTATGAGTATGAGTATGAGTATGAGTATGAGTATGAGTATGAGTATGAGTATAAGTATGAGTATGAGTATGAGTATGAGTATGAGTATGAGTATGACTATGAGTATGAGTATGACTATGACTATGACTATGAGAATGAGTATGAGTATGAGTATGAGTATGAGTATGAGTTTAAGTATGAGTATGAGTATGAGTATGAGTATGACTATGAGTATGAGTATGACTATGACTATGACTATGAGAATGAGTATGAGTATGAGTATGAGTATGAGTATGAGTATGAGTTTAAGTATGAGTATGAGTATGAGTATGAGTATGAGTATGTGCATGAGTATGAGTATGTGTATGAGTATGAGTATGAGTATGAGTATGAGTATGAGTGTGAGTATGAGTGTGAGTATGAGTATGAGTATGAGTATGAGTATGAGTATGAGAATGAGTATGAGTATGAGTATGAGTATGAGTATGAGTATGAGCATGAGCATGAGCATGAGTATGAGTATGAGTATGAGTATGAGTGTGAGTATGAGTATGAGTATGAGTATGAATATGAGTATGAGTATGATTATAAGTATTAGTATGAGTATGAGTACGAGTATTAGTATGAGTATGAGTATGAGTATGAGTATGAGTTCAAGTATGAATATGAGTATGAGTATGTGCATGAGTATGAGTATGAGTATGAGTTTAAGTATGAGTATGAATATGAGTATGAGTATGAGTATGTGCATGAGTATGAGTATGTGTATGAGTATGAGTATGAGTATGAGTATGAGTATGAGTGTGAGTATGAGTATGAGTATGAGTATGAGTATGAGTATGAGTATGAGTATGAGTATGAGTGTGAGTATGAGTGTGAGTATGAGTATGAGTATGAGTGTGAGTGCGAATGTGAGTATGAGTATGAGTATGAGTATGAGTATGAGTATGAGTATGAGTATGAGTATGAGTATGAGTATGAGTATGAGTATGAGTATAAGTATGAGTATGAGTATGAGTATGAGTATGAGTATGAGTATGACTATGAGTATGAGTATGACTATGACTATGACTATGAGAATGAGTATGAGTATGAGTATGAGTATGAGTATGAGTATGAGTTTAAGTATGAGTATGAGTATGAGTATGAGTATGAGTATGTGCATGAGTATGAGTATGTGTATGAGTATGAGTATGAGTATGAGTATGAGTATGAGTGTGAGTATGAGTGTGAGTATGAGTATGAGTATGAGTATGAGTATGAGTATGAGAATGAGTATGAGTATGAGTATGAGTATGAGTATGAGTATGAGCATGAGCATGAGCATGAGTATGAGTATGAGTATGAGTATGAGTGTGAGTATGAGTATGAGTATGAGTATGAATATGAGTATGAGTATAATTATAAGTATTAGTATGAGTATGAGTACGAGTATTAGTATGAGTATGAGTATGAGTATGAGTATGAGTTCAAGTATGAATATGAGTATGAGTATGTGCATGAGTATGAGTATGTGTATGAGTATGAGTATGAGTGTGAGTATGAGTATGAGTATGAGTATGAGTATGAGTATGAGTATGAGTATGAGTATGAGTATGAGTATGAGTATGAGTATGAGTATGAGTATGAGTATAAGTATGAGTATGAGTATGAGTATGAGTATGAGTATGAGTATGACTATGAGTATGAGTATGACTATGACTATGACTATGAGAATGAGTATGTGTATGAGTATGAGTATGAGTATGAGTATGAGTATGAGTGTGAGTATGAGTATGAGTATGAGTATGAGTATGAGTATGAGTATGAGAATGAGTATGAGTATGAGTATGAGTATGAGTATGAGTATGAGCATGAGCATGAGCATGAGTATGAGTATGAGTATGAGTGTGAGTATGAGTATGAGTATGAGTATGAATATGAGTATGAGTATGATTATAAGTATTAGTATGAGTATGAGTACGAGTATTAGTATGAGTATGAGTATGAGTATGAGTTCAAATATGAGTATGAGTATGAGTATGTGCATGAGTATGAGTATATGTATGAGTATGAGTATTAGTATGAGTATGAGTATGAGTATGAGTATAAGTATGAGTATGAGTATGAGTATGAGTATGTGCATGAGTATGAGTATGTGTATGAGTATGAGTATGAGTATGAGTATGAGTATGAGTATGAGTATGAGTATGAGTATGAGTATGAGGATGAGTATGAGTATAAGTATGAGTATGTGTATGAGTATGAGTATGAGTATGAGTATGAGTATGAGTATGAGTATGAGTATGAGTATGAGTACGAGTACGAGTACGAGTATGCGTATGAGTTTGAGTATGAGTATGAGTATGAGTATGAGTATGAGTATGAGTTTAAGTATGAGTATGAGTTTAAGTATGAGTATGAGTATGAGTATGCGTATGAGTATGAGTATGAGTATGAGCACGAGCATGAGCATGAGCATGAGCGTGAGCGTCAGAATAAGCATGAGTATGAGTTTAAGTATGAGTATGAGTATGAGAATGAGTATGAGTATGAGTATGAGTATGAGTATGAGTATGAGTATGAGTATGAGTATGAGCATGAGTATGAGTATGAGTATGAGTATGAGTATGAGTATGAGTATGAGTATGAGTATGAGTGTGAGTGCGAATGTGAGTATGAGTATGAGTATGAGTATGAGTATGAGTATGAGTATGAGTATGAGTATGAGTATGAGTATGAGTATGAGTATGAGTATAAGTATGAGTATGAGTGTGAGTGCGAATGTGAGTATGAGTATGAGTATGAGTATGAGTATGAGTATGAGTATGAGTATGAGTATGAGTATGAGTATGAGTATAAGTATGAGTATGAGTATGAGTATGAGTATGAGTATGAGTATGAGTGTGAGTATGAGTATGAGTATGAGTATGAGTATGAGTATGAGAATGAGTATGAGTATGAGTATGAGTTTGAGTATGAGTATGAGTATGAGTATGAGTGTGAGTGCGAATGTGAGTATGAGTATGAGTATGAGTATGAGTATGAGTATGAGTATGAGTATGAGTATGAGTATAAGTATGAGTATGAGTATGAGTATGAGTATGAGTATGAGTATGAGTATGAGTATGAGTATGAGTATGAGTATGAGTATGAGTGTGAGTGCGAATGTGAGTATGAGTATGAGTATGAGTATGAGTATGAGTATGAGTATGAGTATGAGTATGAGTATGAGTATGAGTATGAGTATGAGTATGAGTATGAGTATGAGTGTGAGTGCGAATGTGAGTATGAGTATGAGTATGAGTATGAGTATGAGTATGAGTATGAGTATGAGTATGAGTATGAGTATGAGTATGAGTATGAGTATAAGTATGAGTATGAGTGTGAGTGCGAATGTGAGTATGAGTATGAGTATGAGTATGAGTATGAGTATGAGTACGAGTACGAGTACGAGTATGCGTATGAGTATGAGTATGAGCATGAGCATGAGCATGAGCATGAGCGTGAGCGTGAGAATAAGCATGAGTATGAGTTTAAGTATGAGTATGAGTATGAGAATGAGTATGAGTATGAGTATGAGTATGAGTATGAGTATGAGTATGAGTATGAGCATGAGTATGAGTATGAGTATGAGTATGAGTATGAGTATGAGTATGAGTATGAGTATGAGTATGAGTATGAGTATGAGTATGAGTATGAGTATGAGTATGAGTATGAGTATGAGTATGAGTATGAGTATGAGTATGAGTATGAGTATGAATATGAGTATGAGTATGAGTATGAGTATGACTATGAGTATGAGTATGACTATGACTATGAATATGAGAATGAGTATGAGTATGAGTATGAGTATGAGTATGAGTATGAGTATGAGTATGAGTGTGAGTATGAGTATGAGTATGAGTTTGAGTATGAGTGTGAGTATGAGTATGAGTATGAGTATGAGTATGAGTATGAGTATGAGTTTAAGTATGAGTATGAGTTTAAGTATGAGTATGAGTATGAGTATGCGTATGAGTATGAGTATGAGTATGAGTATGAGTATGAGTATGAGTATGAGTTTAAGTATGGGTATGAGTATGTGCATGAGTATGAGTATGTGTATGAGTATGAGTATGAGTATGAGTATGAGTATGAGTATGAGTATGAGTATGAGTGTGAGTGCGAATGTGAGTATGAGTATGAGTATGAGTATGAGTATGAGTATGAGTATGAGTATGAGTATGAGTATGAGTATGAGTATGAGTATGAGTATGAGTATGAGTATAAGTATGAGTATGAGTATGAGTATGAGTATGAGTATGAGCATGAGTATGAGTATGAGTATGAGTATGAGTATGAGTATGAGTATGAGTGTGAGTGCGAATGTGAGTATGAGTATGAGTATGAGTATGAGTATGAGTATGAGTATGAGTATGAGTATGAGTATGAGTATGAGTATGAGTATGAGTATAAGTATGAGTATGAGTATGAGTATGAGTATGAGTATGAGTGTGAGTATGAGTATGAGTATGAGTATGAGTATGAGTATGAGAATGAGTATGAGTATGAGTATGAGTATGAGTATGAGTATGAGTATGAGCATGAGCATGAGCATGAGTATGAGTATGAGTATGAGTGTGAGTATGAGTATGAGTATAAGTATGAATATGAGTATGAGTATGATTATAAGTATTAGTATGAGTATGAGTACGAGTATTAGTATGAGTATGAGTATGAGTATGAGTTTAAGTATGAGTATGAGTATGAGTTTGAGTATGAGTATGAGTATGAGTATGAGTATGAGTATGAGTATGAGTATGAGTTTAAGTATGAGTATGAGTTTAAGTATGAGTATGAGTATGAGTATGCGTATGAGTATGAGTATGAGTATGAGTATGAGTATGAGTATGAGTATGAGTATGAGTATGAGCATGAGCATGAGCATGAGTATGAGTATGAGTATGAGTGTGAGTATGAGTATGAGTATGAGTATGAGTATGAGTATGAGTGTGAGTGCGAATGTGAGTATGAGTATGAGTATGAGTATGAGTATGAGTATGAGTATGAGTATGAGTATGAGTATGAGTATGAGTATGAGTATGAGTATGAGTATGAGTATAAGTATGAGTATGAGTATGAGTATGAGTATGAGTATGAGCATGAGTATGAGTATGAGTATGAGTATGCGTATGAGTATGAGTATGAGTGTGAGTGCGAATGTGAGTATGAGTATGAGTATGAGTATGAGTATGAGTATGAGTATGAGTATGAGTATGAGTATGAGTATGAGTATGAGTATGAGTATAAGTATGAGTATGAGTATGAGTATGAGTATGAGTATGAGTGTGAGTATGAGTATGAGTATGAGTATGAGTATGAGTATGAGAATGAGTATGAGTATGAGTATGAGTATGAGTATGAGTATGAGTATGAGCATGAGCATGAGCATGAGTATGAGTATGAGTATGAGTGTGAGTATGAGTATGAGTATGAGTATGAATATGAGTATGAGTATGATTATAAGTATTAGTATGAGTATGAGTACGAGTATTAGTATGAGTATGAGTATGAGTATGAGTTTAAGTATGAGTATGAGTATGAGTATGTGCATGAGTATGAGTATGTGTATGTGTATGAGTATGAGTATGAGTATGAGTATGAGTATGAGTGTGAGTGCGAATGTGAGTATGAGTATGAGTATGAGTATGAGTATGAGTATGAGTATGAGTATGAGTTTGAGTATGAGTATGAGTATGAGTATGAGTATGAGTATGAGTATGAGTATGAGTTTAAGTATGAGTATGAGTTTAAGTATGAGTATGAGTATGAGTATGCGCATGAGTATGAGTATGAGTATGAGTATGAGTATGAGTATGAGTATGAGTATGAGTATGAGCATGAGCATGAGCATGAGTATGAGTATGAGTATGAGTGTGAGTATGAGTATGAGTATGAGTATGAATATGAGTATGAGTATGATTATAAGTATTAGTATGAGTATGAGTACGAGTATTAGTATGAGTATGAGTATGAGTATGAGTTTAAGTATGAGTATGAGTATGAGTATGTGCATGAGTATGAGTATGTGTATGTGTATGAGTATGAGTATGAGTATGAGTATAAGTACGAGAATGAGTATGAGTGTGAGTATGAGAATGAGTATGAGTATGTGTATGAGTATGAGTATGAGTATGAGTATGAGTATGAGTATGAGTATGAGTATGAGTATGAGTATGAGTATGAGTATGAGTATGAGTATGATTATGAGTATAAGTATGAGTATGAGTATGAGTATGAGTATGAGTATGAGTATGAGTATGAGTATGAGTATGAGTATGAGTATGAGTATGAGTATGAGTATGAGTATGAGTATAAGTATGAGTATGAGTATGAGTATGAGTATGAGTATGAGTATGAGTATGACTATGAGTATGAGTATGACTATGACTATGACTATGAGAATGAGTATGAGTATGAGTATGAGTATGAGTATGAGTATGAGTATGAGTATGAGTGTGAGTATGAGTATGAGTATGAGTTTGAGTATGAGTATGAGTATGAGTATGAGTATGAGTATGAGTATGAGTATGAGTTTAAGTATGAGTATGAGTTTAAGTATGAGTATGAGTATGAGTATGCGTATGAGTATGAGTATGAGTATGAGTATGAGTATGAGTATGAGTATGAGTATGAGTATGAGTATGAGTTTAAGTATGAGTATGAGTATGTGCATGAGTATGAGTATGTGTATGAGTATGAGTATGAGTATGAGAATGAGTATGAGTACGAGTATTAGTATGAGTATGAGTATGAGTATGAGTTTAAGTATGAGTATGAGTATGTGCATGAGTATGAGTATGTGTATGAGTATGAGTATGAGTATGAGAATGAGTATGAGTGTGAGTATGAGAATGAGTATGAGTATGTGTATGAGTATGAGTATGAGTATGAGTATGAGTATGAGAATGAGTATGAGTGTGAGTATGAGAATGAGTATGAGTATGTGTATGAGTATGAGTATGAGTATGAGTATGAGTATGAGTATGAATATGAGTATGAGTATGAGTATGAGTATGAGTATGAGTATGAGTATGAGTATGAGTATGAGTATGAGTATGAGTGTGAGTGTGAGTGCGAATGTGAGTATGAGTATGAGTATGAGTATAAGTATTAGTATGAGTATGAGTACGAGTATGAGTATGAGTATGAGTATGAGTATGAGTATGAGTTTAAGTATGAGTATGAGTATGAGTATGAGTATGAGTATGTGCATGAGTATGAGTATGTGTATGAGTATGAGTATGAGTATGAGTATGAGTATGAGTGTGAGTATGAGTGTGAGTATGAGTATGAGTATGAGTATGAGTATGAGTATGAGAATGAGTATGAGTATGAGTATGAGTATGAGTATGAGTATGAGCATGAGCATGAGCATGAGTATGAGTATGAGTATGAGTATGAGTATGAGTGTGAGTATGAGTATGAGTATGAGTATGAATATGAGTATGAGTATGATTATAAGTATTAGTATGAGTATGAGTACGAGTATTAGTATGAGTATGAGTATGAGTATGAGTATGAGTTCAAGTATGAATATGAGTATGAGTATGTGCATGAGTATGAGTATGTGTATGAGTATGAGTATGAGTGTGAGTATGAGTATGAGTATGAGTATGAGTATGAGTATGAGTATGAGTATGAGTATGAGTATGAGTATGAGTATAAGTATGAGTATGAGTATGAGTATGAGTATGAGTATGAGTATGACTATGAGTATGAGTATGACTATGACTATGACTATGAGAATGAGTATGTGTATGAGTATGAGTATGAGTATGAGTATGAGTATGAGTGTGAGTATGAGTATGAGTATGAGTATGAGTATGAGTATGAGTATGAGTATGAGAATGAGTATGAGTATGAGTATGAGTATGAGTCTGAGTATGAGCATGAGCATGAGCATGAGTATGAGTATGAGTATGAGTGTGAGTATGAGTATGAGTATGAGTATGAATATGAGTATGAGTATGATTATAAGTATTAGTATGAGTATGAGTACGAGTATTAGTATGAGTATGAGTATGAGTATGAGTTCAAATATGAGTATGAGTATGAGTATGTGCATGAGTATGAGTATATGTATGAGTATGAGTATTAGTTTGAGTATGAGTATGAGTATGAGTTTAAGTATGAGTATGAGTATGAGTATGAGTATGAGTATGTGCATGAGTATGAGTATGTGTATGAGTATGAGTATGAGTATGAGTATGAGTATGAGTATGAGTATGAGTATGAGTATGAGTATGAGGATGAGTATGAGTATAAGTATGAGTATGTGTATGAGTATGAGTATGAGTATGAGTATGAGTATGAGTATGAGTATGAGTATGAGTATGAGTACGAGTACGAGTACGAGTATGCGTATGAGTTTGAGTATGAGTATGAGTATGAGTATGAGTATGAGTATGAGTATGAGTTTAAGTATGAGTATGAGTTCAAGTATGAATATGAGTATGAGTATGTGCATGAGTATGAGTATGTGTATGAGTATGAGTATGAGTGTGAGTATGAGTATGAGTATGAGTATGAGTATGAGTATGAGTATGAGTATGAGTATGAGTATGAGTATGAGTATGAGTATGAGTATAAGTATGAGTATGAGTATGAGTATGAGTATGAGTATGAGTATGAGTATGAGTATGACTATGAGTATGAGTATGACTATGACTATGACTATGAGAATGAGTATGTGTATAAGTATTAGTATGAGTATGAGTACGAGTATGAGTATGAGTATGAGTATGAGTATGAGTATGAGTTTAAGTATGAGTATGAGTATGAGTATGAGTATGTGCATGAGTATGAGTATGTGTATGAGTATGAGTATGAGTATGAGTATGAGTATGAGTGTGAGTATGAGTGTGAGTATGAGTATGAGTATGAGTATGAGTATGAGTATGAGTATGAGTATGAGAATGAGTATGAGTATGAGTATGAGTATGAGTATGAGTATGAGTATGAGTATGAGTATGAGCATGAGTATGAGTATGAGTATGAGTATGAGTATGAGTATGAGTATGAGTATGAGTATGAGTGTGAGTGCGAATGTGAGTATGAGTATGAGTATGAGTATGAGTATGAGTATGAGTATGAGTATGAGTATGAGTATGAGTATGAGTATGAGTATAAGTATGAGTATGAGTGTGAGTGCGAATGTGAGTATGAGTATGAGTATGAGTATGAGTATGAGTATGAGTATGAGTATGAGTATAAGTATGAGTATGAGTATGAGTATGAGTATGAGTATGAGTGTGAGTATGAGTATGAGTATGAGTATGAGTATGAGTATGAGAATGAGTATGAGTATGAGTATGAGTTTGAGTATGAGTATGAGTATGAGTATGAGTGTGAGTGCGAATGTGAGTATGAGTATGAGTATGAGTATGAGTATGAGTATGAGTATGAGTATGAGTATGAGTATGAGTATGAGTATGAGTATGAGTATAAGTATGAGTATGAGTATGAGTATGAGTATGAGTATGAGTATGAGTATGAGTATGAGTATGAGTATGAGTATGAGTGTGAGTGCGAATGTGAGTATGAGTATGAGTATGAGTATGAGTATGAGTATGAGTATGAGTATGAGTATGAGTATGAGTATGAGTATGAGTATGAGTATGAGTATGAGTATGAGTATGAGTATGAGTATGAGTGTGAGTGCGAATGTGAGTATGAGTATGAGTATGAGTATGAGTATGAGTATGAGTATGAGTATGAGTATGAGTATGAGTATGAGCATGAGTATGAGTATGAGTATGAGTATGCGTATGAGTATGAGTATGAGTGTGAGTGCGAATGTGAGTATGAGTATGAGTATGAGTATGAGTATGAGTATGAGTATGAGTATGAGTATGAGTATGAGTATGAGTATGAGTATGAGTATAAGTATGAGTATGAGTATGAGTATGAGTATGAGTATGAGTGTGAGTATGAGTATGAGTATGAGTATGAGTATGAGTATGAGAATGAGTATGAGTATGAGTATGAGTATGAGTATGAGTATGAGTATGAGCATGAGCATGAGCATGAGTATGAGTATGAGTATGAGTGTGAGTATGAGTATGAGTATGAGTATGAATATGAGTATGAGTATGATTATAAGTATTAGTATGAGTATGAGTACGAGTATTAGTATGAGTATGAGTATGAGTATGAGTTTAAGTATGAGTATGAGTATGAGTATGTGCATGAGTATGAGTATGTGTATGTGTATGAGTATGAGTATGAGTATGAGTATGAGTATGAGTGTGAGTGCGAATGTGAGTATGAGTATGAGTATGAGTATGAGTATGAGTATGAGTATGAGTATGAGTTTGAGTATGAGTATGAGTATGAGTATGAGTATGAGTATGAGTATGAGTATGAGTTTAAGTATGAGTATGAGTTTAAGTATGAGTATGAGTATGAGTATGCGCATGAGTATGAGTATGAGTATGAGTATGAGTATGAGTATGAGTATGAGTATGAGTATGAGCATGAGCATGAGCATGAGTATGAGTATGAGTATGAGTGTGAGTATGAGTATGAGTATGAGTATGAATATGAGTATGAGTATGATTATAAGTATTAGTATGAGTATGAGTACGAGTATTAGTATGAGTATGAGTATGAGTATGAGTTTAAGTATGAGTATGAGTATGAGTATGTGCATGAGTATGAGTATGTGTATGTGTATGAGTATGAGTATGAGTATGAGTATAAGTACGAGAATGAGTATGAGTGTGAGTATGAGAATGAGTATGAGTATGTGTATGAGTATGAGTATGAGTATGAGTATGAGTATGAGTATGAGTATGAGTATGAGTATGAGTATGAGTATGAGTATGAGTATGAGTATGAGTATGATTATGAGTATAAGTATGAGTATGAGTATGAGTATGAGTATGAGTATGAGTATGAGTATGAGTATGAGTATGAGTATGAGTATGAGTATGAGTATGAGTATGAGTATGAGTATAAGTATGAGTATGAGTATGAGTATGAGTATGAGTATGAGTATGAGTATGACTATGAGTATGAGTATGACTATGACTATGACTATGAGAATGAGTATGAGTATGAGTATGAGTATGAGTATGAGTATGAGTATGAGTATGAGTGTGAGTATGAGTATGAGTATGAGTTTGAGTATGAGTATGAGTATGAGTATGAGTATGAGTATGAGTATGAGTATGAGTTTAAGTATGAGTATGAGTTTAAGTATGAGTATGAGTATGAGTATGCGTATGAGTATGAGTATGAGTATGAGTATGAGTATGAGTATGAGTATGAGTATGAGTATGAGTTTAAGTATGAGTATGAGTATGTGCATGAGTATGAGTATGTGTATGAGTATGAGTATGAGTATGAGAATGAGTATGAGTACGAGTATTAGTATGAGTATGAGTATGAGTATGAGTTTAAGTATGAGTATGAGTATGTGCATGAGTATGAGTATGTGTATGAGTATGAGTATGAGTATGAGAATGAGTATGAGTGTGAGTATGAGAATGAGTATGAGTATGTGTATGAGTATGAGTATGAGTATGAGTATGAGTATGAGAATGAGTATGAGTGTGAGTATGAGAATGAGTATGAGTATGTGTATGAGTATGAGTATGAGTATGAGTATGAGTATGAGTATGAATATGAGTATGAGTATGAGTATGAGTATGAGTATGAGTATGAGTATGAGTATGAGTATGAGTATGAGTATGAGTATGAGTGTGAGTGTGAGTGCGAATGTGAGTATGAGTATGAGTATGAGTATAAGTATTAGTATGAGTATGAGTACGAGTATGAGTATGAGTATGAGTATGAGTATGAGTATGAGTTTAAGTATGAGTATGAGTATGAGTATGAGTATGTGCATGAGTATGAGTATGTGTATGAGTATGAGTATGAGTATGAGTATGAGTATGAGTGTGAGTATGAGTGTGAGTATGAGTATGAGTATGAGTATGAGTATGAGTATGAGAATGAGTATGAGTATGAGTATGAGTATGAGTATGAGTATGAGCATGAGCATGAGCATGAGTATGAGTATGAGTATGAGTATGAGTATGAGTGTGAGTATGAGTATGAGTATGAGTATGAATATGAGTATGAGTATGATTATAAGTATTAGTATGAGTATGAGTACGAGTATTAGTATGAGTATGAGTATGAGTATGAGTATGAGTTCAAGTATGAATATGAGTATGAGTATGTGCATGAGTATGAGTATGTGTATGAGTATGAGTATGAGTGTGAGTATGAGTATGAGTATGAGTATGAGTATGAGTATGAGTATGAGTATGAGTATGAGTATGAGTATGAGTATAAGTATGAGTATGAGTATGAGTATGAGTATGAGTATGAGTATGACTATGAGTATGAGTATGACTATGACTATGACTATGAGAATGAGTATGTGTATGAGTATGAGTATGAGTATGAGTATGAGTATGAGTGTGAGTATGAGTATGAGTATGAGTATGAGTATGAGTATGAGTATGAGTATGAGAATGAGTATGAGTATGAGTATGAGTATGAGTCTGAGTATGAGCATGAGCATGAGCATGAGTATGAGTATGAGTATGAGTGTGAGTATGAGTATGAGTATGAGTATGAATATGAGTATGAGTATGATTATAAGTATTAGTATGAGTATGAGTACGAGTATTAGTATGAGTATGAGTATGAGTATGAGTTCAAATATGAGTATGAGTATGAGTATGTGCATGAGTATGAGTATATGTATGAGTATGAGTATTAGTTTGAGTATGAGTATGAGTATGAGTTTAAGTATGAGTATGAGTATGAGTATGAGTATGAGTATGTGCATGAGTATGAGTATGTGTATGAGTATGAGTATGAGTATGAGTATGAGTATGAGTATGAGTATGAGTATGAGTATGAGTATGAGGATGAGTATGAGTATAAGTATGAGTATGTGTATGAGTATGAGTATGAGTATGAGTATGAGTATGAGTATGAGTATGAGTATGAGTATGAGTACGAGTACGAGTACGAGTATGCGTATGAGTTTGAGTATGAGTATGAGTATGAGTATGAGTATGAGTATGAGTATGAGTTTAAGTATGAGTATGAGTTCAAGTATGAATATGAGTATGAGTATGTGCATGAGTATGAGTATGTGTATGAGTATGAGTATGAGTGTGAGTATGAGTATGAGTATGAGTATGAGTATGAGTATGAGTATGAGTATGAGTATGAGTATGAGTATGAGTATGAGTATGAGTATAAGTATGAGTATGAGTATGAGTATGAGTATGAGTATGAGTATGAGTATGAGTATGACTATGAGTATGAGTATGACTATGACTATGACTATGAGAATGAGTATGTGTATAAGTATTAGTATGAGTATGAGTACGAGTATGAGTATGAGTATGAGTATGAGTATGAGTATGAGTTTAAGTATGAGTATGAGTATGAGTATGAGTATGTGCATGAGTATGAGTATGTGTATGAGTATGAGTATGAGTATGAGTATGAGTATGAGTGTGAGTATGAGTGTGAGTATGAGTATGAGTATGAGTATGAGTATGAGTATGAGTATGAGTATGAGAATGAGTATGAGTATGAGTATGAGTATGAGTATGAGTATGAGTATGAGTATGAGTATGAGCATGAGTATGAGTATGAGTATGAGTATGAGTATGAGTATGAGTATGAGTATGAGTATGAGTGTGAGTGCGAATGTGAGTATGAGTATGAGTATGAGTATGAGTATGAGTATGAGTATGAGTATGAGTATGAGTATGAGTATGAGTATGAGTATAAGTATGAGTATGAGTGTGAGTGCGAATGTGAGTATGAGTATGAGTATGAGTATGAGTATGAGTATGAGTATGAGTATGAGTATAAGTATGAGTATGAGTATGAGTATGAGTATGAGTATGAGTGTGAGTATGAGTATGAGTATGAGTATGAGTATGAGTATGAGAATGAGTATGAGTATGAGTATGAGTTTGAGTATGAGTATGAGTATGAGTATGAGTGTGAGTGCGAATGTGAGTATGAGTATGAGTATGAGTATGAGTATGAGTATGAGTATGAGTATGAGTATGAGTATGAGTATGAGTATGAGTATGAGTATGAGTATGAGTATGAGTATAAGTATGAGTATGAGTATGAGTATGAGTATGAGTATGAGTATGAGTATGAGTATGAGTATGAGTATGAGTATGAGTGTGAGTGCGAATGTGAGTATGAGTATGAGTATGAGTATGAGTATGAGTATGAGTATGAGTATGAGTATGAGTATGAGTATGAGTATGAGTATGAGTATGAGTATGAGTATGAGTATGAGTATGAGTATGAGTGTGAGTGCGAATGTGAGTATGAGTATGAGTATGAGTATGAGTATGAGTACGAGTATGAGTATGAGTATGAGTATGAGTATGAGTATGAGTGTGAGTGCGAATGTGAGTATGAGTATGAGTATGAGTATGAGTATGAGTACGAGTATGAGTATGAGTATGATTATGAGTATGAGTATGAGTATAAGTATGAGTATGAGTGTGAGTGCGAATGTGAGTATGAGTATGAGTATGAGTATGAGTATGAGTATGAGTATGAGTATGAGTATGAGTATGAGTACGAGTACGAGTACGAGTATGCGTATGAGTTTGAGTATGAGTATGAGTATGAGTATGAGTATGAGTATGAGTATGAGTTTAAGTATGAGTATGAGTTTAAGTATGAGTATGAGTATGAGTATGCGTATGAGTATGAGTATGAGTATGAGCACGAGCATGAGCATGAGCATGAGCGTGAGCGTCAGAATAAGCATGAGTATGAGTTTAAGTATGAGTATGAGTATGAGAATGAGTATGAGTATGAGTATGAGTATGAGTATGAGTATGAGTATGAGTATGAGTATGAGCATGAGTATGAGTATGAGTATGAGTATGAGTATGAGTATGAGTATGAGTATGAGTATGAGTGTGAGTGCGAATGTGAGTATGAGTATGAGTATGAGTATGAGTATGAGTATGAGTATGAGTATGAGTATGAGTATGAGTATGAGTATGAGTATAAGTATGAGTATGAGTGTGAGTGCGAATGTGAGTATGAGTATGAGTATGAGTATGAGTATGAGTATGAGTATGAGTATGAGTATGAGTATGAGTATGAGTATAAGTATGAGTATGAGTATGAGTATGAGTATGAGTATGAGTATGAGTGTGAGTATGAGTATGAGTATGAGTATGAGTATGAGTATGAGAATGAGTATGAGTATGAGTATGAGTTTGAGTATGAGTATGAGTATGAGTATGAGTATAAGTATGAGTATGAGTATGAGTATGAGTATGAGTATGAGTGTGAGTATGAGTATGAGTATGAGTATGAGTATGAGTATGAGAATGAGTATGAGTATGAGTATGAGTTTGAGTATGAGTATGAGTATGAGTATGAGTGTGAGTGCGAATGTGAGTATGAGTATGAGTATGAGTATGAGTATGAGTATGAGTATGAGTATGAGTATGAGTATGAGTATGAGTATGAGTATGAGTATGAGTATGAGTATGAGTATAAGTATGAGTATGAGTATGAGTATGAGTATGAGTATGAGTATGAGTATGAGTATGAGTATGAGTATGAGTATGAGTGTGAGTGCGAATGTGAGTATGAGTATGAGTATGAGTATGAGTATGAGTATGAGTATGAGTATGAGTATGAGTATGAGTATGAGTATGAGTATGAGTATGAGTATGAGTATGAGTATGAGTATGAGTATGAGTATGAGTGTGAGTGCGAATGTGAGTATGAGTATGAGTATGAGTATGAGTATGAGTACGAGTATGAGTATGAGTATGAGTATGAGTATGAGTATGAGTGTGAGTGCGAATGTGAGTATGAGTATGAGTATGAGTATGAGTATGAGTACGAGTATGAGTATGAGTATGATTATGAGTATGAGTATGAGTATAAGTATGAGTATGAGTGTGAGTGCGAATGTGAGTATGAGTATGAGTATGAGTATGAGTATGAGTATGAGTATGAGTATGAGTATGAGTATGAGTACGAGTACGAGTACGAGTATGCGTATGAGTTTGAGTATGAGTATGAGTATGAGTATGAGTATGAGTATGAGTATGAGTTTAAGTATGAGTATGAGTTTAAGTATGAGTATGAGTATGAGTATGCGTATGAGTATGAGTATGAGTATGAGCACGAGCATGAGCATGAGCATGAGCGTGAGCGTCAGAATAAGCATGAGTATGAGTTTAAGTATGAGTATGAGTATGAGAATGAGTATGAGTATGAGTATGAGTATGAGTATGAGTATGAGTATGAGTATGAGTATGAGTATGAGCATGAGTATGAGTATGAGTATGAGTATGAGTATGAGTATGAGTATGAGTATGAGTATGAGTGTGAGTGCGAATGTGAGTATGAGTATGAGTATGAGTATGAGTATGAGTATGAGTATGAGTATGAGTATGAGTATGAGTATGAGTATGAGTATAAGTATGAGTATGAGTGTGAGTGCGAATGTGAGTATGAGTATGAGTATGAGTATGAGTATGAGTATGAGTATGAGTATGAGTATGAGTATGAGTATGAGTATGAGTATGAGTATGAGTTTAAGTATGAGTATGAGTTTAAGTATGAGTATGAGTATGAGTATGCGCATGAGTATGAGTATGAGTATGAGTATGAGTATGAGTATGAGTATGAGTATGAGTATGAGCATGAGCATGAGCATGAGTATGAGTATGAGTATGAGTGTGAGTATGAGTATGAGTATGAGTATGAATATGAGTATGAGTATGATTATAAGTATTAGTATGAGTATGAGTACGAGTATTAGTATGAGTATGAGTATGAGTATGAGTTTAAGTATGAGTATGAGTATGAGTATGTGCATGAGTATGAGTATGTGTATGTGTATGAGTATGAGTATGAGTATGAGTATAAGTACGAGAATGAGTATGAGTGTGAGTATGAGAATGAGTATGAGTATGTGTATGAGTATGAGTATGAGTATGAGTATGAGTATGAGTATGAGTATGAGTATGAGTATGAGTATGAGTATGAGTATGAGTATGAGTATGAGTATGATTATGAGTATAAGTATGAGTATGAGTATGAGTATGAGTATGAGTATGAGTATGAGTATGAGTATGAGTATGAGTATGAGTATGAGTATGAGTATGAGTATGAGTATGAGTATAAGTATGAGTATGAGTATGAGTATGAGTATGAGTATGAGTATGAGTATGACTATGAGTATGAGTATGACTATGACTATGACTATGAGAATGAGTATGAGTATGAGTATGAGTATGAGTATGAGTATGAGTATGAGTATGAGTGTGAGTATGAGTATGAGTATGAGTTTGAGTATGAGTATGAGTATGAGTATGAGTATGAGTATGAGTATGAGTATGAGTTTAAGTATGAGTATGAGTTTAAGTATGAGTATGAGTATGAGTATGCGTATGAGTATGAGTATGAGTATGAGTATGAGTATGAGTATGAGTATGAGTATGAGTATGAGTTTAAGTATGAGTATGAGTATGTGCATGAGTATGAGTATGTGTATGAGTATGAGTATGAGTATGAGAATGAGTATGAGTACGAGTATTAGTATGAGTATGAGTATGAGTATGAGTTTAAGTATGAGTATGAGTATGTGCATGAGTATGAGTATGAGTATGAGTATGACTATGAGTATGAGTATGACTATGACTATGACTATGAGAATGAGTATGTGTATAAGTATTAGTATGAGTATGAGTACGAGTATGAGTATGAGTATGAGTATGAGTATGAGTATGAGTTTAAGTATGAGTATGAGTATGAGTATGAGTATGTGCATGAGTATGAGTATGTGTATGAGTATGAGTATGAGTATGAGTATGAGTATGAGTGTGAGTATGAGTGTGAGTATGAGTATGAGTATGAGTATGAGTATGAGTATGAGTATGAGTATGAGAATGAGTATGAGTATGAGTATGAGTATGAGTATGAGTATGAGTATGAGTATGAGTATGAGCATGAGTATGAGTATGAGTATGAGTATGAGTATGAGTATGAGTATGAGTATGAGTATGAGTGTGAGTGCGAATGTGAGTATGAGTATGAGTATGAGTATGAGTATGAGTATGAGTATGAGTATGAGTATGAGTATGAGTATGAGTATGAGTATAAGTATGAGTATGAGTGTGAGTGCGAATGTGAGTATGAGTATGAGTATGAGTATGAGTATGAGTATGAGTATGAGTATGAGTATAAGTATGAGTATGAGTATGAGTATGAGTATGAGTATGAGTGTGAGTATGAGTATGAGTATGAGTATGAGTATGAGTATGAGAATGAGTATGAGTATGAGTATGAGTTTGAGTATGAGTATGAGTATGAGTATGAGTGTGAGTGCGAATGTGAGTATGAGTATGAGTATGAGTATGAGTATGAGTATGAGTATGAGTATGAGTATGAGTATGAGTATGAGTATGAGTATGAGTATGAGTATGAGTATGAGTATAAGTATGAGTATGAGTATGAGTATGAGTATGAGTATGAGTATGAGTATGAGTATGAGTATGAGTATGAGTATGAGTGTGAGTGCGAATGTGAGTATGAGTATGAGTATGAGTATGAGTATGAGTATGAGTATGAGTATGAGTATGAGTATGAGTATGAGTATGAGTATGAGTATGAGTATGAGTATGAGTATGAGTATGAGTATGAGTGTGAGTGCGAATGTGAGTATGAGTATGAGTATGAGTATGAGTATGAGTACGAGTATGAGTATGAGTATGAGTATGAGTATGAGTATGAGTGTGAGTGCGAATGTGAGTATGAGTATGAGTATGAGTATGAGTATGAGTACGAGTATGAGTATGAGTATGATTATGAGTATGAGTATGAGTATAAGTATGAGTATGAGTGTGAGTGCGAATGTGAGTATGAGTATGAGTATGAGTATGAGTATGAGTATGAGTATGAGTATGAGTATGAGTATGAGTACGAGTACGAGTACGAGTATGCGTATGAGTTTGAGTATGAGTATGAGTATGAGTATGAGTATGAGTATGAGTATGAGTTTAAGTATGAGTATGAGTTTAAGTATGAGTATGAGTATGAGTATGCGTATGAGTATGAGTATGAGTATGAGCACGAGCATGAGCATGAGCATGAGCGTGAGCGTCAGAATAAGCATGAGTATGAGTTTAAGTATGAGTATGAGTATGAGAATGAGTATGAGTATGAGTATGAGTATGAGTATGAGTATGAGTATGAGTATGAGTATGAGCATGAGTATGAGTATGAGTATGAGTATGAGTATGAGTATGAGTATGAGTATGAGTATGAGTGTGAGTGCGAATGTGAGTATGAGTATGAGTATGAGTATGAGTATGAGTATGAGTATGAGTATGAGTATGAGTATGAGTATGAGTATGAGTATAAGTATGAGTATGAGTGTGAGTGCGAATGTGAGTATGAGTATGAGTATGAGTATGAGTATGAGTATGAGTATGAGTATGAGTATGAGTATGAGTATGAGTATAAGTATGAGTATGAGTATGAGTATGAGTATGAGTATGAGTATGAGTGTGAGTATGAGTATGAGTATGAGTATGAGTATGAGTATGAGAATGAGTATGAGTATGAGTATGAGTTTGAGTATGAGTATGAGTATGAGTATGAGTATAAGTATGAGTATGAGTATGAGTATGAGTATGAGTATGAGTGTGAGTATGAGTATGAGTATGAGTATGAGTATGAGTATGAGAATGAGTATGAGTATGAGTATGAGTTTGAGTATGAGTATGAGTATGAGTATGAGTGTGAGTGCGAATGTGAGTATGAGTATGAGTATGAGTATGAGTATGAGTATGAGTATGAGTATGAGTATGAGTATGAGTATGAGTATGAGTATGAGTATGAGTATGAGTATGAGTATAAGTATGAGTATGAGTATGAGTATGAGTATGAGTATGAGTATGAGTATGAGTATGAGTATGAGTATGAGTATGAGTGTGAGTGCGAATGTGAGTATGAGTATGAGTATGAGTATGAGTATGAGTATGAGTATGAGTATGAGTATGAGTATGAGTATGAGTATGAGTATGAGTATGAGTATGAGTATGAGTATGAGTATGAGTATGAGTGTGAGTGCGAATGTGAGTATGAGTATGAGTATGAGTATGAGTATGAGTACGAGTATGAGTATGAGTATGAGTATGAGTATGAGTATGAGTGTGAGTGCGAATGTGAGTATGAGTATGAGTATGAGTATGAGTATGAGTACGAGTATGAGTATGAGTATGATTATGAGTATGAGTATGAGTATAAGTATGAGTATGAGTGTGAGTGCGAATGTGAGTATGAGTATGAGTATGAGTATGAGTATGAGTATGAGTATGAGTATGAGTATGAGTATGAGTACGAGTACGAGTACGAGTATGCGTATGAGTTTGAGTATGAGTATGAGTATGAGTATGAGTATGAGTATGAGTATGAGTTTAAGTATGAGTATGAGTTTAAGTATGAGTATGAGTATGAGTATGCGTATGAGTATGAGTATGAGTATGAGCACGAGCATGAGCATGAGCATGAGCGTGAGCGTCAGAATAAGCATGAGTATGAGTTTAAGTATGAGTATGAGTATGAGAATGAGTATGAGTATGAGTATGAGTATGAGTATGAGTATGAGTATGAGTATGAGTATGAGTATGAGCATGAGTATGAGTATGAGTATGAGTATGAGTATGAGTATGAGTATGAGTATGAGTATGAGTGTGAGTGCGAATGTGAGTATGAGTATGAGTATGAGTATGAGTATGAGTATGAGTATGAGTATGAGTATGAGTATGAGTATGAGTATGAGTATAAGTATGAGTATGAGTGTGAGTGCGAATGTGAGTATGAGTATGAGTATGAGTATGAGTATGAGTATGAGTATGAGTATGAGTATGAGTATGAGTATGAGTATGAGTATGAGTATGAGTTTAAGTATGAGTATGAGTTTAAGTATGAGTATGAGTATGAGTATGCGCATGAGTATGAGTATGAGTATGAGTATGAGTATGAGTATGAGTATGAGTATGAGTATGAGCATGAGCATGAGCATGAGTATGAGTATGAGTATGAGTGTGAGTATGAGTATGAGTATGAGTATGAATATGAGTATGAGTATGATTATAAGTATTAGTATGAGTATGAGTACGAGTATTAGTATGAGTATGAGTATGAGTATGAGTTTAAGTATGAGTATGAGTATGAGTATGTGCATGAGTATGAGTATGTGTATGTGTATGAGTATGAGTATGAGTATGAGTATAAGTACGAGAATGAGTATGAGTGTGAGTATGAGAATGAGTATGAGTATGTGTATGAGTATGAGTATGAGTATGAGTATGAGTATGAGTATGAGTATGAGTATGAGTATGAGTATGAGTATGAGTATGAGTATGAGTATGAGTATGATTATGAGTATAAGTATGAGTATGAGTATGAGTATGAGTATGAGTATGAGTATGAGTATGAGTATGAGTATGAGTATGAGTATGAGTATGAGTATGAGTATGAGTATGAGTATAAGTATGAGTATGAGTATGAGTATGAGTATGAGTATGAGTATGAGTATGACTATGAGTATGAGTATGAGTATGAGTATGAGTATGAGTATGAGTATGAGTATAAGTATGAGTATGAGTATGAGTATGAGTATGAGTATGAGTATGACTATGAGTATGAGTATGACTATGACTATGACTATGAGAATGAGTATGTGTATGAGTATGAGTATGAGTATGAGTATGAGTATGAGTGTGAGTATGAGTATGAGTATGAGTATGAGTATGAGTATGAGTATGAGTATGAGAATGAGTATGAGTATGAGTATGAGTATGAGTCTGAGTATGAGCATGAGCATGAGCATGAGTATGAGTATGAGTATGAGTGTGAGTATGAGTATGAGTATGAGTATGAATATGAGTATGAGTATGATTATAAGTATTAGTATGAGTATGAGTACGAGTATTAGTATGAGTATGAGTATGAGTATGAGTTCAAATATGAGTATGAGTATGAGTATGTGCATGAGTATGAGTATATGTATGAGTATGAGTATTAGTTTGAGTATGAGTATGAGTATGAGTTTAAGTATGAGTATGAGTATGAGTATGAGTATGAGTATGTGCATGAGTATGAGTATGTGTATGAGTATGAGTATGAGTATGAGTATGAGTATGAGTATGAGTATGAGTATGAGTATGAGTATGAGGATGAGTATGAGTATAAGTATGAGTATGTGTATGAGTATGAGTATGAGTATGAGTATGAGTATGAGTATGAGTATGAGTATGAGTATGAGTACGAGTACGAGTACGAGTATGCGTATGAGTTTGAGTATGAGTATGAGTATGAGTATGAGTATGAGTATGAGTATGAGTTTAAGTATGAGTATGAGTTCAAGTATGAATATGAGTATGAGTATGTGCATGAGTATGAGTATGTGTATGAGTATGAGTATGAGTGTGAGTATGAGTATGAGTATGAGTATGAGTATGAGTATGAGTATGAGTATGAGTATGAGTATGAGTATGAGTATGAGTATGAGTATAAGTATGAGTATGAGTATGAGTATGAGTATGAGTATGAGTATGAGTATGAGTATGACTATGAGTATGAGTATGACTATGACTATGACTATGAGAATGAGTATGTGTATAAGTATTAGTATGAGTATGAGTACGAGTATGAGTATGAGTATGAGTATGAGTATGAGTATGAGTTTAAGTATGAGTATGAGTATGAGTATGAGTATGTGCATGAGTATGAGTATGTGTATGAGTATGAGTATGAGTATGAGTATGAGTATGAGTGTGAGTATGAGTGTGAGTATGAGTATGAGTATGAGTATGAGTATGAGTATGAGTATGAGTATGAGAATGAGTATGAGTATGAGTATGAGTATGAGTATGAGTATGAGTATGAGTATGAGTATGAGCATGAGTATGAGTATGAGTATGAGTATGAGTATGAGTATGAGTATGAGTATGAGTATGAGTGTGAGTGCGAATGTGAGTATGAGTATGAGTATGAGTATGAGTATGAGTATGAGTATGAGTATGAGTATGAGTATGAGTATGAGTATGAGTATAAGTATGAGTATGAGTGTGAGTGCGAATGTGAGTATGAGTATGAGTATGAGTATGAGTATGAGTATGAGTATGAGTATGAGTATAAGTATGAGTATGAGTATGAGTATGAGTATGAGTATGAGTGTGAGTATGAGTATGAGTATGAGTATGAGTATGAGTATGAGAATGAGTATGAGTATGAGTATGAGTTTGAGTATGAGTATGAGTATGAGTATGAGTGTGAGTGCGAATGTGAGTATGAGTATGAGTATGAGTATGAGTATGAGTATGAGTATGAGTATGAGTATGAGTATGAGTATGAGTATGAGTATGAGTATGAGTATGAGTATGAGTATAAGTATGAGTATGAGTATGAGTATGAGTATGAGTATGAGTATGAGTATGAGTATGAGTATGAGTATGAGTATGAGTGTGAGTGCGAATGTGAGTATGAGTATGAGTATGAGTATGAGTATGAGTATGAGTATGAGTATGAGTATGAGTATGAGTATGAGTATGAGTATGAGTATGAGTATGAGTATGAGTATGAGTATGAGTATGAGTGTGAGTGCGAATGTGAGTATGAGTATGAGTATGAGTATGAGTATGAGTACGAGTATGAGTATGAGTATGAGTATGAGTATGAGTATGAGTGTGAGTGCGAATGTGAGTATGAGTATGAGTATGAGTATGAGTATGAGTACGAGTATGAGTATGAGTATGATTATGAGTATGAGTATGAGTATAAGTATGAGTATGAGTGTGAGTGCGAATGTGAGTATGAGTATGAGTATGAGTATGAGTATGAGTATGAGTATGAGTATGAGTATGAGTATGAGTACGAGTACGAGTACGAGTATGCGTATGAGTTTGAGTATGAGTATGAGTATGAGTATGAGTATGAGTATGAGTATGAGTTTAAGTATGAGTATGAGTTTAAGTATGAGTATGAGTATGAGTATGCGTATGAGTATGAGTATGAGTATGAGCACGAGCATGAGCATGAGCATGAGCGTGAGCGTCAGAATAAGCATGAGTATGAGTTTAAGTATGAGTATGAGTATGAGAATGAGTATGAGTATGAGTATGAGTATGAGTATGAGTATGAGTATGAGTATGAGTATGAGCATGAGTATGAGTATGAGTATGAGTATGAGTATGAGTATGAGTATGAGTATGAGTATGAGTGTGAGTGCGAATGTGAGTATGAGTATGAGTATGAGTATGAGTATGAGTATGAGTATGAGTATGAGTATGAGTATGAGTATGAGTATGAGTATAAGTATGAGTATGAGTGTGAGTGCGAATGTGAGTATGAGTATGAGTATGAGTATGAGTATGAGTATGAGTATGAGTATGAGTATGAGTATGAGTATAAGTATGAGTATGAGTATGAGTATGAGTATGAGTATGAGTATGAGTGTGAGTATGAGTATGAGTATGAGTATGAGTATGAGTATGAGAATGAGTATGAGTATGAGTATGAGTTTGAGTATGAGTATGAGTATGAGTATGAGTATAAGTATGAGTATGAGTATGAGTATGAGTATGAGTATGAGTGTGAGTATGAGTATGAGTATGAGTATGAGTATGAGTATGAGAATGAGTATGAGTATGAGTATGAGTTTGAGTATGAGTATGAGTATGAGTATGAGTGTGAGTGCGAATGTGAGTATGAGTATGAGTATGAGTATGAGTATGAGTATGAGTATGAGTATGAGTATGAGTATGAGTATGAGTATGAGTATGAGTATGAGTATGAGTATGAGTATAAGTATGAGTATGAGTATGAGTATGAGTATGAGTATGAGTATGAGTATGAGTATGAGTATGAGTATGAGTATGAGTGTGAGTGCGAATGTGAGTATGAGTATGAGTATGAGTATGAGTATGAGTATGAGTATGAGTATGAGTATGAGTATGAGTATGAGTATGATTGTGAGTATGAGTATGAGTATGAGTATGAGTATGAGTATGAGTGTGAGTGCGAATGTGAGTATGAGTATGAGTATGAGTATGAGTATGAGTACGAGTATGAGTATGAGTATGAGTATGAGTATGAGTATGAGTGTGAGTGCGAATGTGAGTATGAGTATGAGTATGAGTATGAGTATGAGTACGAGTATGAGTATGAGTATGATTATGAGTATGAGTATGAGTATAAGTATGAGTATGAGTGTGAGTGCGAATGTGAGTATGAGTATGAGTATGAGTATGAGTATGAGTATGAGTATGAGTATGAGTATGAGTATGAGTACGAGTACGAGTACGAGTATGCGTATGAGTTTGAGTATGAGTATGAGTATGAGTATGAGTATGAGTATGAGTATGAGTTTAAGTATGAGTATGAGTTTAAGTATGAGTATGAGTATGAGTATGCGTATGAGTATGAGTATGAGTATGAGCACGAGCATGAGCATGAGCATGAGCGTGAGCGTCAGAATAAGCATGAGTATGAGTTTAAGTATGAGTATGAGTATGAGAATGAGTATGAGTATGAGTATGAGTATGAGTATGAGTATGAGTATGAGTATGAGTATGAGCATGAGTATGAGTATGAGTATGAGTATGAGTATGAGTATGAGTATGAGTATGAGTATGAGTGTGAGTGCGAATGTGAGTATGAGTATGAGTATGAGTATGAGTATGAGTATGAGTATGAGTATGAGTATGAGTATGAGTATGAGTATGAGTATAAGTATGAGTATGAGTGTGAGTGCGAATGTGAGTATGAGTATGAGTATGAGTATGAGTATGAGTATGAGTATGAGTATGAGTATGAGTATGAGTATGAGTATAAGTATGAGTATGAGTATGAGTATGAGTATGAGTATGAGTATGAGTGTGAGTATGAGTATGAGTATGAGTATGAGTATGAGTATGAGAATGAGTATGAGTATGAGTATGAGTTTGAGTATGAGTATGAGTATGAGTATGAGTGTGAGTGCGAATGTGAGTATGAGTATGAGTATGAGTATGAGTATGAGTATGAGTATGAGTATGAGTATGAGTATAAGTATGAGTATGAGTATGAGTATGAGTATGAGTATGAGTATGAGTATGAGTATGAGTATGAGTATGAGTATGAGTATGAGTGTGAGTGCGAATGTGAGTATGAGTATGAGTATGAGTATGAGTATGAGTATGAGTATGAGTATGAGTATGAGTATGAGTATGAGTATGAGTATGAGTATGAGTGTGAGTGCGAATGTGAGTATGAGTATGAGTATGAGTATGAGTATGAGTATGAGTATGAGTATGAGTATGAGTATGAGTATAAGTATGAGTATGAGTGTGAGTGCGAATGTGAGTATGAGTATGAGTATGAGTATGAGTATGAGTATGAGTACGAGTACGAGTACGAGTATGCGTATGAGTATGAGTATGAGCATGAGCATGAGCATGAGCATGAGCGTGAGCGTGAGAATAAGCATGAGTATGAGTTTAAGTATGAGTATGAGTATGAGAATGAGTATGAGTATGAGTATGAGTATGAGTATGAGTATGAGTATGAGTATGAGCATGAGTATGAGTATGAGTATGAGTATGAGTATGAGTATGAGTATGAGTATGAGTATGAGTATGAGTATGAGTATGAGTATGAGTATGAGTATGAGTATGAGTATGAGTATGAGTATGAGTATGAGTATGAGTATGAGTATGAGTATGAGTATGAGTATGAGTATGAGTATGACTATGAGTATGTGTATGACTATGACTATGAATATGAGAATGAGTATGAGTATGAGTATGAGTATGAGTATGAGTATGAGTATGAGTATGAGTGTGAGTATGAGTATGAGTATGAGTTTGAGTATGAGTGTGAGTATGAGTATGAGTATGAGTATGAGTATGAGTATGAGTATGAGTTTAAGTATGAGTATGAGTTTAAGTATGAGTATGAGTATGAGTATGCGTATGAGTATGAGTATGAGTATGAGTATGAGTATGAGTATGAGTATGAGTTTAAGTATGGGTATGAGTATGTGCATGAGTATGAGTATGTGTATGAGTATGAGTATGAGTATGAGTATGAGTATGAGTATGAGTATGAGTATGAGTGTGAGTGCGAATGTGAGTATGAGTATGAGTATGAGTATGAGTATGAGTATGAGTATGAGTATGAGTATGAGTATGAGTATGAGTATGAGTATGAGTATGAGTATGAGTATGAGTATAAGTATGAGTATGAGTATGAGTATGAGTATGAGTATGAGCATGAGTATGAGTATGAGTATGAGTATGAGTATGAGTATGAGTATGAGTGTGAGTGCGAATGTGAGTATGAGTATGAGTATGAGTATGAGTATGAGTATGAGTATGAGTATGAGTATGAGTATGAGTATGAGTATGAGTATGAGTATGAGTATAAGTATGAGTATGAGTATGAGTATGAGTATGAGTATGAGTGTGAGTATGAGTATGAGTATGAGTATGAGTATGAGTATGAGAATGAGTATGAGTATGAGTATGAGTATGAGTATGAGTATGAGTATGAGCATGAGCATGAGCATGAGTATGAGTATGAGTATGAGTGTGAGTATGAGTATGAGTATGAGTATGAATATGAGTATGAGTATGATTATAAGTATTAGTATGAGTATGAGTACGAGTATTAGTATGAGTATGAGTATGAGTATGAGTTTAAGTATGAGTATGAGTATGAGTATGTGCATGAGTATGAGTATGTGTATGTGTATGAGTATGAGTATGAGTATGAGTATGAGTATGAGTGTGAGTGCGAATGTGAGTATGAGTATGAGTATGAGTATGAGTATGAGTATGAGTATGAGTATGAGTTTGAGTATGAGTATGAGTATGAGTATGAGTATGAGTATGAGTATGAGTATGAGTTTAAGTATGAGTATGAGTTTAAGTATGAGTATGAGTATGAGTATGCGTATGAGTATGAGTATGAGTATGAGTATGAGTATGAGTATGAGTATGAGTATGAGTATGAGCATGAGCATGAGCATGAGTATGAGTATGAGTATGAGTGTGAGTATGAGTATGAGTATGAGTATGAGTATGAGTATGAGTATGAGTGTGAGTGCGAATGTGAGTATGAGTATGAGTATGAGTATGAGTATGAGTATGAGTATGAGTATGAGTATGAGTATGAGTATGAGTATGAGTATGAGTATGAGTATGAGTATAAGTATGAGTATGAGTATGAGTATGAGTATGAGTATGAGCATGAGTATGAGTATGAGTATGAGTATGCGTATGAGTATGAGTATGAGTGTGAGTGCGAATGTGAGTATGAGTATGAGTATGAGTATGAGTATGAGTATGAGTATGAGTATGAGTATGAATATGAGTATGAGTATGAGTATGAGTATAAGTATGAGTATGAGTATGAGTATGAGTATGAGTATGAGTGTGAGTATGAGTATGAGTATGAGTATGAGTATGAGTATGAGAATGAGTATGAGTATGAGTATGAGTATGAGTATGAGTATGAGTATGAGCATGAGCATGAGCATGAGTATGAGTATGAGTATGAGTGTGAGTATGAGTATGAGTATGAGTATGAATATGAGTATGAGTATGATTATAAGTATTAGTATGAGTATGAGTACGAGTATTAGTATGAGTATGAGTATGAGTATGAGTTTAAGTATGAGTATGAGTATGAGTATGTGCATGAGTATGAGTATGTGTATGTGTATGAGTATGAGTATGAGTATGAGTATGAGTATGAGTGTGAGTGCGAATGTGAGTATGAGTATGAGTATGAGTATGAGTATGAGTATGAGTATGAGTATGAGTTTGAGTATGAGTATGAGTATGAGTATGAGTATGAGTATGAGTATGAGTATGAGTTTAAGTATGAGTATGAGTTTAAGTATGAGTATGAGTATGAGTATGCGTATGAGTATGAGTATGAGTATGAGTATGAGTATGAGTATGAGTATGAGTATGAGTATGAGCATGAGCATGAGCATGAGTATGAGTATGAGTATGAGTGTGAGTATGAGTATGAGTATGAGTATGAATATGAGTATGAGTATGATTATAAGTATTAGTATGAGTATGAGTACGAGTATTAGTATGAGTATGAGTATGAGTATGAGTTTAAGTATGAGTATGAGTATGAGTATGTGCATGAGTATGAGTATGTGTATGTGTATGAGTATGAGTATGAGTATGAGTATAAGTACGAGAATGAGTATGAGTGTGAGTATGAGAATGAGTATGAGTATGTGTATGAGTATGAGTATGAGTATGAGTATGAGTATGAGTATGAGTATGAGTATGAGTATGAGTATGAGTATGAGAATGAGTATGAGTATGAGTATGATTATGAGTATAAGTATGAGTATGAGTATGAGTATGAGTATGAGTATGAGTATGAGTATGAGTATGAGTATGAGTATGAGTATGAGTATGAGTATGAGTATGAGTATGAGTATAAGTATGAGTATGAGTATGAGTATGAGTATGAGTATGAGTATGAGTATGACTATGAGTATGAGTATGACTATGACTATGACTATGAGAATGAGTATGAGTATGAGTATGAGTATGAGTATGAGTATGAGTATGAGTATGAGTGTGAGTATGAGTATGAGTATGAGTTTGAGTATGAGTATGAGTATGAGTATGAGTATGAGTATGAGTATGAGTATGAGTTTAAGTATGAGTATGAGTTTAAGTATGAGTATGAGTATGAGTATGCGTATGAGTATGAGTATGAGTATGAGTATGAGTATGAGTATGAGTATGAGTATGAGTATGAGTTTAAGTATGAGTATGAGTATGTGCATGAGTATGAGTATGTGTATGAGTATGAGTATGAGTATGAGAATGAGTATGAGTACGAGTATTAGTATGAGTATGAGTATGAGTATGAGTTTAAGTATGAGTATGAGTATGTGCATGAGTATGAGTATGTGTATGAGTATGAGTATGAGTATGAGAATGAGTATGAGTGTGAGTATGAGAATGAGTATGAGTATGTGTATGAGTATGAGTATGAGTATGAGTATGAGTATGAGAATGAGTATGAGTGTGAGTATGAGAATGAGTATGAGTATGTGTATGAGTATGAGTATGAGTATGAGTATGAGTATGAGTATGAATATGAGTATGAGTATGAGTATGAGTATGAGTATGAGTATGAGTATGAGTATGAGTATGAGTATGAGTATGAGTGTGAGTGTGAGTGCGAATGTGAGTATGAGTATGAGTATGAGTATAAGTATTAGTATGAGTATGAGTACGAGTATGAGTATGAGTATGAGTATGAGTATGAGTATGAGTTTAAGTATGAGTATGAGTATGAGTATGAGTATGAGTATGTGCATGAGTATGAGTATGTGTATGAGTATGAGTATGAGTATGAGTATGAGTATGAGTATGAGTGTGAGTATGAGTGTGAGTATGAGTATGAGTATGAGTATGAGTATGAGTATGAGAATGAGTATGAGTATGAGTATGAGTATGAGTATGAGTATGAGCATGAGCATGAGCATGAGTATGAGTATGAGTATGAGTATGAGTATGAGTGTGAGTATGAGTATGAGTATGAGTATGAATATGAGTATGAGTATGATTATAAGTATTAGTATGAGTATGAGTACGAGTATTAGTATGAGTATGAGTATGAGTATGAGTATGAGTTCAAGTATGAATATGAGTATGAGTATGTGCATGAGTATGAGTATGTGTATGAGTATGAGTATGAGTGTGAGTATGAGTATGAGTATGAGTATGAGTATGAGTATGAGTATGAGTATGAGTATGAGTATGAGTATGAGTATGAGTATAAGTATGAGTATGAGTATGAGTATGAGTATGAGTATGAGTATGACTATGAGTATGAGTATGACTATGACTATGACTATGAGAATGAGTATGTGTATGAGTATGAGTATGAGTATGAGTATGAGTATGAGTGTGAGTATGAGTATGAGTATGAGTATGAGTATGAGTATGAGTATGAGTATGAGAATGAGTATGAGTATGAGTATGAGTATGAGTATGAGTATGAGCATGAGCATGAGCATGAGTATGAGTATGAGTATGAGTGTGAGTATGAGTATGAGTATGAGTATGAATATGAGTATGAGTATGATTATAAGTATTAGTATGAGTATGAGTACGAGTATTAGTATGAGTATGAGTATGAGTATGAGTTCAAATATGAGTATGAGTATGAGTATGTGCATGAGTATGAGTATATGTATGAGTATGAGTATTAGTATGAGTATGAGTATGAGTATGAGTTTAAGTATGAGTATGAGTATGAGTATGAGTATGAGTATGTGCATGAGTATGAGTATGTGTATGAGTATGAGTATGAGTATGAGTATGAGTATGAGTATGAGTATGAGTATGAGTATGAGTATGAGTATGAGGATGAGTATGAGTATAAGTATGAGTATGTGTATGAGTATGAGTATGAGTATGAGTATGAGTATGAGTATGAGTATGAGTATGAGTACGAGTACGAGTACGAGTATGCGTATGAGTTTGAGTATGAGTATGAGTATGAGTATGAGTATGAGTATGAGTATGAGTTTAAGTATGAGTATGAGTTCAAGTATGAATATGAGTATGAGTATGTGCATGAGTATGAGTATGTGTATGAGTATGAGTATGAGTGTGAGTATGAGTATGAGTATGAGTATGAGTATGAGTATGAGTATGAGTATGAGTATGAGTATGAGTATGAGTATGAGTATGAGTATAAGTATGAGTATGAGTATGAGTATGAGTATGAGTATGAGTATGAGTATGAGTATGACTATGAGTATGAGTATGACTATGACTATGACTATGAGAATGAGTATGTGTATAAGTATTAGTATGAGTATGAGTACGAGTATGAGTATGAGTATGAGTATGAGTATGAGTATGAGTTTAAGTATGAGTATGAGTATGAGTATGAGTATGTGCATGAGTATGAGTATGTGTATGAGTATGAGTATGAGTATGAGTATGAGTATGAGTGTGAGTATGAGTGTGAGTATGAGTATGAGTATGAGTATGAGTATGAGTATGAGTATGAGTATGAGAATGAGTATGAGTATGAGTATGAGTATGAGTATGAGTATGAGTATGAGTATGAGTATGAGCATGAGTATGAGTATGAGTATGAGTATGAGTATGAGTATGAGTATGAGTATGAGTATGAGTGTGAGTGCGAATGTGAGTATGAGTATGAGTATGAGTATGAGTATGAGTATGAGTATGAGTATGAGTATGAGTATGAGTATGAGTATAAGTATGAGTATGAGTGTGAGTGCGAATGTGAGTATGAGTATGAGTATGAGTATGAGTATGAGTATGAGTATGAGTATGAGTATAAGTATGAGTATGAGTATGAGTATGAGTATGAGTATGAGTGTGAGTATGAGTATGAGTATGAGTATGAGTATGAGTATGAGAATGAGTATGAGTATGAGTATGAGTTTGAGTATGAGTATGAGTATGAGTATGAGTGTGAGTGCGAATGTGAGTATGAGTATGAGTATGAGTATGAGTATGAGTATGAGTATGAGTATGAGTATGAGTATGAGTATGAGTATGAGTATGAGTATAAGTATGAGTATGAGTATGAGTATGAGTATGAGTATGAGTATGAGTATGAGTATGAGTATGAGTATGAGTATGAGTGTGAGTGCGAATGTGAGTATGAGTATGAGTATGAGTATGAGTATGAGTATGAGTATGAGTATGAGTATGAGTATGAGTATGAGTATGAGTATGAGTATGAGTATGAGTATGAGTGTGAGTGCGAATGTGAGTATGAGTATGAGTATGAGTATGAGTATGAGTACGAGTATGAGTATGAGTATGAGTATGAGTATGAGTATGAGTGTGAGTGCGAATGTGAGTATGAGTATGAGTATGAGTATGAGTATGAGTACGAGTATGAGTATGAGTATGAGTATGAGTATGAGTATGAGTATAAGTATGAGTATGAGTGTGAGTGCGAATGTGAGTATGAGTATGAGTATGAGTATGAGTATGAGTATGAGTATGAGTACGAGTACGAGTACGAGTATGCGTATGAGTATGAGTATGAGCATGAGCATGAGCATGAGCATGAGCGTGAGCGTGAGAATAAGCATGAGTATGAGTTTAAGTATGAGTATGAGTATGAGAATGAGTATGCGTATGAGTATGAGTATGAGTATGAGTATGAGTATGAGTATGAGCATGAGTATGAGTATGAGTATGAGTATGAGTATGAGTATGAGTATGAGTATGAGTATGAGTATGAGTATGAGTATGAGTATGAGTATGAGTATGAGTATGAGTATGAGTATGAGTATGAGTACGAGTACGAGTACGAGTATGCGTATGAGTTTGAGTATGAGTATGAGTATGAGTATGAGTATGAGTATGAGTATGAGTTTAAGTATGAGTATGAGTTTAAGTATGAGTATGAGTATGAGTATGCGTATGAGTATGAGTATGAGTATGAGCACGAGCATGAGCATGAGCATGAGCGTGAGCGTCAGAATAAGCATGAGTATGAGTTTAAGTATGAGTATGAGTATGAGAATGAGTATGAGTATGAGTATGAGTATGAGTATGAGTATGAGTATGAGTATGAGCATGAGTATGAGTATGAGTATGAGTATGAGTATGAGTATGAGTATGAGTATGAGTATGAGTATGAGTGTGAGTGCGAATGTGAGTATGAGTATGAGTATGAGTATGAGTATGAGTATGAGTATGAGTATGAGTATGAGTATGAGTATGAGTATAAGTATGAGTATGAGTGTGAGTGCGAATGTGAGTATGAGTATGAGTATGAGTATGAGTATGAGTATGAGTATGAGTATGAGTATGAGTATGAGTATAAGTATGAGTATGAGTATGAGTATGAGTATGAGTATGAGTATGAGTGTGAGTATGAGTATGAGTATGAGTATGAGTATGAGTATGAGAATGAGTATGAGTATGAGTATGAGTTTGAGTATGAGTATGAGTATGAGTATGAGTGTGAGTGCGAATGTGAGTATGAGTATGAGTATGAGTATGAGTATGAGTATGAGTATGAGTATGAGTATGAGTATGAGTATGAGTATGAGTATGAGTATAAGTATGAGTATGAGTATGAGTATGAGTATGAGTATGAGTATGAGTATGAGTATGAGTATGAGTATGAGTATGAGTGTGAGTGCGAATGTGAGTATGAGTATGAGTATGAGTATGAGTATGAGTATGAGTATGAGTATGAGTATGAGTATGAGTATGAGTATGAGTATGAGTATGAGTATGAGTATGAGTATGAGTATGAGTGTGAGTGCGAATGTGAGTATGAGTATGAGTATGAGTATGAGTATGAGTATGAGTATGAGTATGAGTATGAGTATGAGTATGAGTATGAGTATGAGTATAAGTATGAGTATGAGTGTGAGTGCGAATGTGAGTATGAGTATGAGTATGAGTATGAGTATGAGTATGAGTATGAGTACGAGTACGAGTACGAGTATGCGTATGAGTATGAGTATGAGCATGAGCATGAGCATGAGCATGAGCGTGAGCGTGAGAATAAGCATGAGTATGAGTTTAAGTATGAGTATGAGTATGAGAATGAGTATGAGTATGAGTATGAGTATGAGTATGAGTATGAGTATGAGTATGAGCATGAGTATGAGTATGAGTATGAGTATGAGTATGAGTATGAGTATGAGTATGAGTATGAGTATGAGTATGAGTATGAGTATGAGTATGAGTATGAGTATGAGTATGAGTATGAGTATGAGTATGAGTATGAGTATGAGTATGAGTATGAGTATGAGTATGAGTATGACTATGACTATGAGTATGAGTATGACTATGACTATGACTATGAGAATGAGTATGAGTATGAGTATGAGTATGAGTATGAGTATGAGTATGAGTATGAGTGTGAGTATGAGTATGAGTATGAGTTTGAGTATGAGTATGAGTATGAGTATGAGTATGAGTATGAGTATGAGTATGAGTATGAGTTTAAGTATGAGTATGAGTTTAAGTATGAGTATGAGTATGAGTATGCGTATGAGTATGAGTATGAGTATGAGTATGAGTATGAGTATGAGTATGAGTTTAAGTATGAGTATGAGTATGTGCATGAGTATGAGTATGTGTATGAGTATGAGTATGAGTATGAGTATGAGTATGAGTATGAGTATGAGTATGAGAATGAGTGTGAGTGCGAATGTGAGTATGAGTATGAGTATGAGTATGAGTATGAGTATGAGTATGAGTATGAGTATGAGTATGAGTATGAGTATGAGTATGAGTATAAGTATGAGTATGAGTATGAGTATGAGTATGAGCATGAGTATGAGTATGAGTATGAGTATGAGTATGAGTATGAGTGTGAGTGCGAATGTGAGTATGAGTATGAGTATGAGTATGAGTATGAGTACGAGTATGAGTATGAGTATGAGTATGAGTATGAGTATGAGTATAAGTATGAGTATGAGTGTGAGTGCGAATGTGAGTATGAGTATGAGTATGAGTATGAGTATGAGTATGAGTATGAGTACGAGTACGAGTACGAGTACGAGTATGCGTATGAGTATGAGTATGAGCATGAGCATGAGCATGAGCATGAGCGTGAGCGTGAGAATAAGCATGAGTATGAGTTTAAGTATGAGTATGAGTATGAGAATGAGTATGAGTATGAGTATGAGTATGAGTATGAGTATGAGTATGAGTATGAGCATGAGTATGAGTATGAGTATGAGTATGAGTATGAGTATGAGTATGAGTATGAGTATGAGTATGAGTATGAGTATGAGTATGAGTATGAGTATGAGTATGAGTATGAGTATGAGTATGAGTATGAGTACGAGTACGAGTACGAGTATGCGTATGAGTTTGAGTATGAGTATGAGTATGAGTATGAGTATGAGTATGAGTATGAGTTTAAGTATGAGTATGAGTTTAAGTATGAGTATGAGTATGAGTATGCGTATGAGTATGAGTATGAGTATGAGCACGAGCATGAGCATGAGCATGAGCGTGAGCGTCAGAATAAGCATGAGTATGAGTTTAAGTATGAGTATGAGTATGAGAATGAGTATGAGTATGAGTATGAGTATGAGTATGAGTATGAGTATGAGTATGAGCATGAGTATGAGTATGAGTATGAGTATGAGTATGAGTATGAGTATGAGTATGAGTATGAGTATGAGTGTGAGTGCGAATGTGAGTATGAGTATGAGTATGAGTATGAGTATGAGTATGAGTATGAGTATGAGTATGAGTATGAGTATGAGTATAAGTATGAGTATGAGTGTGAGTGCGAATGTGAGTATGAGTATGAGTATGAGTATGAGTATGAGTATGAGTATGAGTATGAGTATGAGTATGAGTATGAGTATAAGTATGAGTATGAGTATGAGTATGAGTATGAGTATGAGTATGAGTGTGAGTATGAGTATGAGTATGAGTATGAGTATGAGTATGAGAATGAGTATGAGTATGAGTATGAGTTTGAGTATGAGTATGAGTATGAGTATGAGTGTGAGTGCGAATGTGAGTATGAGTATGAGTATGAGTATGAGTATGAGTATGAGTATGAGTATGAGTATGAGTATGAGTATGAGTATGAGTATAAGTATGAGTATGAGTATGAGTATGAGTATGAGTATGAGTATGAGTATGAGTATGAGTATGAGTATGAGTGTGAGTGCGAATGTGAGTATGAGTATGAGTATGAGTATGAGTATGAGTATGAGTATGAGTATGAGTATGAGTATGAGTATGAGTATGAGTATGAGTATGAGTATGAGTATGAGTATGAGTATGAGTATGAGTATGAGTGTGAGTGCGAATGTGAGTATGAGTATGAGTATGAGTATGAGTATGAGTATGAGTATGAGTATGAGTATGAGTATGAGTATGAGTATGAGTATGAGTATAAGTATGAGTATGAGTGTGAGTGCGAATGTGAGTATGAGTATGAGTATGAGTATGAGTATGAGTATGAGTATGAGTACGAGTACGAGTACGAGTATGCGTATGAGTATGAGTATGAGCATGAGCATGAGCATGAGCATGAGCGTGAGCGTGAGAATAAGCATGAGTATGAGTTTAAGTATGAGTATGAGTATGAGAATGAGTATGAGTATGAGTATGAGTATGAGTATGAGTATGAGTATGAGTATGAGCATGAGTATGAGTATGAGTATGAGTATGAGTATGAGTATGAGTATGAGTATGAGTATGAGTATGAGTATGAGTATGAGTATGAGTATGAGTATGAGTATGAGTATGAGTATGAGTATGAGTATGAGTATGAGTATGAGTATGAGTATGAGTATGAGTATGACTATGACTATGAGTATGAGTATGACTATGACTATGACTATGAGAATGAGTATGAGTATGAGTATGAGTATGAGTATGAGTATGAGTATGAGTATGAGTGTGAGTATGAGTATGAGTATGAGTTTGAGTATGAGTATGAGTATGAGTATGAGTATGAGTATGAGTATGAGTATGAGTACGAGTTTAAGTATGAGTATGAGTTTAAGTATGAGTATGAGTATGAGTATGCGTATGAGTATGCGTATGAGTATGAGTATGAGTATGAGTATGAGTATGAGTTTAAGTATGAGTATGAGTATGTGCATGAGTATGAGTATGTGTATGAGTATGAGTATGAGTATGAGTATGAGTATGAGTATGAGTATGAGTATGAGTATGAGTGTGAGTGCGAATGTGAGTATGAGTATGAGTATGAGTATGAGTATGAGTATGAGTATGAGTATGAGTCTGAGTATGAGTATGAGTATGAGTATGAGTATAAGTATGAGTATGAGTATGAGTATGAGTATGAGCATGAGTATGAGTATGAGTATGAGTATGAGTATGAGTATGAGTGTGAGTGCGAATGTGAGTATGAGTATGAGTATGAGTATGAGTATGAGTATGAGTATGAGTATGAGTATGAGTATGAGTATGAGTATGAGTATGAGTATGAGTATAAGTATGAGTATGAGTATGAGTATGAGTATGAGTATGAGTGTGAGTATGAGTATGAGTATGAGTATGAGTATGAGTATGAGAATGAGTATGAGTATGAGTATGAGTATGAGTATGAGTATGAGTATGAGCATGAGCATGAGCATGAGTATGAGTATGAGTATGAGTGTGAGTATGAGTATGAGTATGAGTATGAATATGAGTATGAGTATGATTATAAGTATTAGTATGAGTATGAGTATGAGTATGAGTATGAGTATGAGTATGAGTATGAGTATGAGTATGAGTATGAGTATGAGTATGAGTATGAGTATGAGTATGAGTATGAGTATGAGTATGAGTACGAGTACGAGTACGAGTATGCGTATGAGTTTGAGTATGAGTATGAGTATGAGTATGAGTATGAGTATGAGTATGAGTTTAAGTATGAGTATGAGTTTAAGTATGAGTATGAGTATGAGTATGCGTATGAGTATGAGTATGAGTATGAGCACGAGCATGAGCATGAGCATGAGCGTGAGCGCCAGAATAAGCATGAGTATGAGTTTAAGTATGAGTATGAGTATGAGAATGAGTATGAGTATGAGTATGAGTATGAGTATGAGTATGAGTATGAGTATGAGCATGAGTATGAGTATGAGTATGAGTATGAGTATGAGTATGAGTATGAGTATGAGTATGAGTGTGAGTGCGAATGTGAGTATGAGTATGAGTATGAGTATGAGTATGAGTATGAGTATGAGTATGAGTATGAGTATGAGTATGAGTATAAGTATGAGTATGAGTGTGAGTGCGAATGTGAGTATGAGTATGAGTATGAGTATGAGTATGAGTATGAGTATGAGTATGAGTATGAGTATAAGTATGAGTATGAGTATGAGTATGAGTATGAGTATGAGTATGAGTGTGAGTATGAGTATGAGTATGAGTATGAGTATGAGTATGAGAATGAGTATGAGTATGAGTATGAGTTTGAGTATGAGTATGAGTATGAGTATGAGTGTGAGTGCGAATGTGAGTATGAGTATGAGTATGAGTATGAGTATGAGTATGAGTATGAGTATGAGTATGAGTATGAGTATGAGTATAAGTATGAGTATGAGTATGAGTATGAGTATGAGTATGAGTATGAGTATGAGTATGAGTATGAGTATGAGTATGAGTGTGAGTGCGAATGTGAGTATGAGTATGAGTATGAGTATGAGTATGAGTATGAGTATGAGTATGAGTATGAGTATGAGTGTGAGTATGAGTATGAGTATGAGTATGAATATGAGTATGAGTATGATTATAAGTATTAGTATGAGTATGAGTACGAGTATTAGTATGAGTATGAGTATGAGTATGAGTTTAAGTATGAGTATGAGTATGAGTATGTGCATGAGTATGAGTATGTGTATGTGTATGAGTATGAGTATGAGTATGAGTATAAGTACGAGAATGAGTATGAGTGTGAGTATGAGAATGAGTATGAGTATGTGTATGAGTATGAGTATGAGTATGAGTATGAGTATGAGTATGAGTATGAGTATGAGTATGAGTATGAGTATGAGTATGAGTATGAGTATGAGTATGAGTATGATTATGAGTATAAGTATGAGTATGAGTATGAGTATGAGTATGAGTATGAGTATGAGTATGAGTATGAGTATGAGTATGAGCATGAGTATGAGTATGAGTATGAGTATGAGTATGAGTATGAGTATGAGTATGAGTATGAGTGTGAGTGCGAATGTGAGTATGAGTATGAGTATGAGTATGAGTATGAGTATGAGTATGAGTATGAGTATGAGTATGAGTATGAGTATGAGTATAAGTATGAGTATGAGTGTGAGTGCGAATGTGAGTATGAGTATGAGTATGAGTATGAGTATGAGTATGAGTATGAGTATGAGTATGAGTATGAGTATGAGTATAAGTATGAGTATGAGTATGAGTATGAGTATGAGTATGAGTATAAGTATGAGTATGAGTATGAGTATGAGTATGAGTATGAGCATGAGTATGAGTATGAGTATGAGTATGAGTATGAGTGTGAGTGCGAATGTGAGTGTGAGTGCGAATGTGAGTATGAGTATGAGTATGAGTATGAGTATGAGTATGAGTATGAGTGTGAGTATGAGTATGAGTATGAGTATGCGTATGAGTATGAGTATGAGTATGAGCACGAGCATGAGCATGAGCATGAGCGTGAGCGTCAGAATAAGCATGAGTATGAGTTTAAGTATGAGTATGAGTATGAGAATGAGTATGAGTATGAGTATGAGTATGAGTATGAGTATGAGTATGAGTATGAGCATGAGTATGAGTATGAGTATGAGTATGAGTATGAGTATGAGTATGAGTATGAGTATGAGTATGAGTGTGAGTGCGAATGTGAGTATGAGTATGAGTATGAGTATGAGTATGAGTATGAGTATGAGTATGAGTATGAGTATGAGTATAAGTATGAGTATGAGTGTGAGTGCGAATGTGAGTATGAGTATGAGTATGAGTATGAGTATGAGTATGAGTATGAGTATGAGTATGAGTATGAGTATAAGTATGAGTATGAGTATGAGTATGAGTATGAGTATGAGTATGAGTGTGAGTATGAGTATGAGTATGAGTATGAGTATGAGTATGAGAATGAGTATGAGTATGAGTATGAGTTTGAGTATGAGTATGAGTATGAGTATGAGTGTGAGTGCGAATGTGAGTATGAGTATGAGTATGAGTATGAGTATGAGTATGAGTATGAGTATGAGTATGAGTATGAGTATGAGTATGAGTATGAGTATAAGTATGAGTATGAGTATGAGTATGAGTATGAGTATGAGTATGAGTATGAGTATGAGTATGAGTATGAGTATGAGTATGAGTGTGAGTGCGAATGTGAGTATGAGTATGAGTATGAGTATGAGTATGAGTATGAGTATGAGTATGAGTATGAGTATGAGTATGAGTATGAGTATGAGTATGAGTATGAGTATGAGTATGAGTATGAGTATGAGTGTGAGTGCGAATGTGAGTATGAGTATGAGTATGAGTATGAGTATGAGTATGAGTATGAGTATGAGTATGAGTATGAGTATGAGTATGAGTATGAGTATAAGTATGAGTATGAGTGTGAGTGCGAATGTGAGTATGAGTATGAGTATGAGTATGAGTATGAGTATGAGTATGAGTACGAGTACGAGTACGAGTATGCGTATGAGTATGAGTATGAGCATGAGCATGAGCATGAGCATGAGCGTGAGCGTGAGAATAAGCATGAGTATGAGTTTAAGTATGAGTATGAGTATGAGAATGAGTATGAGTATGAGTATGAGTATGAGTATGAGTATGAGTATGAGTATGAGCATGAGTATGAGTATGAGTATGAGTATGAGTATGAGTATGAGTATGAGTATGAGTATGAGTATGAGTATGAGTATGAGTATGAGTATGAGTATGAGTATGAGTATGAGTATGAGTATGAGTATGAGTATGAGTATGAGTATGAGTATGAGTATGAGTATGACTATGACTATGAGTATGAGTATGACTATGACTATGACTATGAGAATGAGTATGAGTATGAGTATGAGTATGAGTATGAGTATGAGTATGAGTATGAGTGTGAGTATGAGTATGAGTATGAGTTTGAGTATGAGTATGAGTATGAGTATGAGTATGAGTATGAGTATGAGTATGAGTATGAGTTTAAGTATGAGTATGAGTTTAAGTATGAGTATGAGTATGAGTATGCGTATGAGTATGAGTATGAGTATGAGTATGAGTATGAGTATGAGTATGAGTTTAAGTATGAGTATGAGTATGTGCATGAGTATGAGTATGTGTATGAGTATGAGTATGAGTATGAGTATGAGTATGAGTATGAGTATGAGTATGAGAATGAGTGTGAGTGCGAATGTGAGTATGAGTATGAGTATGAGTATGAGTATGAGTATGAGTATGAGTATGAGTATGAGTATGAGTATGAGTATGAGTATGAGTATAAGTATGAGTATGAGTATGAGTATGAGTATGAGCATGAGTATGAGTATGAGTATGAGTATGAGTATGAGTATGAGTGTGAGTGCGAATGTGAGTATGAGTATGAGTATGAGTATGAGTATGAGTACGAGTATGAGTATGAGTATGAGTATGAGTATGAGTATGAGTATAAGTATGAGTATGAGTGTGAGTGCGAATGTGAGTATGAGTATGAGTATGAGTATGAGTATGAGTATGAGTATGAGTACGAGTACGAGTACGAGTATGCGTATGAGTATGAGTATGAGCATGAGCATGAGCATGAGCATGAGCGTGAGCGTGAGAATAAGCATGAGTATGAGTTTAAGTATGAGTATGAGTATGAGAATGAGTATGAGTATGAGTATGAGTATGAGTATGAGTATGAGTATGAGTATGAGCATGAGTATGAGTATGAGTATGAGTATGAGTATGAGTATGAGTATGAGTATGAGTATGAGTATGAGTATGAGTATGAGTATGAGTATGAGTATGAGTATGAGTATGAGTATGAGTATGAGTACGAGTACGAGTACGAGTATGCGTATGAGTTTGAGTATGAGTATGAGTATGAGTATGAGTATGAGTATGAGTATGAGTTTAAGTATGAGTATGAGTTTAAGTATGAGTATGAGTATGAGTATGCGTATGAGTATGAGTATGAGTATGAGCACGAGCATGAGCATGAGCATGAGCGTGAGCGTCAGAATAAGCATGAGTATGAGTTTAAGTATGAGTATGAGTATGAGAATGAGTATGAGTATGAGTATGAGTATGAGTATGAGTATGAGTATGAGTATGAGCATGAGTATGAGTATGAGTATGAGTATGAGTATGAGTATGAGTATGAGTATGAGTATGAGTATGAGTGTGAGTGCGAATGTGAGTATGAGTATGAGTATGAGTATGAGTATGAGTATGAGTATGAGTATGAGTATGAGTATGAGTATGAGTATAAGTATGAGTATGAGTGTGAGTGCGAATGTGAGTATGAGTATGAGTATGAGTATGAGTATGAGTATGAGTATGAGTATGAGTATGAGTATGAGTATGAGTATAAGTATGAGTATGAGTATGAGTATGAGTATGAGTATGAGTATGAGTGTGAGTATGAGTATGAGTATGAGTATGAGTATGAGTATGAGAATGAGTATGAGTATGAGTATGAGTTTGAGTATGAGTATGAGTATGAGTATGAGTGTGAGTGCGAATGTGAGTATGAGTATGAGTATGAGTATGAGTATGAGTATGAGTATGAGTATGAGTATGAGTATGAGTATGAGTATGAGTATGAGTATAAGTATGAGTATGAGTATGAGTATGAGTATGAGTATGAGTATGAGTATGAGTATGAGTATGAGTATGAGTGTGAGTGCGAATGTGAGTATGAGTATGAGTATGAGTATGAGTATGAGTATGAGTATGAGTATGAGTATGAGTATGAGTATGAGTATGAGTATGAGTATGAGTATGAGTATGAGTATGAGTATGAGTATGAGTATGAGTGTGAGTGCGAATGTGAGTATGAGTATGAGTATGAGTATGAGTATGAGTATGAGTATGAGTATGAGTATGAGTATGAGTATGAGTATGAGTATGAGTATAAGTATGAGTATGAGTGTGAGTGCGAATGTGAGTATGAGTATGAGTATGAGTATGAGTATGAGTATGAGTATGAGTACGAGTACGAGTACGAGTATGCGTATGAGTATGAGTATGAGCATGAGCATGAGCATGGGCATGAGCGTGAGCGTGAGAATAAGCATGAGTATGAGTTTAAGTATGAGTATGAGTATGAGAATGAGTATGAGTATGAGTATGAGTATGAGTATGAGTATGAGTATGAGTATGAGCATGAGTATGAGTATGAGTATGAGTATGAGTATGAGTATGAGTATGAGTATGAGTATGAGTATGAGTATGAGTATGAGTATGAGTATGAGTATGAGTATGAGTATGAGTATGAGTATGAGTATGAGTATGAGTATGAGTATGAGTATGAGTATGAGTATGAGTATGACTATGACTATGAGTATGAGTATGACTATGACTATGACTATGAGAATGAGTATGAGTATGAGTATGAGTATGAGTATGAGTATGAGTATGAGTATGAGTGTGAGTATGAGTATGAGTATGAGTTTGAGTATGAGTATGAGTATGAGTATGAGTATGAGTATGAGTATGAGTATGAGTACGAGTTTAAGTATGAGTATGAGTTTAAGTATGAGTATGAGTATGAGTATGCGTATGAGTATGAGTATGAGTATGAGTATGAGTATGAGTATGAGTATGAGTTTAAGTATGAGTATGAGTATGTGCATGAGTATGAGTATGTGTATGAGTATGAGTATGAGTATGAGTATGAGTATGAGTATGAGTATGAGTATGAGTATGAGTGTGAGTGCGAATGTGAGTATGAGTATGAGTATGAGTATGAGTATGAGTATGAGTATGAGTATGAGTCTGAGTATGAGTATGAGTATGAGTATGAGTATAAGTATGAGTATGAGTATGAGTATGAGTATGAGCATGAGTATGAGTATGAGTATGAGTATGAGTATGAGTATGAGTGTGAGTGCGAATGTGAGTATGAGTATGAGTATGAGTATGAGTATGAGTATGAGTATGAGTATGAGTATGAGTATGAGTATGAGTATGAGTATGAGTATGAGTATAAGTATGAGTATGAGTATGAGTATGAGTATGAGTATGAGTGTGAGTATGAGTATGAGTATGAGTATGAGTATGAGTATGAGAATGAGTATGAGTATGAGTATGAGTATGAGTATGAGTATGAGTATGAGCATGAGCATGAGCATGAGTATGAGTATGAGTATGAGTGTGAGTATGAGTATGAGTATGAGTATGAATATGAGTATGAGTATGATTATAAGTATTAGTATGAGTATGAGTATGAGTATGAGTATGAGTATGAGTATGAGTATGAGTATGAGTATGAGTATGAGTATGAGTATGAGTATGAGTATGAGTATGAGTATGAGTATGAGTATGAGTACGAGTACGAGTACGAGTATGCGTATGAGTTTGAGTATGAGTATGAGTATGAGTATGAGTATGAGTATGAGTATGAGTTTAAGTATGAGTATGAGTTTAAGTATGAGTATGAGTATGAGTATGCGTATGAGTATGAGTATGAGTATGAGCACGAGCATGAGCATGAGCATGAGCGTGAGCGCCAGAATAAGCATGAGTATGAGTTTAAGTATGAGTATGAGTATGAGAATGAGTATGAGTATGAGTATGAGTATGAGTATGAGTATGAGTATGAGTATGAGCATGAGTATGAGTATGAGTATGAGTATGAGTATGAGTATGAGTATGAGTATGAGTATGAGTGTGAGTGCGAATGTGAGTATGAGTATGAGTATGAGTATGAGTATGAGTATGAGTATGAGTATGAGTATGAGTATGAGTATGAGTATGAGTATGAGTATAAGTATGAGTATGAGTGTGAGTGCGAATGTGAGTATGAGTATGAGTATGAGTATGAGTATGAGTATGAGTATGAGTATGAGTATGAGTATAAGTATGAGTATGAGTATGAGTATGAGTATGAGTATGAGTATGAGTGTGAGTATGAGTATGAGTATGAGTATGAGTATGAGTATGAGAATGAGTATGAGTATGAGTATGAGTTTGAGTATGAGTATGAGTATGAGTATGAGTGTGAGTGCGAATGTGAGTATGAGTATGAGTATGAGTATGAGTATGAGTATGAGTATGAGTATGAGTATGAGTATGAGTATGAGTATAAGTATGAGTATGAGTATGAGTATGAGTATGAGTATGAGTATGAGTATGAGTATGAGTATGAGTATGAGTATGAGTGTGAGTGCGAATGTGAGTATGAGTATGAGTATGAGTATGAGTATGAGTATGAGTATGAGTATGAGTATGAGTATGAGTGTGAGTATGAGTATGAGTATGAGTATGAATATGAGTATGAGTATGATTATAAGTATTAGTATGAGTATGAGTACGAGTATTAGTATGAGTATGAGTATGAGTATGAGTTTAAGTATGAGTATGAGTATGAGTATGTGCATGAGTATGAGTATGTGTATGTGTATGAGTATGAGTATGAGTATGAGTATAAGTACGAGAATGAGTATGAGTGTGAGTATGAGAATGAGTATGAGTATGTGTATGAGTATGAGTATGAGTATGAGTATGAGTATGAGTATGAGTATGAGTATGAGTATGAGTATGAGTATGAGTATGAGTATGAGTATGAGTATGAGTATGATTATGAGTATAAGTATGAGTATGAGTATGAGTATGAGTATGAGTATGAGTATGAGTATGAGTATGAGTATGAGTATGAGCATGAGTATGAGTATGAGTATGAGTATGAGTATGAGTATGAGTATGAGTATGAGTATGAGTGTGAGTGCGAATGTGAGTATGAGTATGAGTATGAGTATGAGTATGAGTATGAGTATGAGTATGAGTATGAGTATGAGTATGAGTATGAGTATAAGTATGAGTATGAGTGTGAGTGCGAATGTGAGTATGAGTATGAGTATGAGTATGAGTATGAGTATGAGTATGAGTATGAGTATGAGTATGAGTATGAGTATAAGTATGAGTATGAGTATGAGTATGAGTATGAGTATGAGTATAAGTATGAGTATGAGTATGAGTATGAGTATGAGTATGAGCATGAGTATGAGTATGAGTATGAGTATGAGTATGAGTGTGAGTGCGAATGTGAGTGTGAGTGCGAATGTGAGTATGAGTATGAGTATGAGTATGAGTATGAGTATGAGTATGAGTGTGAGTATGAGTATGAGTATGAGTATGAATATGAGTATGAGTATGATTATAAGTATTAGTATGAGTATGAGTACGAGTATTAGTATGAGTATGAGTATGAGTATGAGTTTAAGTATGAGTATGAGTATGAGTATGTGCATGAGTATGAGTATGTGTATGTGTATGAGTATGAGTATGAGTATGAGTATAAGTACGAGAATGAGTATGAGTGTGAGTATGAGAATGAGTATGAGTATGTGTATGAGTATGAGTATGAGTATGAGTATGAGTATGAGTATGAGTATGAGTATGAGTATGAGTATGAGTATGAGTATGAGTATGAGTATGAGTATGATTATGAGTATAAGTATGAGTATGAGTATGAGTATGAGTATGAGTATGAGTATGAGTATGAGTATGAGTATGAGTATGAGCATGAGTATGAGTATGAGTATGAGTATGAGTATGAGTATGAGTATGAGTATGAGTATGAGTGTGAGTGCGAATGTGAGTATGAGTATGAGTATGAGTATGAGTATGAGTATGAGTATGAGTATGAGTATGAGTATGAGTATGAGTATGAGTATAAGTATGAGTATGAGTGTGAGTGCGAATGTGAGTATGAGTATGAGTATGAGTATGAGTATGAGTATGAGTATGAGTATGAGTATGAGTATAAGTATGAGTATGAGTATGAGTATGAGTATGAGTATGAGTATAAGTATGAGTATGAGTATGAGTATGAGTATGAGTATGAGCATGAGTATGAGTATGAGTATGAGTATGAGTATGAGTATGAGTGTGAGTGCGAATGTGAGTGTGAGTGCGAATGTGAGTATGAGTATGAGTATGAGTATGAGTATGAGTATGAGTATGAGTATGAGTATGAGTATGAGTATAAGTATGAGTATGAGTATGAGTATGAGTATGAGTATGAGTATAAGTATGAGTATGAGTATGAGTGTGAGTATGAGTATGAGTATGAGTATGAATATGAGTATGAGTATGATTATAAGTATTAGTATGAGTATGAGTACGAGTATTAGTATGAGTATGAGTATGAGTATGAGTTTAAGTATGAGTATGAGTATGAGTATGTGCATGAGTATGAGTATGTGTATGTGTATGAGTATGAGTATGAGTATGAGTATAAGTACGAGAATGAGTATGAGTGTGAGTATGAGAATGAGTATGTGTATGAGTATGAGTATGAGTATGAGTATGAGTATGAGTATGAGTATGAGTATGAGTATGAGTATGAGTATGAGTATGAGTATGAGTATGATTATGAGTATAAGTATGAGTATGAGTATGAGTATGAGTATGAGTATGAGTATGAGTATGAGTATGAGTATGAGTATGAGTATGAGTATGAGTATGAGTATGAGTATGAGTATGAGTATAAGTATGAGTATGAGTATGAGTATGAGTATGAGTATGAGTATGAGTATGAGTATGACTATGAGTATGAGTATGACTATGACTATGACTATGAGAATGAGTATGAGTATGAGTATGAGTATGAGTATGAGTATGAGTATGAGTATGAGTGTGAGTATGAGTATGAGTATGAGTTTGAGTATGAGTATGAGTATGAGTATGAGTATGAGTATGAGTATGAGTATGAGTATGAGTATGAGTTTAAGTATGAGTATGAGTTTAAGTATGAGTATGAGTATGAGTATGCGTATGAGAATGAGTATGAGTATGAGTATGAGTATGAGTATGAGTATGAGTTTAAGTATGAGTATGAGTATGTGCATGAGTATGAGTATGTGTATGAGTATGAGTATGAGTAAGAGAATGAGTATGAGTACGAGTATTAGTATGAGTATGAGTATGAGTATGAGTATGAGTTTAAGTATGAGTATGAGTATGTGCATGAGTATGAGTATGTGTATGAGTATGAGTATGAGTATGAGAATGAGTATGAGTGTGAGTATGAGAATGAGTATGAGTATGTGTATGAGTATGAGTATGAGTATGAGTATGAGTATGAGAATGAGTATGAGTGTGAGTATGAGAATGAGTATGAGTATGTGTATGAGCATGAGTATGAGTATGAGTATGAGTATGAGTATGAATATGAGTATGAGTATGAGTATGAGTATGAGTATGAGTATGAGTATGAGTATGAGTATGAGTATGAGTATGAGTGTGAGTGTGAGTGCGAATGTGAGTATGAGTATGAGTATGAGTATAAGTATTAGTATGAGTATGAGTACGAGTATGAGTATGAGTATGAGTATGAGTATGAGTATGAGTTTAAGTATGAGTATGAGTATGAGTATGAGTATGAGTATGAGTATGTGCATGAGTATGAGTATGTGTATGAGTATGAGTATGAGTATGAGTATGAGTATGAGTGTGAGTATGAGTGTGAGTATGAGTATGAGTATGAGTATGAGTATGAGTATGAGAATGAGTATGAGTATGAGTATGAGTATGAGTATGAGTATGAGCATGAGCATGAGCATGAGTATGAGTATGAGTATGAGTATGAGTGTGAGTATGAGTATGAGTATGAGTATGAATATGAGTATGAGTATGATTATAAGTATTAGTATGAGTATGAGTACGAGTATTAGTATGAGTATGAGTATGAGTATGAGTATGAGTTCAAGTATGAATATGAGTATGAGTATGTGCATGAGTATGAGTATGTGTATGAGTATGAGTATGAGTGTGAGTATGAGTATGAGTATGAGTATGAGTATGAGTATGAGTATGAGTATGAGTATGAGTATGAGTATGAGTATAAGTATGAGTATGAGTATGAGTATGAGTATGAGTATGACTATGAGTATGAGTATGACTATGACTATGACTATGAGAATGAGTATGTGTATGAGTATGAGTATGAGTGTGAGTATGAGTATGAGTATGAGTATGAATATGAGTATGAGTATGATTATAAGTATTAGTATGAGTATGAGTACGAGTATTAGTATGAGTATGAGTATGAGTATGAGTTCAAATATGAGTATGAGTATGAGTATGTGCATGAGTATGAGTATATGTATGAGTATGAGTATTAGTATGAGTATGAGTATGAGTATGAGTTTAAGTATGAGTATGAGTATGAGTATGAGTATGAGTATGTGCATGAGTATGAGTATGTGTATGAGTATGAGTATGAGTATGAGTATGAGTATGAGTATGAGTATGAGTATGAGGATGAGTATGAGTATAAGTATGAGTATGTGTATGAGTATGAGTATGAGTATGAGTATGAGTATGAGTATGAGTATGAGTATGAGTGTGAGTATGAGTGTGAGTATGAGTATGAGTATGAGTATGAGTATGAGTATGAGTATGAGAATGAGTATGAGTATGAGTATGAGTATGAGTATGAGTATGAGTATGAGTATGAGTATGAGCATGAGTATGAGTATGAGTATGAGTATGAGTATGAGTATGAGTATGAGTATGAGTATGAGTGTGAGTGCGAATGTGAGTATGAGTATGAGTATGAGTATGAGTATGAGTATGAGCATGAGTATGAGTATGAGTATGAGTATGAGTATGAGTATGAGTATGAGCATGAGCATGAGCATGAGTATGAGTATGAGTATGAGTATGAGTGTGAGTATGAGTATGAGTATGAGTATGAATATGAGTATGAGTATGATTATAAGTATTAGTATGAGTATGAGTACGAGTATTAGTATGAGTATGAGTATGAGTATGAGTATGAGTTCAAGTATGAATATGAGTATGAGTATGTGCATGAATATGAGTATGTGTATGAGTATGAGTATGAGTGTGAGTATGAGTATGAGTATGAGTATGAGTATGAGTATGAGTATGAGTATGAGTATGAGTATGAGTATGAGTATAAGTATGAGTATGAGTATGAGTATGAGTATGAGTATGACTATGAGTATGAGTATGACTATGACTATGACTATGAGAATGAGTATGTGTATGAGTATGAGTATGAGTATGAGTATGAGTATGAGTGTGAGTATGAGTATGAGTATGAGTATGAGTATGAGTATGAGTATGAGTATGAGTATGAGAATGAGTATGAGTATGAGTATGAGTATGAGTATGAGTATGAGCATGAGCATGAGCATGAGTATGAGTATGAGTATGAGTGTGAGTATGAGTATGAGTATGAGTATGAATATGAGTATGAGTATGATTATAAGTATTAGTATGAGTATGAGTACGAGTATTAGTATGAGTATGAGTATGAGTATGAGTTCAAATATGAGTATGAGTATGAGTATGTGCATGAGTATGAGTATATGTATGAGTATGAGTATTAGTATGAGTATGAGTATGAGTATGAGTGTGAGTATGAGTGTGAGTATGAGTATGAGTATGAGTATGAGTATGAGTATGAGTATGAGAATGAGTATGAGTATGAGTATGAGTATGAGTATGAGTATGAGTATGAGTATGAGTATGAGCATGAGTATGAGTATGAGTATGAGTATGAGTATGAGTATGAGTATGAGTATGAGTATGAGTGTGAGTGCGAATGTGAGTATGAGTATGAGTATGAGTATGAGTATGAGTATGAGTATGAGTATGAGTATGAGTATGAGTATGAGTATAAGTATGAGTATGAGTGTGAGTGCGAATGTGAGTATAAGTATTAGTATGAGTATGAGTACGAGTATGAGTATGAGTATGAGTATGAGTATGAGTATGAGTTTAAGTATGAGTATGAGTATGAGTATGAGTATGAGTATGTGCATGAGTATGAGTATGTGTATGAGTATGAGTATGAGTATGAGTATGAGTATGAGTGTGAGTATGAGTGTGAGTATGAGTATGAGTATGAGTATGAGTATGAGTATGAGAATGAGTATGAGTATGAGTATGAGTATGAGTATGAGTATGAGCATGAGCATGAGCATGAGTATGAGTATGAGTATGAGTATGAGTGTGAGTATGAGTATGAGTATGAGTATGAATATGAGTATGAGTATGATTATAAGTATTAGTATGAGTATGAGTACGAGTATTAGTATGAGTATGAGTATGAGTATGAGTTCAAGTATGAATATGAGTATGAGTATGTGCATGAGTATGAGTATGTGTATGAGTATGAGTATGAGTGTGAGTATGAGTATGAGTATGAGTATGAGTATGAGTATGAGTATGAGTATGAGTATGAGTATGAGTATGAGTATAAGTATGAGTATGAGTATGAGTATGAGTATGAGTATGAGTATGACTATGAGTATGAGTATGACTATGACTATGACTATGAGAATGAGTATGTGTATGAGTATGAGTATGAGTATGAGTATGAGTATGAGTGTGAGTATGAGTATGAGTATGAGTATGAGTATGAGTATGAGTATGAGTATGAGAATGAGTATGAGTATGAGTATGAGTATGAGTATGAGTATGAGCATGAGCATGAGCATGAGTATGAGTATGAGTATGAGTGTGAGTATGAGTATGAGTATGAGTATGAATATGAGTATGAGTATGATTATAAGTATTAGTATGAGTATGAGTACGAGTATTAGTATGAGTATGAGTATGAGTATGAGTTCAAATATGAGTATGAGTATGAGTATGTGCATGAGTATGAGTATATGTATGAGTATGAGTATTAGTATGAGTATGAGTATGAGTATGAGTTTAAGTATGAGTATGAGTATGAGTATGAGTATGAGTATGTGCATGAGTATGAGTATGTGTATGAGTATGAGTATGAGTATGAGTATGAGTATGAGTATGAGTATGAGTATGAGTATGAGGATGAGTATGAGTATAAGTATGAGTATGTGTATGAGTATGAGTATGAGTATGAGTATGAGTATGAGTATGAGTATGAGTATGAGTACGAGTACGAGTACGAGTATGCGTATGAGTTTGAGTATGAGTATGAGTATGAGTATGAATATGAGTATGAGTTTAAGTATGAGTATAAGTTCAAGTATGAATATGAGTATGAGTATGTGCATGATTATGAGTATGTGTATGAGTATGAGTATGAGTGTGAGTATGAGTATGAGTATGAGTATGAGTATGAGTATGAGTATGAGTATGAGTATGAGTATGAGTATGAGTATGAGTATGAGTATAAGTATGAGTATGAGTATGAGTATGAGTATGAGTATGAGTATGAGTATGACTATGAGTATGAGTATGACTATGACTATGACTATGAGAATGAGTATGTGTATAAGTATTAGTATGAGTATGAGTACGAGTATGAGTATGAGTATGAGTATGAGTATGAGTATGAGTTTAAGTATGAGTATGAGTATGAGTATGAGTATGAGTATGTGCATGAGTATGAGTATGTGTATGAGTATGAGTATGAGTATGAGTATGAGTATGAGTGTGAGTATGAGTGTGAGTATGAGTATGAGTATGAGTATGAGTATGAGTATGAGAATGAGTATGAGTATGAGTATGAGTATGAGTATGAGTATGAGTATGAGTATGAGTATGAGCATGAGTATGAGTATGAGTATGAGTATGAGTATGAGTATGAGTATGAGTATGAGTATGAGTATGAGTGTGAGTGCGAATGTGAGTATGAGTATGAGTATGAGTATGAGTATGAGTATGAGTATGAGTATGAGTATGAGTATGAGTATGAGTATGAGTATAAGTATGAGTATGAGTGTGAGTGCGAATGTGAGTATGAGTATGAGTATGAGTATGAGTATGAGTATGAGTATGAGTATGAGTATAAGTATGAGTATGAGTATGAGTATGAGTATGAGTGTGAGTATGAGTATGAGTATGAGTATGAGTATGAGTATGAGAATGAGTATGAGTATGAGTATGAGTTTGAGTATGAGTATGAGTATGAGTATGAGTGTGAGTGCGAATGTGAGTATGAGTATGAGTATGAGTATGAGTATGAGTATGAGTATGAGTATGAGTATGAGTATGAGTATGAGTATAAGTATGAGTATGAGTATGAGTATGAGTATGAGTATGAGTATGAGTATGAGTATGAGTATGAGTATGAGTATGAGTGTGAGTGCGAATGTGAGTATGAGTATGAGTATGAGTATGAGTATGAGTATGAGTATGAGTACGAGTACGAGTACGAGTATGCGTATGAGTATGATTATGAGCATGAGCATGAGCATGAGCATGAGCGTGAGCGTGAGAATAAGCATGAGTATGAGTTTAAGTATGAGTATGAGTATGAGAATGAGTATGAGTATGAGTATGAGTATGAGTATGAGTATGAGTATGAGTATGAGCATGAGTATGAGTATGAGTATGAGTATGAGTATGAGTATGAGTATGAGTATGAGTATGAGTATGAGTATGAGTATGAGTATGAGTATGAGTATGAGTATGAGTATGAGTATGAGTATGAGTATGAGTATGAGTATGAGTATGAGTATGAGTATGAGTATGAGTATGAGTATAAGTATGAGTATGAGTATGAGTATGAGTATGAGTATGAGTATGAGTATGAGTATGACTATGAGTATGAGTATGACTATGACTATGAGAATGAGTATGAGTATGAGTATGAGTATGAGTATGAGTATGAGTGTGAGTATGAGTATGAGTATGAGTTTGAGTATGAGTATGAGTATGAGTATGAGTATGAGTATGAGTATGAGTATGAGTATGAGTTTAAGTATGAGTATGAGTTTAAGTATGAGTATGAGTATGAGTATGCGTATGAGTATGAGTATGAGTATGTGTATGAGTATGAGTATGAGTATGACTATGAGTATGAGTATGAGTATGAGTATGAGTTTGAGTATGAGTATGACTATGAGTATGACTATGAGTATGAGTATGACTATGACTATGACTATGAGAATGAGTATGAGTATGAGTATGAGTATGAGTATGAGTATGAGTATGAGTATAAGTATGAGTAATAGTATGAGTATAAGTATTAGTATGAGTATGAGTACGAGTATTAGCATGAGTATGAGTATGAGTTTAAGTATGAGTATGAGTATGAGTATGAGTATGTGTATAAGTATGAGTATGAGTATGAGTATGAGTATGAGTATGAGTATAAGTATTAGTATGAGTATGAGTACCAGTATTAGTATGAGTATGAGTATGAGTATGAGTTTAAGTATGAGTATGAGTATGAGTATGTGCATGAGTATGAGTATGTGTATGAGTATGAGTATGAGTATGAGTATGAGTATAAGTATGAGAATGAGTATGAGTGTGAGTATGAGAATGAGTATGAGTATGTGTATGAGTATGAGTATGAGTATGAGTATGAGTATGAGTATGAGTATGAGTATGAGTATGAGTATGAGTATGAGTATGAGTATGAGTATGAGTATGAGTATGAGTATGACTATGACTATGACTATGAGAATGAGTATGAGTATGAGTATGAGTATGAGTATGAGTATGAGTATGAGTATGAGTGTGAGTATGAGTATGAGTATGAGTTTGAGTATGAGTATGAGTATGAGTATGAGTATGAGTATGAGTATGAGTATGAGTATGAGTTTAAGTATGAGAATGAGTTTAAGTATGAGTATGAGTATGAGTATGCGTATGAGTATGAGTATGAGTATGAGTATGAGAATGAGTATGAGTGTGAGTATGAGAATGAGTATGAGCATGTGTATGAGTATGAGTATGAGTATGAGTATGAGTATGAGAATGAGTATGAGTGTGAGTATGAGAATGAGTATGAGTATGTGTATGAGTATGAGTATGAGTATGAGTATGAGTATGAGTATGAATATGAGTATGAGTATGAGTATGAGTATGAGTATGAGTATGAGTATGAGTATGAGTATGAGTATGAGTATGAGTATGAGTATGAGTGTGAGTGTGAGTGCGAATGTGAGTATGAGTATGAGTATGAGTATAAGTATTAGTATGAGTATGAGTACGAGTATGAGTATGAGTATGAGTATGAGTATGAGTATGAGTTTAAGTATGAGTATGAGTATGAGTATGAGTATGTGCATGAGTATGAGTATGTGTATGAGTATGAGTATGAGTATGAGTATGAGTATGAGTGTGAGTATGAGTGTGAGTATGAGTATGAGTATGAGTATGAGTATGAGTATGAGAATGAGTATGAGTATGAGTATGAGTATGAGTATGAGTATGAGCATGAGCATGAGCATGAGTATGAGTATGAGTATGAGTATGAGTGTGAGTATGAGTATGAGTATGAGTATGAATATGAGTATGAGTATGATTATAAGTATTAGTATGAGTATGAGTACGAGTATTAGTATGAGTATGAGTATGAGTATGAGTATGAGTTCAAGTATGAGTATGAGTATGAGTATGTGCATGAGTATGAGTATGTGTATGAGTATGAGTATGAGTGTGAGTATGAGTATGAGTATGAGTATGAGTATGAGTATGAGTATGAGTATGAGTATGAGTATGAGTATGAGTATAAGTATGAGTATGAGTATGAGTATGAGTATGAGTATGAGTATGACTATGAGTATGAGTATGACTATGACTATGACTATGAGAATGAGTATGTGTATGAGTATGAGTATGAGTATGAGTATGAGTATGAGTGTGAGTATGAGTATGAGTATGAGTATGAGTATGAGTATGAGTATGAGAATGAGTATGAGTATGAGTATGAGTATGAGTATGAGTATGAGCATGAGCATGAGCATGAGTATGAGTATGAGTATGAGTGTGAGTATGAGTATGAGTATGAGTATGAATATGAGTATGAGTATGATTATAAGTATTAGTATGAGTATGAGTACGAGTATTAGTATGAGTATGAGTATGAGTTCAAATATGAGTATGAGTATGAGTATGTGCATGAGTATGAGTATATGTATGAGTATGAGTATTAGCATGAGCATGAGCGTGAGCGTCAGAATAAGCATGAGTATGAGTTTAAGTATGAGTATGAGTATGAGAATGAGTATGAGTATGAGTATGAGTATGAGTATGAGTATGAGTATGAGTATGAGCATGAGTATGAGTATGAGTATGACTATGAGTATGAGTATGACTATGACTATGACTATGAGAATGAGTATGTGTATGAGTATGAGTATGAGTATGAGTATGAGTATGAGTATGAGTATGAGTATGAGTATAAGTATGAGTATGAGTATGAGTATGAGTTTGAGTATGAGTATGAGTATGAGTATGAGTATGAGTATGAGTATGAGTATGAGTATGAGTTTAAGTATGAGTATGAGTTTAAGTATGAGTATGAGTATGAGTATGCGTATGAGTATGAGTATGAGTATGTGTATGAGTATGAGTATGAGTATGACTATGAGTATGAGTATGAGTATGAGTATGAGTTTGAGTATGAGTATGACTATGAGTATGACTATGAGTATGAGTATGACTATGACTATGACTATGAGAATGAGTATGAGTATGAGTATGAGTATGAGTATGAGTATGAGTATGAGTATGAGTATAAGTATGAGTAATAGTATGAGTATAAGTATTAGTATGAGTATGAGTACGAGTATTAGCATGAGTATGAGTATGAGTTTAAGTATGAGTATGAGTATGAGTATGAGTATGTGTATAAGTATGAGTATGAGTATGAGTATGAGTATGAGTATGAGTATAAGTATTAGTATGAGTATGAGTACCAGTATTAGTATGAGTATGAGTATGAGTATGAGTTTAAGTATGAGTATGAGTATGAGTATGTGCATGAGTATGAGTATGTGTATGAGTATGAGTATGAGTATGAGTATGAGTATAAGTATGAGAATGAGTATGAGTGTGAGTATGAGAATGAGTATGAGTATGTGTATGAGTATGAGTATGAGTATGAGTATGAGTATGAGTATGAGTATGAGTATGAGTATGAGTATGAGTATGAGTATGAGTATGAGTATGAGTATGAGTATGAGTATGAGTATGACTATGACTATGACTATGAGAATGAGTATGAGTATGAGTATGAGTATGAGTATGAGTATGAGTATGAGTATGAGTGTGAGTATGAGTATGAGTATGAGTTTGAGTATGAGTATGAGTATGAGTATGAGTATGAGTATGAGTATGAGTATGAGTATGAGTTTAAGTATCAGAATGAGTTTAAGTATGAGTATGAGTATGAGTATGCGTATGAGTATGAGTATGAGTATGAGTATGAGTATGAGTATGAGTATGAGTTTAAGTATGAGTATGAGTATGTGCATGAGTATGAGTATGTGTATGAGTATGAGTATGAGTATGAGAATGAGTATGAGTACGAGTATTAGTATGAGTATGAGTATGAGTATGAGTATGAGTTTAAGTATGAGTATGAGTATGTGCATGAGTATGAGTATGTGTATGAGTATGAGTATGAGTATGAGAATGAGTATGAGTGTGAGTATGAGAATGAGTATGAGCATGTGTATGAGTATGAGTATGAGTATGAGTATGAGTATGAGAATGAGTATGAGTGTGAGTATGAGAATGAGTATGAGTATGTGTATGAGTATGAGTATGAGTATGAGTATGAGTATGAATATGAGTATGAGTATGAGTATGAGTATGAGTATGAGTATGAGTATGAGTATGAGTATGAGTATGAGTGTGAGTGTGAGTGCGAATGTGAGTATGAGTATGAGTATGAGTATAAGTATTAGTATGAGTATGAGTACGAGTATGAGTATGAGTATGAGTATGAGTATGAGTATGAGTTTAAGTATGAGTATGAGTATGAGTATGAGTATGTGCATGAGTATGAGTATGTGTATGAGTATGAGTATGAGTATGAGTATGAGTATGAGTGTGAGTATGAGTGTGAGTATGAGTATGAGTATGAGTATGAGTATGAGTATGAGAATGAGTATGAGTATGAGTATGAGTATGAGTATGAGTATGAGCATGAGCATGAGCATGAGTATGAGTATGAGTATGAGTATGAGTGTGAGTATGAGTATGAGTATGAGTATGAATATGAGTATGAGTATGATTATAAGTATTAGTATGAGTATGAGTACGAGTATTAGTATGAGTATGAGTATGAGTATGAGTATGAGTTCAAGTATGAGTATGAGTATGAGTATGTGCATGAGTATGAGTATGTGTATGAGTATGAGTATGAGTGTGAGTATGAGTATGAGTATGAGTATGAGTATGAGTATGAGTATGAGTATGAGTATGAGTATGAGTATGAGTATAAGTATGAGTATGAGTATGAGTATGAGTATGAGTATGAGTATGACTATGAGTATGAGTATGACTATGACTATGACTATGAGAATGAGTATGTGTATGAGTATGAGTATGAGTATGAGTATGAGTATGAGTGTGAGTATGAGTATGAGTATGAGTATGAGTATGAGTATGAGTATGAGAATGAGTATGAGTATGAGTATGAGTATGAGTATGAGTATGAGCATGAGCATGAGCATGAGTATGAGTATGAGTATGAGTGTGAGTATGAGTATGAGTATGAGTATGAATATGAGTATGAGTATGATTATAAGTATTAGTATGAGTATGAGTACGAGTATTAGTATGAGTATGAGTATGAGTATGAGTTCAAATATGAGTATGAGTATGAGTATGTGCATGAGTATGAGTATATGTATGAGTATGAGTATTAGCATGAGCATGAGCGTGAGCGTCAGAATAAGCATGAGTATGAGTTTAAGTATGAGTATGAGTATGAGAATGAGTATGAGTATGAGTATGAGTATGAGTATGAGTATGAGTATGAGTATGAGCATGAGTATGAGTATGAGTATGACTATGAGTATGAGTATGACTATGACTATGACTATGAGAATGAGTATGTGTATGAGTATGAGTATGAGTATGAGTATGAGTATGAGTGTGAGTATGAGTATGAGTATGAGTTTAAGTATGAGTATGAGTATGAGTATGAGTATGAGTATGTGCATGAGTATGAGTATGTGTATGAGTATGAGTATGAGTATGAGTATGAGTATGAGTATGAGTATGAGTATGAGTATGAGGATGAGTATGAGTATAAGTATGAGTATGTGTATGAGTATGAGTATGAGTATGAGTATGAGTATGAGTATGAGTATGAGTACGAGTACGAGTACGAGTATGCGTATGAGTTTGAGTATGAGTATGAGTATGAGTATGAGTATGAGTATGAGTATGAGTTTAAGTATGAGTATGAGTTTAAGTATGAGTATGAGTATGAGTATGCGTATGAGTATGAGTATGAGTATGAGCACGAGCATGAGCATGAGCATGAGCGTGTGCGTCAGAATAAGCATGAGTATGAGTTTAAGTATGAGTATGAGTATGAGAATGAGTATGAGTATGAGTATGAGTATGAGTATGAGTATGAGTATGAGTATGAGTATGAGCATGAGTATGAGTATGAGTATGAGTATGAGTATGAGTATGAGTATGAGTATGAGTATGAGTGTGAGTGCGAATGTGAGTATGAGTATGAGTATGAGTATGAGTATGAGTATGAGTATGAGTATGAGTATGAGTATGAGTATGAGTATGAGTATAAGTATGAGTATGAGTGTGAGTGCGAATGTGAGTATGAGTATGAGTATGAGTATGAGTATGAGTATGAGTATGAGTATGAGTATGAGTATGAGTATAAGTATGAGTATGAGTATGAGTATGAGTATGAGTATGAGTATGAGTGTGAGTATGAGTATGAGTATGAGTATGAGTATGAGTATGAGTATGAGTATGAGTATGAGTATGAGTATGAGTATGAGTATGAGTATGAGTATGAGTATGAGTATGAGTATGAGTATGAGTATGAGTGTGAGTGCGAATGTGAGTATGAGTATGAGTATGAGTATGAGTATGAGTATGAGTATGAGTATGAGTATGAGTATGAGTATGAGTATGAGTATGAGTATGAGTATGAGTATGAGTGTGAGTGCGAATGTGAGTATGAGTATGAGTATGAGTATGAGTATGAGTATGAGTATGAGTATGAGTATGAGTATGAGTATGAGTATGAGTATGAGTATAAGTATGAGTATGAGTGTGAGTGCGAATGTGAGTATGAGTATGAGTATGAGTATGAGTATGAGTATGAGTATGAGTATGAGTATGAGTATGAGTATGAGTATAAGTATGAGTATGAGTATGAGTATGAGTATGAGTATGAGTATGAGTATGAGTATGAGTATGAGTATGAGTGTGAGTGCGAATGTGAGTATGAGTATGAGTATGAGTATGAGTATGAGTATGAGTATGAGTATGAGTATGAGTATGAGTATGAGTATGAGTATGAGTATGAGTATGAGTATGAGTATAAGTATGAGTATGAGTGTGAGTGCGAATGTGAGTATGAGTATGAGTATGAGTATGAGTATGAGTATGAGTATGAGTATAAGTATGAGTATGAGTATGAGTATGAGTATGAGTATGAGTGTGAGTATGAGTATGAGTATGAGTATGAGTATGAGTATGAGAATGAGTATGAGTATGAGTATGAGTATGAGTATGAGTATGAGTACGAGTACGAGTACGAGTATGCGTATGAGTTTGAGTATGAGTATGAGTATGAGTATGAGTATGAGTATGAGTATGAGTTTAAGTATGAGTATGAGTTTAAGTATGAGTATGAGTATGAGTATGCGTATGAGTATGAGTATGAGTATGAGCACGAGCATGAGCATGAGCATGAGCGTGTGCGTCAGAATAAGCATGAGTATGAGTTTAAGTATGAGTATGAGTATGAGAATGAGTATGAGTATGAGTATGAGTATGAGTATGAGTATGAGTATGAGTATGAGTATGAGCATGAGTATGAGTATGAGTATGAGTATGAGTATAAGTATGAGTATGAGTATGAGTATGAGTATGAGTATGAGTATGAGTATGACTATGAGTATGAGTATGACTATGACTATGACTATGAGAATGAGTATGTGTATAAGTATTAGTATGAGTATGAGTACGAGTATGAGTATGAGTATGAGTATGAGTATGAGTATGAGTTTAAGTATGAGTATGAGTATGAGTATGAGTATGAGTATGTGCATGAGTATGAGTATGTGTATGAGTATGAGTATGAGTATGAGTATGAGTGTGAGTATGAGTGTGAGTATGAGTATGAGTATGAGTATGAGTATGAGTATGAGTATGAGAATGAGTATGAGTATGAGTATGAGTATGAGTATGAGTATGAGTATGAGTATGAGTATGAGCATGAGTATGAGTATGAGTATGAGTATGAGTATGAGTATGAGTATGAGTATGAGTGTGAGTGCGAATGTGAGTATGAGTATGAGTATGAGTATGAGTATGAGTATGAGTATGAGTATGAGTATGAGTATGAGTATGAGTATGAGTATAAGTATGAGTATGAGTGTGAGTGCGAATGTGAGTATGAGTATGAGTATGAGTATGAGTATGAGTATGAGTATGAGTATGAGTATGAGTATAAGTATGAGTATGAGTATGAGTATGAGTATGAGTGTGAGTATGAGTATGAGTATGAGTATGAGTATGAGTATGAGAATGAGTATGAGTATGAGTATGAGTATGAGTTTGAGTATGAGTATGAGTATGAGTATGAGTGTGAGTGCGAATGTGAGTATGAGTATGAGTATGAGTATGAGTATGAGTATGAGTATGAGTATGAGTATGAGTATGAGTATGAGTATGAGTATGAGTATAAGTATGAGTATGAGTATGAGTATGAGTATGAGTATGAGTATGACTATGAGTATGAGTATGACTATGACTATGACTATGAGAATGAGTATGTGTATGAGTATGAGTATGAGTATGAGTATGAGTGTGAGTATGAGTATGAGTATGAGTATGAGTATGAGTATGAGTTTTAGTATGAGTATGAGTATGAGTATGAGTATGTGCATGAGTATGAGTATGTGTATGAGTATGAGTATGAGTATGAGTATGAGTATGAGTGTGAGTATGAGTGTGAGTATGAGTATGAGTATGAGTATGAGTATGAGTATGAGAATGAGTATGAGTATGAGTATGAGTATGAGTATGAGTATGAGCATGAGCATGAGCATGAGTATGAGTATGAGTATGAGTATGAGTGTGAGTATGAGTATGAGTATGAGTATGAATATGAGTATGAGTATGATTATAAGTATTAGTATGAGTATGAGTACGAGTATTAGTATGAGTATGAGTATGAGTATGAGTATGAGTTCAAGTATGAGTATGAGTATGAGTATGTGCATGAGTATGAGTATGTGTATGAGTATGAGTATGAGTGTGAGTATGAGTATGAGTATGAGTATGAGTATGAGTATGAGTATGAGTATGAGTATGAGTATGAGTATGAGTATAAGTATGAGTATGAGTATGAGTATGAGTATGAGTATGAGTATGACTATGAGTATGAGTATGACTATGACTATGACTATGAGAATGAGTATGTGTATGAGTATGAGTATGAGTATGAGTATGAGTATGAGTGTGAGTATGAGTATGAGTATGAGTATGAGTATGAGTATGAGTATGAGAATGAGTATGAGTATGAGTATGAGTATGAGTATGAGTATGAGCATGAGCATGAGCATGAGTATGAGTATGAGTATGAGTGTGAGTATGAGTATGAGTACGAGTACGAGTACGAGTATGCGTATGAGTTTGAGTATGAGTATGAGTATGAGTATGAGTATGAGTATGAGTATGAGTTTAAGTATGAGTATGAGTTTAAGTATGAGTATGAGTATGAGTATGCGTATGAGTATGAGTATGAGTATGAGCACGAGCATGAGCATGAGCATGAGCGTGTGCGTCAGAATAAGCATGAGTATGAGTTTAAGTATGAGTATGAGTATGAGAATGAGTATGAGTATGAGTATGAGTATGAGTATGAGTATGAGTATGAGTATGAGTATGAGCATGAGTATGAGTATGAGTATGAGTATGAGTATAAGTATGAGTATGAGTATGAGTATGAGTATGAGTATGAGTATGAGTATGACTATGAGTATGAGTATGACTATGACTATGACTATGAGAATGAGTATGTGTATAAGTATTAGTATGAGTATGAGTACGAGTATGAGTATGAGTATGAGTATGAGTATGAGTATGAGTTTAAGTATGAGTATGAGTATGAGTATGAGTATGAGTATGTGCATGAGTATGAGTATGTGTATGAGTATGAGTATGAGTATGAGTATGAGTATGAGTGTGAGTATGAGTGTGAGTATGAGTATGAGTATGAGTATGAGTATGAGTATGAGTATGAGAATGAGTATGAGTATGAGTATGAGTATGAGTATGAGTATGAGTATGAGTATGAGCATGAGTATGAGTATGAGTATGAGTATGAGTATGAGTATGAGTATGAGTATGAGTATGAGTGTGAGTGCGAATGTGAGTATGAGTATGAGTATGAGTATGAGTATGAGTATGAGTATGAGTATGAGTATGAGTATGAGTATGAGTATGAGTATAAGTATGAGTATGAGTGTGAGTGCGAATGTGAGTATGAGTATGAGTATGAGTATGAGTATGAGTATGAGTATGAGTATGAGTATGAGTATAAGTATGAGTATGAGTATGAGTATGAGTATGAGTGTGAGTATGAGTATGAGTATGAGTATGAGTATGAGTATGAGAATGAGTATGAGTATGAGTATGAGTTTGAGTATGAGTATGAGTATGAGTATGAGTGTGAGTGCGAATGTGAGTATGAGTATGAGTATGAGTATGAGTATGAGTATGAGTATGAGTATGAGTATGAGTATGAGTATGAGTATGAGTATAAGTATGAGTATGAGTATGAGTATGAGTATGAGTATGAGTATGAGTATGAGTATGAGTATGAGTATGAGTATGAGTGTGAGTGCGAATGTGAGTATGAGTATGAGTATGAGTATGAGTATGAGTGTGAGTATGAGTATGAGTATGAGTATGAGTACGAGTATGAGTATGAGTATGAGTATGAGTATGAGTATGAGTATGAGTGTGAGTGCGAATGTGAGTATGAGTATGAGTATGAGTATGAGTATGAGTACGAGTATGAGTATGAGTATGAGTATGAGTATGAGTATGAGTATAAGTATGAGTATGAGTGTGAGTGCGAATGTGAGTATGAGTATGAGTATGAGTATGAGTATGAGTATGAGTACGAGTACGAGTACGAGTACGAGTATGCGTATGAGTATGATTATGAGCATGAGCATGAGCATGAGCATGAGCGTGAGCGTGAGAATAAGCATGAGTATGAGTTTAAGTATGAGTATGAGTATGAGAATGAGTATGAGTATGAGTATGAGTATGAGTATGAGTATGAGTATGAGCATGAGTATGAGTATGAGTATGAGTATGAGTATGAGTATGAGTATGAGTATGAGTATGAGTATGAGTATGAGTATGAGTATGAGTATGAGTATGAGTATGAGTATGAGTATGAGTATGAGTATGAGTATGAGTATGAGTATGAGTATGAGTATGAGTATGAGTATGAGTATAAGTATGAGTATGAGTATGAGTATGAGTATGAGTATGAGTATGAGTATGAGTATGAGTATGAGTGTGAGTGCGAATGTGAGTATGAGTATGAGTATGAGTATGAGTGTGAGTATGAGTATGAGTATGAGTATGAGTATGAGTATGAGTATGAGTATGAGTATGAGTATGAGTATGAGTGTGAGTGCGAATGTGAGTATGAGTATGAGTATGAGTATGAGTATGAGTACGAGTATGAGTATGAGTATGAGTATGAGTATGAGTATGAGTATGAGTATAAGTATGAGTATGAGTGTGAGTGCGAATGTGAGTATGAGTATGAGTATGAGTATGAGTATGAGTATGAGTACGAGTACGAGTACGAGTATGCGTATGAGTATGATTATGAGCATGAGCATGAGCATGAGCATGAGCGTGAGCGTGAGAATAAGCATGAGTATGAGTTTAAGTATGAGTATGAGTATGAGAATGAGTATGAGTATGAGTATGAGTATGAGTATGAGTATGAGTATGAGCATGAGTATGAGTATGAGTATGAGTATGAGTATGAGTATGAGTATGAGTATGAGTATGAGTGTGAGTGCGAATGTGAGTATGAGTATGAGTATGAGTATGAGTATGAGTATGAGTATGAGTATGAGTATGAGTATGAGTATGAGTATGAGTATAAGTATGAGTATGAGTGTGAGTGCGAATGTGAGTATGAGTATGAGTATGAGTATGAGTATGAGTATGAGTATGAGTATGAGTATGAGTATGAGTATAAGTATGAGTATGAGTATGAGTATGAGTATGAGTATGAGTATGAGTGTGAGTATGAGTATGAGTATGAGTATGAGTATGAGTATGAGAATGAGTATGAGTATGAGTATGAGTTTGAGTATGAGTATGAGTATGAGTATGAGTGTGAGTGCGAATGTGAGTATGAGTATGAGTATGAGTATGAGTATGAGTATGAGTATGAGTATGAGTATGAGTATGAGTATGAGTATAAGTATGAGTATGAGTATGAGTATGAGTATGAGTATGAGTATGAGTATGAGTATGAGTATGAGTATGAGTATGAGTATGAGTATGAGTATGAGTGTGAGTGCGAATGTGAGTATGAGAATGAGTATGAGTATGAGTATGAGTATGAGTATGAGTATGAGTATGAGTATGAGTATGAGTATGAGTATGAGTATGAGTATGAGTATGAGTGTGAGTGCGAATGTGAGTATGAGTATGAGTATGAGTATGAGTATGAGTATGAGTATGAGTATGAGTATGAGTATGAGTATGAGTATGAGTATGAGTATGAGTATAAGTATGAGTATGAGTGTGAGTGCGAATGTGAGTATGAGTATGAGTATGAGTATGAGTATGAGTATGAGTATGAGTATGAGTATGAGTATGAGTATAAGTATGAGTATGAGTATGAGTATGAGTATGAGTATGAGTATGAGTATGAGTATGAGTATGAGTATGAGTATGAGTGTGAGTGCGAATGTGAGTATGAGTATGAGTATGAGTATGAGTATGAGTATGAGTATGAGTATGAGTATGAGTATGAGTATGAGTATGAGTATGAGTATGAGTATGAGTATAAGTATGAGTATGAGTGTGAGTGCGAATGTGAGTATGAGTATGAGTATGAGTATGAGTATGAGTATGAGTATGAGTATGAGTATGAGTATAAGTATGAGTATGAGTATGAGTATGAGTATGAGTATGAGTATGAGTGTGAGTATGAGTATGAGTATGAGTATGAGTATGAGTATGAGAATGAGTATGAGTATGAGTATGAGTATGAGTATGAGTATGAGTACGAGTACGAGTACGAGTATGCGTATGAGTTTGAGTATGAGTATGAGTATGAGTATGAGTATGAGTATGAGTATGAGTTTAAGTATGAGTATGAGTTTAAGTATGAGTATGAGTATGAGTATGCGTATGAGTATGAGTATGAGTATGAGCACGAGCATGAGCATGAGCATGAGCGTGTGCGTCAGAATAAGCATGAGTATGAGTTTAAGTATGAGTATGAGTATGAGAATGAGTATGAGTATGAGTATGAGTATGAGTATGAGTATGAGTATGAGTATGAGTATGAGCATGAGTATGAGTATGAGTATGAGTATGAGTATAAGTATGAGTATGAGTATGAGTATGAGTATGAGTATGAGTATGAGTATGACTATGAGTATGAGTATGACTATGACTATGACTATGAGAATGAGTATGTGTATAAGTATTAGTATGAGTATGAGTACGAGTATGAGTATGAGTATGAGTATGAGTATGAGTATGAGTTTAAGTATGAGTATGAGTATGAGTATGAGTATGAGTATGTGCATGAGTATGAGTATGTGTATGAGTATGAGTATGAGTATGAGTATGAGTATGAGTGTGAGTATGAGTGTGAGTATGAGTATGAGTATGAGTATGAGTATGAGTATGAGTATGAGAATGAGTATGAGTATGAGTATGAGTATGAGTATGAGTATGAGTATGAGTATGAGCATGAGTATGAGTATGAGTATGAGTATGAGTATGAGTATGAGTATGAGTATGAGTATGAGTGTGAGTGCGAATGTGAGTATGAGTATGAGTATGAGTATGAGTATGAGTATGAGTATGAGTATGAGTATGAGTATGAGTATGAGTATGAGTATAAGTATGAGTATGAGTGTGAGTGCGAATGTGAGTATGAGTATGAGTATGAGTATGAGTATGAGTATGAGTATGAGTATGAGTATGAGTATAAGTATGAGTATGAGTATGAGTATGAGTATGAGTGTGAGTATGAGTATGAGTATGAGTATGAGTATGAGTATGAGAATGAGTATGAGTATGAGTATGAGTTTGAGTATGAGTATGAGTATGAGTATGAGTGTGAGTGCGAATGTGAGTATGAGTATGAGTATGAGTATGAGTATGAGTATGAGTATGAGTATGAGTATGAGTATGAGTATGAGTATGAGTATAAGTATGAGTATGAGTATGAGTATGAGTATGAGTATGAGTATGAGTATGAGTATGAGTATGAGTATGAGTATGAGTGTGAGTGCGAATGTGAGTATGAGTATGAGTATGAGTATGAGTATGAGTGTGAGTATGAGTATGAGTATGAGTATGAGTATGAGTATGAGTATGAGTATGAGTATGAGTATGAGTGTGAGTGCGAATGTGAGTATGAGTATGAGTATGAGTATGAGTATGAGTACGAGTATGAGTATGAGTATGAGTATGAGTATGAGTATGAGTATAAGTATGAGTATGAGTGTGAGTGCGAATGTGAGTATGAGTATGAGTATGAGTATGAGTATGAGTATGAGTATGAGTACGAGTACGAGTACGAGTATGCGTATGAGTATGATTATGAGCATGAGCATGAGCATGAGCATGAGCGTGAGCGTGAGAATAAGCATGAGTATGAGTTTAAGTATGAGTATGAGTATGAGAATGAGTATGAGTATGAGTATGAGTATGAGTATGAGTATGAGTATGAGCATGAGTATGAGTATGAGTATGAGTATGAGTATGAGTATGAGTATGAGTATGAGTATGAGTATGAGTATGAGTATGAGTATGAGTATGAGTATGAGTATGAGTATGAGTATGAGTATGAGTATGAGTATGAGTATGAGTATGAGTATGAGTATGAGTATGAGTATGAGTATGAGTATGAGTATAAGTATGAGTATGAGTATGAGTATGAGTATGAGTATGAGTATGAGTATGACTATGAGTATGAGTATGACTATGACTATGACTATGAGAATGAGTATGAGTATGAGTATGAGTATGAGTATGAGTATGAGTATGAGTGTGAGTATGAGTATGAGTATGAGTTTGAGTATGAGTATGAGTATGAGTATGAGTATGAGTATGAGTATGAGTATGAGTATGAGTTTAAGTATGAGTATGAGTTTAAGTATGAGTATGAGTATGAGTATGCGTATGAGTATGAGTATGAGTATGTGTATGAGTATGAGTATGAGTATGACTATGAGTATGAGTATGAGTATGAGTATGAGTTTGAGTATGAGTATGACTATGAGTATGACTATGAGTATGAGTATGACTATGACTATGAGAATGAGTATGAGTATGAGTATGAGTATGAGTATGAGTATGAGTATGAGTATAAGTATGAGTAATAGTATGAGTATAAGTATTAGTATGAGTATGAGTACGAGTATTAGCATGAGTATGAGTATGAGTTTAAGTATGAGTATGAGTATGAGTATGAGTATGTGTATAAGTATGAGTATGAGTATGAGTATGAGTATGAGTATGAGTATAAGTATTAGTATGAGTATGAGTACCAGTATTAGTATGAGTATGAGTATGAGTATGAGTTTAAGTATGAGTATGAGTATGAGTATGTGCATGAGTATGAGTATGTGTATGAGTATGAGTATGAGTATGAGTATGAGTATAAGTATGAGAATGAGTATGAGTGTGAGTATGAGAATGAGTATGAGTATGTGTATGAGTATGAGTATGAGTATGAGTATGAGTATGAGTATGAGTATGAGTATGAGTATGAGTATGAATATGAGTATGAGTATGAGTATGAGTATGAGTATGAGTATGAGTATGAGTATGACTATGACTATGACTATGAGAATGAGTATGAGTATGAGTATGAGTATGAGTATGAGTATGAGTATGAGTATGAGTGTGAGTATGAGTATGAGTATGAGTTTGAGTATGAGTATGAGTATGAGTATGAGTATGAGTATGAGTATGAGTATGAGTATGAGTATGAGTTTAAGTATGAGAATGAGTTTAAGTATGAGTATGAGTATGAGTATGCGTATGAGTATGAGTATGAGTATGAGTATGAGTATGAGTATGAGTATGAGTATGAGTTTAAGTATGAGTATGAGTATGTGCATGAGTATGAGTATGTGTATGAGTATGAGTATGAGTATGAGAATGAGTATGAGTACGAGTATTAGTATGAGTATGAGTATGAGTATGAGTATGAGTATGAGTATGAGTATGAGTATGAGTATGAGTATGAGTATGAGTATGAGTATAAGTATGAGTATGAGTATGAGTATGAGTATGAGTATGAGTATGAGTATGACTATGAGTATGAGTATGACTATGACTATGACTATGAGAATGAGTATGAGTATGAGTATGAGTATGAGTATGAGTATGAGTATGAGTGTGAGTATGAGTATGAGTATGAGTTTGAGTATGAGTATGAGTATGAGTATGAGTATGAGTATGAGTATGAGTATGAGTATGAGTTTAAGTATGAGTATGAGTTTAAGTATGAGTATGAGTATGAGTATGCGTATGAGTATGAGTATGAGTATGTGTATGAGTATGAGTATGAGTATGACTATGAGTATGAGTATGAGTATGAGTATGAGTTTGAGTATGAGTATGACTATGAGTATGACTATGAGTATGAGTATGACTATGACTATGAGAATGAGTATGAGTATGAGTATGAGTATGAGTATGAGTATGAGTATGAGTATAAGTATGAGTAATAGTATGAGTATAAGTATTAGTATGAGTATGAGTACGAGTATTAGCATGAGTATGAGTATGAGTTTAAGTATGAGTATGAGTATGAGTATGAGTATGTGTATAAGTATGAGTATGAGTATGAGTATGAGTATGAGTATGAGTATGAGTATGAGTATGAGTATAAGTATGAGTATGAGTATGAGTATGAGTATGAGTATGAGTATGAGTATGAGTATGAGTATGAGTATGAGTATGAGTATGAATATGAGTATGAGTATGAGTATGAGTATGAGTATGAGTATGAGTATGAGTATGACTATGACTATGACTATGAGAATGAGTATGAGTATGAGTATGAGTATGAGTATGAGTATGAGTATGAGTATGAGTGTGAGTATGAGTATGAGTATGAGTTTGAGTATGAGTATGAGTATGAGTATGAGTATGAGTATGAGTATGAGTATGAGTATGAGTATGAGTTTAAGTATGAGAATGAGTTTAAGTATGAGTATGAGTATGAGTATGCGTATGAGTATGAGTATGAGTATGAGTATGAGTATGAGTATGAGTATGAGTATGAGTTTAAGTATGAGTATGAGTATGTGCATGAGTATGAGTATGTGTATGAGTATGAGTATGAGTATGAGAATGAGTATGAGTACGAGTATTAGTATGAGTATGAGTATGAGTATGAGTATGAGTATGAGTATGAGTATGAGTATGAGTATGAGTATGAGTATGAGTATGAGTATAAGTATGAGTATGAGTATGAGTATGAGTATGAGTATGAGTATGAGTATGACTATGAGTATGAGTATGACTATGACTATGACTATGAGAATGAGTATGAGTATGAGTATGAGTATGAGTATGAGTATGAGTATGAGTGTGAGAATGAGTATGAGTATGTGTATGAGTATGAGTATGAGTATGAGTATGAGTATGAGTATGAGTATGAGTATGAGTATGAGTATGAATATGAGTATGAGTATGAGTATGAGTATGAGTATGAGTATGAGTATGAGTATGACTATGACTATGACTATGAGAATGAGTATGAGTATGAGTATGAGTATGAGTATGAGTATGAGTATGAGTATGAGTGTGAGTATGAGTATGAGTATGAGTTTGAGTATGAGTATGAGTATGAGTATGAGTATGAGTATGAGTATGAGTATGAGTATGAGTATGAGTTTAAGTATGAGAATGAGTTTAAGTATGAGTATGAGTATGAGCATGAGTATGAGTATGAGTATGAGTATGAGTATAAGTATGAGTATGAGTATGAGTATGAGTATGAGTATGAGTATGAGTATGACTATGAGTATGAGTATGACTATGACTATGACTATGAGAATGAGTATGTGTATAAGTATTAGTATGAGTATGAGTACGAGTATGAGTATGAGTATGAGTATGAGTATGAGTATGAGTTTAAGTATGAGTATGAGTATGAGTATGAGTATGAGTATGTGCATGAGTATGAGTATGTGTATGAGTATGAGTATGAGTATGAGTATGAGTATGAGTGTGAGTATGAGTGTGAGTATGAGTATGAGTATGAGTATGAGTATGAGTATGAGTATGAGAATGAGTATGAGTATGAGTATGAGTATGAGTATGAGTATGAGTATGAGTATGAGCATGAGTATGAGTATGAGTATGAGTATGAGTATGAGTATGAGTATGAGTATGAGTATGAGTATGAGTATGAGTGTGAGTGCGAATGTGAGTATGAGTATGAGTATGAGTATGAGTATGAGTATGAGTATGAGTATGAGTATGAGTATGAGTATGAGTATGAGTATGAGTATAAGTATGAGTATGAGTGTGAGTGCGAATGTGAGTATGAGTATGAGTATGAGTATGAGTATGAGTATGAGTATGAGTATGAGTATAAGTATGAGTATGAGTATGAGTATGAGTATGAGTGTGAGTATGAGTATGAGTATGAGTATGAGTATGAGTATGAGAATGAGTATGAGTATGAGTATGAGTTTGAGTATGAGTATGAGTATGAGTATGAGTGTGAGTGCGAATGTGAGTATGAGTATGAGTATGAGTATGAGTATGAGTATGAGTATGAGTATGAGTATGAGTATGAGTATGAGTATAAGTATGAGTATGAGTATGAGTATGAGTATGAGTATGAGTATGAGTATGAGTATGAGTATGAGTATGAGTATGAGTATGAGTGTGAGTGCGAATGTGAGTATGAGTATGAGTATGAGTATGAGTATGAGTGTGAGTATGAGTATGAGTATGAGTATGAGTATGAGTATGAGTATGAGTATGAGTATGAGTATGAGTATGAGTATGAGTGTGAGTGCGAATGTGAGTATGAGTATGAGTATGAGTATGAGTATGAGTACGAGTATGAGTATGAGTATGAGTATGAGTATGAGTATGAGTATAAGTATGAGTATGAGTGTGAGTGCGAATGTGAGTATGAGTATGAGTATGAGTATGAGTATGAGTATGAGTATGAGTACGAGTACGAGTACGAGTATGCGTATGAGTATGATTATGAGCATGAGCATGAGCATGAGCATGAGCGTGAGCGTGAGAATAAGCATGAGTATGAGTTTAAGTATGAGTATGAGTATGAGAATGAGTATGAGTATGAGTATGAGTATGAGTATGAGTATGAGTATGAGCATGAGTATGAGTATGAGTATGAGTATGAGTATGAGTATGAGTATGAGTATGAGTATGAGTATGAGTATGAGTATGAGTATGAGTATGAGTATGAGTATGAGTATGAGTATGAGTATGAGTATGAGTATGAGTATGAGTATGAGTATGAGTATGAGTATGAGTATGAGTATGAGTATGAGTATGAGTATGAGTATAAGTATGAGTATGAGTATGAGTATGAGTATGAGTATGAGTATGAGTATGACTATGAGTATGAGTATGACTATGACTATGACTATGAGAATGAGTATGAGTATGAGTATGAGTATGAGTATGAGTATGAGTATGAGTGTGAGTATGAGTATGAGTATGAGTTTGAGTATGAGTATGAGTATGAGTATGAGTATGAGTATGAGTATGAGTATGAGTATGAGTTTAAGTATGAGTATGAGTTTAAGTATGAGTATGAGTATGAGTATGCGTATGAGTATGAGTATGAGTATGTGTATGAGTATGAGTATGAGTATGACTATGAGTATGAGTATGAGTATGAGTATGAGTTTGAGTATGAGTATGACTATGAGTATGACTATGAGTATGAGTATGACTATGACTATGACTATGAGAATGAGTATGAGTATGAGTATGAGTATGAGTATGAGTATAAGTATGAGTATAAGTATGAGTAATAGTATGAGTATAAGTATTAGTATGAGTATGAGTACGAGTATTAGCATGAGTATGAGTATGAGTTTAAGTATGAGTATGAGTATGAGTATGAGTATGTGTATAAGTATGAGTATGAGTATGAGTATGAGTATGAGTATGAGTATAAGTATTAGTATGAGTATGAGTACCAGTATTAGTATGAGTATGAGTATGAGTATGAGTTTAAGTATGAGTATGAGTATGAGTATGTGCATGAGTATGAGTATGTGTATGAGTATGAGTATGAGTATGAGTATGAGTATAAGTATGAGAATGAGTATGAGTGTGAGTATGAGAATGAGTATGAGTATGTGTATGAGTATGAGTATGAGTATGAGTATGAGTATGAGTATGAGTATGAGTATGAGTATGAGTATGAATATGAGTATGAGTATGAGTATGAGTATGAGTATGAGTATGAGTATGAGTATGACTATGACTATGACTATGAGAATGAGTATGAGTATGAGTATGAGTATGAGTATGAGTATGAGTATGAGTGTGAGTATGAGTATGAGTATGAGTTTGAGTATGAGTATGAGTATGAGTATGAGTATGAGTATGAGTATGAGTATGAGTATGAGTTTAAGTATGAGAATGAGTTTAAGTATGAGTATGAGTATGAGTATGCGTATGAGTATGAGTATGAGTATGAGTATGAGTATGAGTATGAGTATGAGTATGAGTTTAAGTATGAGTATGAGTATGTGCATGAGTATGAGTATGTGTATGAGTATGAGTATGAGTATGAGAATGAGTATGAGTACGAGTATTAGTATGAGTATGAGTATGAGTATGAGTATGAGTTTAAGTATGAGTATGAGTATGTGCATGAGTATGAGTATGTGTATGAGTATGAGTATGAGTATGAGAATGAGTATGAGTGTGAGTATGAGAATGAGTATGAGCATGTGTATGAGTATGAGTATGAGTATGAGTATGAGTATGAGAATGAGTATGAGTGTGAGTATGAGAATGAGTATGAGTATGTGTATGAGTATGAGTATGAGTATGAGTATGAGTATGAGTATGAATATGAGTATGAGTATGAGTATGAGTATGAGTATGAGTATGAGTATGAGTATGAGTATGAGTATGAGTATGAGTGTGAGTGTGAGTGCGAATGTGAGTATGAGTATGAGTATGAGTATAAGTATTAGTATGAGTATGAGTACGAGTATGAGTATGAGTATGAGTATGAGTATGAGTATGAGTTTAAGTATGAGTATGAGTATGAGTATGAGTATGAGTATGTGCATGAGTATGAGTATGTGTATGAGTATGAGTATGAGTATGAGTATGAGTATGAGTGTGAGTATGAGTGTGAGTATGAGTATGAGTATGAGTATGAGTATGAGAATGAGTATGAGTATGAGTATGAGTATGAGTATGAGTATGAGCATGAGCATGAGCATGAGTATGAGTATGAGTATGAGTATGAGTGTGAGTATGAGTATGAGTATGAGTATGAATATGAGTATGAGTATGATTATAAGTATTAGTATGAGTATGAGTACGAGTATTAGTATGAGTATGAGTATGAGTATGAGTATGAGTTCAAGTATGAGTATGAGTATGAGTATGTGCATGAGTATGAGTATGTGTATGAGTATGAGTATGAGTGTGAGTATGAGTATGAGTATGAGTATGAGTATGAGTATGAGTATGAGTATGAGTATGAGTATGAGTATGAGTATGAGTATAAGTATGAGTATGAGTATGAGTATGAGTATGAGTATGAGTATGAGTATGAGTATAAGTATTAGTATGAGTATGAGTACGAGTATGAGTATGAGTATGAGTATGAGTATGAGTATGAGTTTAAGTATGAGTATGAGTATGAGTATGAGTATGAGTATGTGCATGAGTATGAGTATGTGTATGAGTATGAGTATGAGTATGAGTATGAGTATGAGTGTGAGTATGAGTGTGAGTATGAGTATGAGTATGAGTATGAGTATGAGAATGAGTATGAGTATGAGTATGAGTATGAGTATGAGTATGAGCATGAGCATGAGCATGAGTATGAGTATGAGTATGAGTATGAGTGTGAGTATGAGTATGAGTATGAGTATGAATATGAGTATGAGTATGATTATAAGTATTAGTATGAGTATGAGTACGAGTATTAGTATGAGTATGAGTATGAGTATGAGTATGAGTTCAAGTATGAGTATGAGTATGAGTATGTGCATGAGTATGAGTATGTGTATGAGTATGAGTATGAGTGTGAGTATGAGTATGAGTATGAGTATGAGTATGAGTATGAGTATGAGTATGAGTATGAGTATGAGTATGAGTATAAGTATGAGTATGAGTATGAGTATGAGTATGAGTATGAGTATGACTATGAGTATGAGTATGAGTATGAGTATGAGTATGAGTATGAGTATGAGTATGAGTATGAGTATAAGTATGAGTATGAGTATGAGTATGAGTATGAGTATGAGTATGAGTATGAGTGTGAGTATGAGTATGAGTATGAGTTTGAGTATGAGTATGAGTATGAGTATGAGTATGAGTATGAGTATGAGTATGAGTATGAGTTTAAGTATGAGTATGAGTTTAAGTATGAGTATGAGTATGAGTATGCGTATGAGTATGAGTATGAGTATGTGTATGAGTATGAGTATGAGTATGACTATGAGTATGAGTATGAGTATGAGTATGAGTTTGAGTATGAGTATGACTATGAGTATGACTATGAGTATGAGTATGACTATGACTATGACTATGAGAATGAGTATGAGTATGAGTATGAGTATGAGTATGAGTATGAGTATGAGTATAAGTATGAGTAATAGTATGAGTATAAGTATTAGTATGAGTATGAGTACGAGTATTAGCATGAGTATGAGTATGAGTTTAAGTATGAGTATGAGTATGAGTATGAGTATGTGTATAAGTATGAGTATGAGTATGAGTATGAGTATGAGTATAAGTATTAGTATGAGTATGAGTACCAGTATTAGTATGAGTATGAGTATGAGTATGAGTTTAAGTATGAGTATGAGTATGAGTGTGTGCATGAGTATGAGTATGTGTATGAGTATGAGTATGAGTATGAGTATGAGTATAAGTATGAGAATGAGTATGAGTGTGAGTATGAGAATGAGTATGAGTATGTGTATGAGTATGAGTATGAGTATGAGTATGAGTATGAGTATGAGTATGAGTATGAGTATGAGTATGAATATGAGTATGAGTATGAGTATGAGTATGAGTATGAGTATGAGTATGAGTATGACTATGACTATGACTATGAGAATGAGTATGAGTATGAGTATGAGTATGAGTATGAGTATGAGTATGAGTATGAGTGTGAGTATGAGTATGAGTATGAGTTTGAGTATGAGTATGAGTATGAGTATGAGTATGAGTATGAGTATGAGTATGAGTATGAGTTTAAGTATGAGAATGAGTTTAAGTATGAGTATGAGTATGAGTATGCGTATGAGTATGAGTATGAGTATGAGTATGAGTATGAGTATGAGTATGAGTATGAGTTTAAGTATGAGTATGAGTATGTGCATGAGTATGAGTATGTGTATGAGTATGAGTATGAGTATGAGAATGAGTATGAGTACGAGTATTAGTATGAGTATGAGTATGAGTATGAGTATGAGTTTAAGTATGAGTATGAGTATGTGCATGAGTATGAGTATGTGTATGAGTATGAGTATGAGTATGAGAATGAGTATGAGTGTGAGTATGAGAATGAGTATGAGCATGTGTATGAGTATGAGTATGAGTATGAGTATGAGAATGAGTATGAGTGTGAGTATGAGAATGAGTATGAGTATGTGTATGAGTATGAGTATGAGTATGAGTATGAGTATGAGTATGAATATGAGTATGAGTATGAGTATGAGTATGAGTATGAGTATGAGTATGAGTATGAGTATGAGTATGAGTATGAGTGTGAGTGTGAGTGCGAATGTGAGTATGAGTATGAGTATGAGTATAAGTATTAGTATGAGTATGAGTACGAGTATGAGTATGAGTATGAGTATGAGTATGAGTATGAGTTTAAGTATGAGTATGAGTATGAGTATGAGTATGAGTATGTGCATGAGTATGAGTATGTGTATGAGTATGAGTATGAGTATGAGTATGAGTGTGAGTATGAGTGTGAGTATGAGTATGAGTATGAGTATGAGTATGAGAATGAGTATGAGTATGAGTATGAGTATGAGTATGAGTATGAGCATGAGCATGAGCATGAGTATGAGTATGAGTATGAGTATGAGTGTGAGTATGAGTATGAGTATGAGTATGAATATGAGTATGAGTATGATTATAAGTATTAGTATGAGTATGAGTACGAGTATTAGTATGAGTATGAGTATGAGTATGAGTATGAGTTCAAGTATGAGTATGAGTATGAGTATGTGCATGAGTATGAGTATGTGTATGAGTATGAGTATGAGTGTGAGTATGAGTATGAGTATGAGTATGAGTATGAGTATGAGTATGAGTATGAGTATGAGTATGAGTATGAGTATAAGTATGAGTATGAGTATGAGTATGAGTATGAGTATGAGTATGAGTATGAGTATGAGTATAAGTATTAGTATGAGTATGAGTACGAGTATGAGTATGAGTATGAGTATGAGTATGAGTATGAGTTTAAGTATGAGTATGAGTATGAGTATGAGTATGAGTATGTGCATGAGTATGAGTATGTGTATGAGTATGAGTATGAGTATGAGTATGAGTATGAGTGTGAGTATGAGTGTGAGTATGAGTATGAGTATGAGTATGAGTATGAGAATGAGTATGAGTATGAGTATGAGTATGAGTATGAGTATGAGCATGAGCATGAGCATGAGTATGAGTATGAGTATGAGTATGAGTGTGAGTATGAGTATGAGTATGAGTATGAATATGAGTATGAGTATGATTATAAGTATTAGTATGAGTATGAGTACGAGTATTAGTATGAGTATGAGTATGAGTATGAGTATGAGTTCAAGTATGAGTATGAGTATGAGTATGTGCATGAGTATGAGTATGTGTATGAGTATGAGTATGAGTGTGAGTATGAGTATGAGTATGAGTATGAGTATGAGCATGAGTATGAGTATGAGTATGAGTATGAGTATGAGTATGAGTATGAGTATGAGTATGAGTATGAGTATGAGTATGAGTATGAGTATGAGTATGAGTATGAGTATGAGTATGAGTATGAGTATGAGTATGAGTATGAGTATGAGTATGAGTATGAGTATGAGTATGAGTATGAGTATGAGTATGAGTATAAGTATGAGTATGAGTATGAGTATGAGTATGAGTATGAGTATGAGTATGACTATGAGTATGAGTATGACTATGACTATGACTATGAGAATGAGTATGAGTATGAGTATGAGTATGAGTATGAGTATGAGTATGAGTGTGAGTATGAGTATGAGTATGAGTTTGAGTATGAGTATGAGTATGAGTATGAGTATGAGTATGAGTATGAGTATGAGTATGAGTTTAAGTATGAGTATGAGTTTAAGTATGAGTATGAGTATGAGTATGCGTATGAGTATGAGTATGAGTATGTGTATGAGTATGAGTATGAGTATGACTATGAGTATGAGTATGAGTATGAGTATGAGTTTGAGTATGAGTATGACTATGAGTATGACTATGAGTATGAGTATGACTATGACTATGACTATGAGAATGAGTATGAGTATGAGTATGAGTATGAGTATGAGTATAAGTATGAGTATAAGTATGAGTAATAGTATGAGTATAAGTATTAGTATGAGTATGAGTACGAGTATTAGCATGAGTATGAGTATGAGTTTAAGTATGAGTATGAGTATGAGTATGAGTATGTGTATAAGTATGAGTATGAGTATGAGTATGAGTATGAGTATGAGTATAAGTATTAGTATGAGTATGAGTACCAGTATTAGTATGAGTATGAGTATGAGTATGAGTTTAAGTATGAGTATGAGTATGAGTATGTGCATGAGTATGAGTATGTGTATGAGTATGAGTATGAGTATGAGTATGAGTATAAGTATGAGAATGAGTATGAGTGTGAGTATGAGAATGAGTATGAGTATGTGTATGAGTATGAGTATGAGTATGAGTATGAGTATGAGTATGAGTATGAGTATGAGTATGAGTATGAATATGAGTATGAGTATGAGTATGAGTATGAGTATGAGTATGAGTATGAGTATGACTATGACTATGACTATGAGAATGAGTATGAGTATGAGTATGAGTATGAGTATGAGTATGAGTATGAGTATGAGTGTGAGTATGAGTATGAGTATGAGTTTGAGTATGAGTATGAGTATGAGTATGAGTATGAGTATGAGTATGAGTATGAGTATGAGTTTAAGTATGAGAATGAGTTTAAGTATGAGTATGAGTATGAGTATGCGTATGAGTATGAGTATGAGTATGAGTATGAGTATGAGTATGAGTATGAGTTTAAGTATGAGTATGAGTATGTGCATGAGTATGAGTATGTGTATGAGTATGAGTATGAGTATGAGAATGAGTATGAGTACGAGTATTAGTATGAGTATGAGTATGAGTATGAGTATGAGTTTAAGTATGAGTATGAGTATGTGCATGAGTATGAGTATGTGTATGAGTATGAGTATGAGTATGAGAATGAGTATGAGTGTGAGTATGAGAATGAGTATGAGCATGTGTATGAGTATGAGTATGAGTATGAGTATGAGTATGAGAATGAGTATGAGTGTGAGTATGAGAATGAGTATGAGTATGTGTATGAGTATGAGTATGAGTATGAGTATGAGTATGAGTATGAATATGAGTATGAGTATGAGTATGAGTATGAGTATGAGTATGAGTATGAGTATGAGTATGAGTATGAGTATGAGTGTGAGTGTGAGTGCGAATGTGAGTATGAGTATGAGTATGAGTATAAGTATTAGTATGAGTATGAGTACGAGTATGAGTATGAGTATGAGTATGAGTATGAGTATGAGTTTAAGTATGAGTATGAGTATGAGTATGAGTATGAGTATGTGCATGAGTATGAGTATGTGTATGAGTATGAGTATGAGTATGAGTATGAGTATGAGTGTGAGTATGAGTGTGAGTATGAGTATGAGTATGAGTATGAGTATGAGAATGAGTATGAGTATGAGTATGAGTATGAGTATGAGTATGAGCATGAGCATGAGCATGAGTATGAGTATGAGTATGAGTATGAGTGTGAGTATGAGTATGAGTATGAGTATGAATATGAGTATGAGTATGATTATAAGTATTAGTATGAGTATGAGTACGAGTATTAGTATGAGTATGAGTATGAGTATGAGTATGAGTTCAAGTATGAGTATGAGTATGAGTATGTGCATGAGTATGAGTATGTGTATGAGTATGAGTATGAGTGTGAGTATGAGTATGAGTATGAGTATGAGTATGAGTATGAGTATGAGTATGAGTATGAGTATGAGTATGAGTATGAGTATAAGTATGAGTATGAGTATGAGTATGAGTATGAGTATGAGTATGAGTATGAGTATAAGTATTAGTATGAGTATGAGTACGAGTATGAGTATGAGTATGAGTATGAGTATGAGTATGAGTTTAAGTATGAGTATGAGTATGAGTATGAGTATGAGTATGTGCATGAGTATGAGTATGTGTATGAGTATGAGTATGAGTATGAGTATGAGTATGAGTGTGAGTATGAGTGTGAGTATGAGTATGAGTATGAGTATGAGTATGAGAATGAGTATGAGTATGAGTATGAGTATGAGTATGAGTATGAGCATGAGCATGAGCATGAGTATGAGTATGAGTATGAGTATGAGTGTGAGTATGAGTATGAGTATGAGTATGAATATGAGTATGAGTATGATTATAAGTATTAGTATGAGTATGAGTACGAGTATTAGTATGAGTATGAGTATGAGTATGAGTATGAGTTCAAGTATGAGTATGAGTATGAGTATGTGCATGAGTATGAGTATGTGTATGAGTATGAGTATGAGTGTGAGTATGAGTATGAGTATGAGTATGAGTATGAGTATGAGTATGAGTATGAGTATGAGTATGAGTATGAGTATAAGTATGAGTATGAGTATGAGTATGAGTATGAGTATGAGTATGACTATGAGTATGAGTATGAGTATGAGTATGAGTATGAGTATGAGTATGAGTATGAGTATGAGTATAAGTATGAGTATGAGTATGAGTATGAGTATGAGTATGAGTATGAGTATGAGTGTGAGTATGAGTATGAGTATGAGTATAAGTATGAGTATGAGTATGAGTATGAGTATGAGTATGAGTATGAGTGTGAGTATGAGTATGAGTATGAGTATGAGTATGAGTATGAGTATGAGTATGAGTATGAGTATGAGTATGAGTATGAGTATGAGTATGAGTATGAGTATGAGTATGAGTATGAGTATGAGTATGAGTATGAGTGTGAGTGCGAATGTGAGTATGAGTATGAGTATGAGTATGAGTATGAGTATGAGTATGAGTATGAGTATGAGTATGAGTATGAGTATGAGTATGAGTATGAGTATGAGTATGAGTGTGAGTGCGAATGTGAGTATGAGTATGAGTATGAGTATGAGTATGAGTATGAGTATGAGTATGAGTATGAGTATGAGTATGAGTATGAGTATGAGTATGAGTATGAGTATAAGTATGAGTATGAGTATGAGTATGAGTATGAGTATGAGTGTGAGTATGAGTATGAGTATGAGTATGAGTATGAGTATGAGAATGAGTATGAGTATGAGTATGAGTATGAGTATGAGTATGAGTACGAGTACGAGTACGAGTATGCGTATGAGTTTGAGTATGAGTATGAGTATGAGTATGAGTATGAGTATGAGTATGAGTTTAAGTATGAGTATGAGTTTAAGTATGAGTATGAGTATGAGTATGCGTATGAGTATGAGTATGAGTATGAGCACGAGCATGAGCATGAGCATGAGCGTGTGCGTCAGAATAAGCATGAGTATGAGTTTAAGTATGAGTATGAGTATGAGAATGAGTATGAGTATGAGTATGAGTATGAGTATGAGTATGAGTATGAGTATGAGTATGAGCATGAGTATGAGTATGAGTATGAGTATGAGTATAAGTATGAGTATGAGTATGAGTATGAGTATGAGTATGAGTATGAGTATGACTATGAGTATGAGTATGACTATGACTATGACTATGAGAATGAGTATGTGTATAAGTATTAGTATGAGTATGAGTACGAGTATGAGTATGAGTATGAGTATGAGTATGAGTATGAGTTTAAGTATGAGTATGAGTATGAGTATGAGTATGAGTATGTGCATGAGTATGAGTATGTGTATGAGTATGAGTATGAGTATGAGTATGAGTGTGAGTATGAGTGTGAGTATGAGTATGAGTATGAGTATGAGTATGAGTATGAGTATGAGAATGAGTATGAGTATGAGTATGAGTATGAGTATGAGTATGAGTATGAGTATGAGTATGAGCATGAGTATGAGTATGAGTATGAGTATGAGTATGAGTATGAGTATGAGTATGAGTGTGAGTGCGAATGTGAGTATGAGTATGAGTATGAGTATGAGTATGAGTATGAGTATGAGTATGAGTATGAGTATGAGTATGAGTATGAGTATAAGTATGAGTATGAGTGTGAGTGCGAATGTGAGTATGAGTATGAGTATGAGTATGAGTATGAGTATGAGTATGAGTATGAGTATAAGTATGAGTATGAGTATGAGTATGAGTATGAGTGTGAGTATGAGTATGAGTATGAGTATGAGTATGAGTATGAGAATAAGTATGAGTATGAGTATGAGTATGAGTTTGAGTATGAGTATGAGTATGAGTATGAGTGTGAGTGCGAATGTGAGTATGAGTATGAGTATGAGTATGAGTATGAGTATGAGTATGAGTATGAGTATGAGTATGAGTATGAGTATGAGTATGAGTATAAGTATGAGTATGAGTATGAGTATGAGTATGAGTATGAGTATGACTATGAGTATGAGTATGACTATGACTATGACTATGAGAATGAGTATGTGTATGAGTATGAGTATGAGTATGAGTATGAGTGTGAGTATGAGTATGAGTATGAGTATGAGTATGAGTATGAGTTTTAGTATGAGTATGAGTATGAGTATGAGTATGTGCATGAGTATGAGTATGTGTATGAGTATGAGTATGAGTATGAGTATGAGTATGAGTGTGAGTATGAGTGTGAGTATGAGTATGAGTATGAGTATGAGTATGAGTATGAGAATGAGTATGAGTATGAGTATGAGTATGAGTATGAGTATGAGCATGAGCATGAGCATGAGTATGAGTATGAGTATGAGTATGAGTGTGAGTATGAGTATGAGTATGAGTATGAATATGAGTATGAGTATGATTATAAGTATTAGTATGAGTATGAGTACGAGTATTAGTATGAGTATGAGTATGAGTATGAGTATGAGTTCAAGTATGAGTATGAGTATGAGTATGTGCATGAGTATGAGTATGTGTATGAGTATGAGTATGAGTGTGAGTATGAGTATGAGTATGAGTATGAGTATGAGTATGAGTATGAGTATGAGTATGAGTATGAGTATGAGTATAAGTATGAGTATGAGTATGAGTATGAGTATGAGTATGAGTATGACTATGAGTATGAGTATGACTATGACTATGACTATGAGAATGAGTATGTGTATGAGTATGAGTATGAGTATGAGTATGAGTATGAGTGTGAGTATGAGTATGAGTATGAGTATGAGTATGAGTATGAGTATGAGAATGAGTATGAGTATGAGTATGAGTATGAGTATGAGTATGAGCATGAGCATGAGCATGAGTATGAGTATGAGTATGAGTGTGAGTATGAGTATGAGTACGAGTACGAGTACGAGTATGCGTATGAGTTTGAGTATGAGTATGAGTATGAGTATGAGTATGAGTATGAGTATGAGTTTAAGTATGAGTATGAGTTTAAGTATGAGTATGAGTATGAGTATGCGTATGAGTATGAGTATGAGTATGAGCACGAGCATGAGCATGAGCATGAGCGTGTGCGTCAGAATAAGCATGAGTATGAGTTTAAGTATGAGTATGAGTATGAGAATGAGTATGAGTATGAGTATGAGTATGAGTATGAGTATGAGTATGAGTATGAGTATGAGCATGAGTATGAGTATGAGTATGAGTATGAGTATAAGTATGAGTATGAGTATGAGTATGAGTATGAGTATGAGTATGAGTATGACTATGAGTATGAGTATGACTATGACTATGACTATGAGAATGAGTATGTGTATAAGTATTAGTATGAGTATGAGTACGAGTATGAGTATGAGTATGAGTATGAGTATGAGTATGAGTTTAAGTATGAGTATGAGTATGAGTATGAGTATGAGTATGTGCATGAGTATGAGTATGTGTATGAGTATGAGTATGAGTATGAGTATGAGTATGAGTGTGAGTATGAGTGTGAGTATGAGTATGAGTATGAGTATGAGTATGAGTATGAGTATGAGAATGAGTATGAGTATGAGTATGAGTATGAGTATGAGTATGAGTATGAGTATGAGCATGAGTATGAGTATGAGTATGAGTATGAGTATGAGTATGAGTATGAGTATGAGTATGAGTGTGAGTGCGAATGTGAGTATGAGTATGAGTATGAGTATGAGTATGAGTATGAGTATGAGTATGAGTATGAGTATGAGTATGAGTATGAGTATAAGTATGAGTATGAGTGTGAGTGCGAATGTGAGTATGAGTATGAGTATGAGTATGAGTATGAGTATGAGTATGAGTATGAGTATGAGTATGAGTATAAGTATGAGTATGAGTATGAGTATGAGTATGAGTGTGAGTATGAGTATGAGTATGAGTATGAGTATGAGTATGAGAATGAGTATGAGTATGAGTATGAGTTTGAGTATGAGTATGAGTATGAGTATGAGTGTGAGTGCGAATGTGAGTATGAGTATGAGTATGAGTATGAGTATGAGTATGAGTATGAGTATGAGTATGAGTATGAGTATGAGTATGAGTATAAGTATGAGTATGAGTATGAGTATGAGTATGAGTATGAGTATGAGTATGAGTATGAGTATGAGTATGAGTATGAGTGTGAGTGCGAATGTGAGTATGAGTATGAGTATGAGTATGAGTATGAGTGTGAGTATGAGTATGAGTATGAGTATGAGTACGAGTATGAGTATGAGTATGAGTATGAGTATGAGTATGAGTATGAGTGTGAGTGCGAATGTGAGTATGAGTATGAGTATGAGTATGAGTATGAGTACGAGTATGAGTATGAGTATGAGTATGAGTATGAGTATGAGTATAAGTATGAGTATGAGTGTGAGTGCGAATGTGAGTATGAGTATGAGTATGAGTATGAGTATGAGTATGAGTATGAGTACGAGTACGAGTACGAGTATGCGTATGAGTATGATTATGAGCATGAGCATGAGCATGAGCATGAGCGTGAGCGTGAGAATAAGCATGAGTATGAGTTTAAGTATGAGTATGAGTATGAGAATGAGTATGAGTATGAGTATGAGTATGAGTATGAGTATGAGTATGAGCATGAGTATGAGTATGAGTATGAGTATGAGTATGAGTATGAGTATGAGTATGAGTATGAGTATGAGTATGAGTATGAGTATGAGTATGAGTATGAGTATGAGTATGAGTATGAGTATGAGTATGAGTATGAGTATGAGTATGAGTATGAGTATGAGTATGAGTATGAGTATGAGTATGAGTATAAGTATGAGTATGAGTATGAGTATGAGTATGAGTATGAGTATGAGTATGAGTATGAGTATGAGTATGAGTGTGAGTGCGAATGTGAGTATGAGTATGAGTATGAGTATGAGTGTGAGTATGAGTATGAGTATGAGTATGAGTATGAGTATGAGTATGAGTATGAGTATGAGTATGAGTATGAGTATGAGTGTGAGTGCGAATGTGAGTATGAGTATGAGTATGAGTATGAGTATGAGTACGAGTATGAGTATGAGTATGAGTATGAGTATGAGTATGAGTATGAGTATAAGTATGAGTATGAGTGTGAGTGCGAATGTGAGTATGAGTATGAGTATGAGTATGAGTATGAGTATGAGTACGAGTACGAGTACGAGTATGCGTATGAGTATGATTATGAGCATGAGCATGAGCATGAACATGAGCGTGAGCGTGAGAATAAGCATGAGTATGAGTTTAAGTATGAGTATGAGTATGAGAATGAGTATGAGTATGAGTATGAGTATGAGTATGAGTATGAGTATGAGCATGAGTATGAGTATGAGTATGAGTATGAGTATGAGTATGAGTATGAGTATGAGTATGAGTGTGAGTGCGAATGTGAGTATGAGTATGAGTATGAGTATGAGTATGAGTATGAGTATGAGTATGAGTATGAGTATGAGTATGAGTATGAGTATAAGTATGAGTATGAGTGTGAGTGCGAATGTGAGTATGAGTATGAGTATGAGTATGAGTATGAGTATGAGTATGAGTATGAGTATGAGTATGAGTATAAGTATGAGTATGAGTATGAGTATGAGTATGAGTATGAGTATGAGTGTGAGTATGAGTATGAGTATGAGTATGAGTATGAGTATGAGAATGAGTATGAGTATGAGTATGAGTTTGAGTATGAGTATGAGTATGAGTATGAGTGTGAGTGCGAATGTGAGTATGAGTATGAGTATGAGTATGAGTATGAGTATGAGTATGAGTATGAGTATGAGTATGAGTATGAGTATAAGTATGAGTATGAGTATGAGTATGAGTATGAGTATGAGTATGAGTATGAGTATGAGTATGAGTATGAGTATGAGTATGAGTATGAGTATGAGTGTGAGTGCGAATGTGAGTATGAGAATGAGTATGAGTATGAGTATGAGTATGAGTATGAGTATGAGTATGAGTATGAGTATGAGTATGAGTATGAGTATGAGTATGAGTATGAGTGTGAGTGCGAATGTGAGTATGAGTATGAGTATGAGTATGAGTATGAGTATGAGTATGAGTATGAGTATGAGTATGAGTATGAGTATGAGTATGAGTATGAGTATAAGTATGAGTATGAGTGTGAGTGCGAATGTGAGTATGAGTATGAGTATGAGTATGAGTATGAGTATGAGTATGAGTATGAGTATGAGTATGAGTATAAGTATGAGTATGAGTATGAGTATGAGTATGAGTATGAGTATGAGTATGAGTATGAGTATGAGTATGAGTATGAGTGTGAGTGCGAATGTGAGTATGAGTATGAGTATGAGTATGAGTATGAGTATGAGTATGAGTATGAGTATGAGTATGAGTATGAGTATGAGTATGAGTATGAGTATGAGTATAAGTATGAGTATGAGTGTGAGTGCGAATGTGAGTATGAGTATGAGTATGAGTATGAGTATGAGTATGAGTATGAGTATGAGTATAAGTATGAGTATGAGTATGAGTATGAGTATGAGTATGAGTATGAGTGTGAGTATGAGTATGAGTATGAGTATGAGTATGAGTATGAGAATGAGTATGAGTATGAGTATGAGTATGAGTATGAGTATGAGTACGAGTACGAGTACGAGTATGCGTATGAGTTTGAGTATGAGTATGAGTATGAGTATGAGTATGAGTATGAGTATGAGTTTAAGTATGAGTATGAGTTTAAGTATGAGTATGAGTATGAGTATGCGTATGAGTATGAGTATGAGTATGAGCACGAGCATGAGCATGAGCATGAGCGTGTGCGTCAGAATAAGCATGAGTATGAGTTTAAGTATGAGTATGAGTATGAGAATGAGTATGAGTATGAGTATGAGTATGAGTATGAGTATGAGTATGAGTATGAGTATGAGCATGAGTATGAGTATGAGTATGAGTATGAGTATAAGTATGAGTATGAGTATGAGTATGAGTATGAGTATGAGTATGAGTATGACTATGAGTATGAGTATGACTATGACTATGACTATGAGAATGAGTATGTGTATAAGTATTAGTATGAGTATGAGTACGAGTATGAGTATGAGTATGAGTATGAGTATGAGTATGAGTTTAAGTATGAGTATGAGTATGAGTATGAGTATGAGTATGTGCATGAGTATGAGTATGTGTATGAGTATGAGTATGAGTATGAGTATGAGTATGAGTGTGAGTATGAGTGTGAGTATGAGTATGAGTATGAGTATGAGTATGAGTATGAGTATGAGAATGAGTATGAGTATGAGTATGAGTATGAGTATGAGTATGAGTATGAGTATGAGCATGAGTATGAGTATGAGTATGAGTATGAGTATGAGTATGAGTATGAGTATGAGTATGAGTGTGAGTGCGAATGTGAGTATGAGTATGAGTATGAGTATGAGTATGAGTATGAGTATGAGTATGAGTATGAGTATGAGTATGAGTATGAGTATAAGTATGAGTATGAGTGTGAGTGCGAATGTGAGTATGAGTATGAGTATGAGTATGAGTATGAGTATGAGTATGAGTATGAGTATGAGTATAAGTATGAGTATGAGTATGAGTATGAGTATGAGTGTGAGTATGAGTATGAGTATGAGTATGAGTATGAGTATGAGAATGAGTATGAGTATGAGTATGAGTTTGAGTATGAGTATGAGTATGAGTATGAGTGTGAGTGCGAATGTGAGTATGAGTATGGGTATGAGTATGAGTATGAGTATGAGTATGAGTATGAGTATGAGTATGAGTATGAGTATGAGTATAAGTATGAGTATGAGTATGAGTATGAGTATGAGTATGAGTATGAGTATGAGTATGAGTATGAGTATGAGTGTGAGTGCGAATGTGAGTATGAGTATGAGTATGAGTATGAGTATGAGTGTGAGTATGAGTATGAGTATGAGTATGAGTATGAGTATGAGTATGAGTATGAGTATGAGTATGAGTATGAGTGTGAGTGCGAATGTGAGTATGAGTATGAGTATGAGTATGAGTATGAGTACGAGTATGAGTATGAGTATGAGTATGAGTATGAGTATGAGTATAAGTATGAGTATGAGTGTGAGTGCGAATGTGAGTATGAGTATGAGTATGAGTATGAGTATGAGTATGAGTATGAGTACGAGTACGAGTACGAGTATGCGTATGAGTATGATTATGAGCATGAGCATGAGCATGAGCATGAGCGTGAGCGTGAGAATAAGCATGAGTATGAGTTTAAGTATGAGTATGAGTATGAGAATGAGTATGAGTATGAGTATGAGTATGAGTATGAGTATGAGTATGAGCATGAGTATGAGTATGAGTATGAGTATGAGTATGAGTATGAGTATGAGTATGAGTATGAGTATGAGTATGAGTATGAGTATGAGTATGTGTATGAGTATGAGTATGAGTATGAGTATGAGTATAAGTATGAGAATGAGTATGAGTGTGAGTATGAGAATGAGTATGAGTATGTGTATGAGTATGAGTATGAGTATGAGTATGAGTATGAGTATGAGTATGAGTATGAGTATGAGTATGAATATGAGTATGAGTATGAGTATGAGTATGAGTATGAGTATGAGTATGAGTATGACTATGACTATGACTATGAGAATGAGTATGAGTATGAGTATGAGTATGAGTATGAGTATGAGTATGAGTATGAGTGTGAGTATGAGTATGAGTATGAGTTTGAGTATGAGTATGAGTATGAGTATGAGTATGAGTATGAGTATGAGTATGAGTATGAGTATGAGTTTAAGTATGAGAATGAGTTTAAGTATGAGTATGAGTATGAGTATGCGTATGAGTATGAGTATGAGTATGAGTATGAGTATGAGTATGAGTATGAGTATGAGTTTAAGTATGAGTATGAGTATGTGCATGAGTATGAGTATGTGTATGAGTATGAGTATGAGTATGAGAATGAGTATGAGTACGAGTATTAGTATGAGTATGAGTATGAGTATGAGTATGAGTATGAGTATGAGTATGAGTATGAGTATGAGTATGAGTATGAGTATGAGTATAAGTATGAGTATGAGTATGAGTATGAGTATGAGTATGAGTATGAGTATGACTATGAGTATGAGTATGACTATGACTATGACTATGAGAATGAGTATGAGTATGAGTATGAGTATGAGTATGAGTATGAGTATGAGTGTGAGTATGAGTATGAGTATGAGTTTGAGTATGAGTATGAGTATGAGTATGAGTATGAGTATGAGTATGAGTATGAGTATGAGTTTAAGTATGAGTATGAGTTTAAGTATGAGTATGAGTATGAGTATGCGTATGAGTATGAGTATGAGTATGTGTATGAGTATGAGTATGAGTATGACTATGAGTATGAGTATGAGTATGAGTATGAGTTTGAGTATGAGTATGACTATGAGTATGACTATGAGTATGAGTATGACTATGACTATGAGAATGAGTATGAGTATGAGTATGAGTATGAGTATGAGTATGAGTATGAGTATAAGTATGAGTAATAGTATGAGTATAAGTATTAGTATGAGTATGAGTACGAGTATTAGCATGAGTATGAGTATGAGTTTAAGTATGAGTATGAGTATGAGTATGAGTATGTGTATAAGTATGAGTATGAGTATGAGTATGAGTATGAGTATGAGTATAAGTATTAGTATGAGTATGAGTACCAGTATTAGTATGAGTATGAGTATGAGTATGAGTTTAAGTATGAGTATGAGTATGAGTATGTGCATGAGTATGAGTATGTGTATGAGTATGAGTATGAGTATGAGTATGAGTATAAGTATGAGAATGAGTATGAGTGTGAGTATGAGAATGAGTATGAGTATGTGTATGAGTATGAGTATGAGTATGAGTATGAGTATGAGTATGAGTATGAGTATGAGTATGAGTATGAATATGAGTATGAGTATGAGTATGAGTATGAGTATGAGTATGAGTATGAGTATGACTATGACTATGACTATGAGAATGAGTATGAGTATGAGTATGAGTATGAGTATGAGTATGAGTATGAGTATGAGTGTGAGTATGAGTATGAGTATGAGTTTGAGTATGAGTATGAGTATGAGTATGAGTATGAGTATGAGTATGAGTATGAGTATGAGTATGAGTTTAAGTATGAGAATGAGTTTAAGTATGAGTATGAGTATGAGTATGCGTATGAGTATGAGTATGAGTATGAGTATGAGTATGAGTATGAGTATGAGTATGAGTTTAAGTATGAGTATGAGTTTAAGTATGAGTATGAGTATGTGCATGAGTATGAGTATGTGTATGAGTATGAGTATGAGTATGAGAATGAGTATGAGTACGAGTATTAGTATGAGTATGAGTATGAGTATGAGTATGAGTTTAAGTATGAGTATGAGTATGTGCATGAGTATGAGTATGTGTATGAGTATGAGTATGAGTTTAAGTATGAGTATGAGTTTAAGTATGAGTATGAGTATGAGTATGCGTATGAGTATGAGTATGAGTATGAGCACGAGCATGAGCATGAGCATGAGCGTGTGCGTCAGAATAAGCATGAGTATGAGTTTAAGTATGAGTATGAGTATGAGAATGAGTATGAGTATGAGTATGAGTATGAGTATGAGTATGAGTATGAGTATGAGTATGAGCATGAGTATGAGTATGAGTATGAGTATGAGTATAAGTATGAGTATGAGTATGAGTATGAGTATGAGTATGAGTATGAGTATGACTATGAGTATGAGTATGACTATGACTATGACTATGAGAATGAGTATGTGTATAAGTATTAGTATGAGTATGAGTACGAGTATGAGTATGAGTATGAGTATGAGTATGAGTATGAGTTTAAGTATGAGTATGAGTATGAGTATGAGTATGAGTATGTGCATGAGTATGAGTATGTGTATGAGTATGAGTATGAGTATGAGTATGAGTATGAGTGTGAGTATGAGTGTGAGTATGAGTATGAGTATGAGTATGAGTATGAGTATGAGTATGAGAATGAGTATGAGTATGAGTATGAGTATGAGTATGAGTATGAGTATGAGTATGAGTATGAGCATGAGTATGAGTATGAGTATGAGTATGAGTATGAGTATGAGTATGAGTATGAGTATGAGTATGAGTATGAGTGTGAGTGCGAATGTGAGTATGAGTATGAGTATGAGTATGAGTATGAGTATGAGTATGAGTATGAGTATGAGTATGAGTATGAGTATGAGTATGAGTATAAGTATGAGTATGAGTGTGAGTGCGAATGTGAGTATGAGTATGAGTATGAGTATGAGTATGAGTATGAGTGTGAGTGCGAATGTGAGTATGAGTATGAGTATGAGTATGAGTATGAGTACGAGTATGAGTATGAGTATGAGTATGAGTATGAGTATGAGTATAAGTATGAGTATGAGTGTGAGTGCGAATGTGAGTATGAGTATGAGTATGAGTATGAGTATGAGTATGAGTATGAGTACGAGTACGAGTACGAGTATGCGTATGAGTATGATTATGAGCATGAGCATGAGCATGAGCATGAGCGTGAGCGTGAGAATAAGCATGAGTATGAGTTTAAGTATGAGTATGAGTATGAGAATGAGTATGAGTATGAGTATGAGTATGAGTATGAGTATGAGTATGAGCATGAGTATGAGTATGAGTATGAGTATGAGTATGAGTATGAGTATGAGTATGAGTATGAGTATGAGTATGAGTATGAGTATGAGTATGAGTATGAGTATGAGTATGAGTATGAGTATGAGTATGAGTATGAGTATGAGTATGAGTATGAGTATGAGTATGAGTATGAGTATGAGTATGAGTATGAGTATGAGTATAAGTATGAGTATGAGTATGAGTATGAGTATGAGTATGAGTATGAGTATGACTATGAGTATGAGTATGACTATGACTATGACTATGAGAATGAGTATGAGTATGAGTATGAGTATGAGTATGAGTATGAGTATGAGTGTGAGTATGAGTATGAGTATGAGTTTGAGTATGAGTATGAGTATGAGTATGAGTATGAGTATGAGTATGAGTATGAGTATGAGTTTAAGTATGAGTATGAGTTTAAGTATGAGTATGAGTATGAGTATGCGTATGAGTATGAGTATGAGTATGTGTATGAGTATGAGTATGAGTATGACTATGAGTATGAGTATGAGTATGAGTATGAGTTTGAGTATGAGTATGACTATGAGTATGACTATGAGTATGAGTATGACTATGACTATGACTATGAGAATGAGTATGAGTATGAGTATGAGTATGAGTATGAGTATAAGTATGAGTATAAGTATGAGTAATAGTATGAGTATAAGTATTAGTATGAGTATGAGTACGAGTATTAGCATGAGTATGAGTATGAGTTTAAGTATGAGTATGAGTATGAGTATGAGTATGTGTATAAGTATGAGTATGAGTATGAGTATGAGTATGAGTATGAGTATAAGTATTAGTATGAGTATGAGTACCAGTATTAGTATGAGTATGAGTATGAGTATGAGTTTAAGTATGAGTATGAGTATGAGTATGTGCATGAGTATGAGTATGTGTATGAGTATGAGTATGAGTATGAGTATGAGTATAAGTATGAGAATGAGTATGAGTGTGAGTATGAGAATGAGTATGAGTATGTGTATGAGTATGAGTATGAGTATGAGTATGAGTATGAGTATGAGTATGAGTATGAGTATGAGTATGAATATGAGTATGAGTATGAGTATGAGTATGAGTATGAGTATGAGTATGAGTATGACTATGACTATGACTATGAGAATGAGTATGAGTATGAGTATGAGTATGAGTATGAGTATGAGTATGAGTGTGAGTATGAGTATGAGTATGAGTTTGAGTATGAGTATGAGTATGAGTATGAGTATGAGTATGAGTATGAGTATGAGTATGAGTTTAAGTATGAGAATGAGTTTAAGTATGAGTATGAGTATGAGTATGCGTATGAGTATGAGTATGAGTATGAGTATGAGTATGAGTATGAGTATGAGTATGAGTTTAAGTATGAGTATGAGTATGTGCATGAGTATGAGTATGTGTATGAGTATGAGTATGAGTATGAGAATGAGTATGAGTACGAGTATTAGTATGAGTATGAGTATGAGTATGAGTATGAGTTTAAGTATGAGTATGAGTATGTGCATGAGTATGAGTATGTGTATGAGTATGAGTATGAGTATGAGAATGAGTATGAGTGTGAGTATGAGAATGAGTATGAGCATGTGTATGAGTATGAGTATGAGTATGAGTATGAGTATGAGAATGAGTATGAGTGTGAGTATGAGAATGAGTATGAGTATGTGTATGAGTATGAGTATGAGTATGAGTATGAGTATGAGTATGAATATGAGTATGAGTATGAGTATGAGTATGAGTATGAGTATGAGTATGAGTATGAGTATGAGTATGAGTATGAGTGTGAGTGTGAGTGCGAATGTGAGTATGAGTATGAGTATGAGTATAAGTATTAGTATGAGTATGAGTACGAGTATGAGTATGAGTATGAGTATGAGTATGAGTATGAGTTTAAGTATGAGTATGAGTATGAGTATGAGTATGAGTATGTGCATGAGTATGAGTATGTGTATGAGTATGAGTATGAGTATGAGTATGAGTATGAGTGTGAGTATGAGTGTGAGTATGAGTATGAGTATGAGTATGAGTATGAGAATGAGTATGAGTATGAGTATGAGTATGAGTATGAGTATGAGCATGAGCATGAGCATGAGTATGAGTATGAGTATGAGTATGAGTGTGAGTATGAGTATGAGTATGAGTATGAATATGAGTATGAGTATGATTATAAGTATTAGTATGAGTATGAGTACGAGTATTAGTATGAGTATGAGTATGAGTATGAGTATGAGTTCAAGTATGAGTATGAGTATGAGTATGTGCATGAGTATGAGTATGTGTATGAGTATGAGTATGAGTGTGAGTATGAGTATGAGTATGAGTATGAGTATGAGTATGAGTATGAGTATGAGTATGAGTATGAGTATGAGTATGAGTATAAGTATGAGTATGAGTATGAGTATGAGTATGAGTATGAGTATGAGTATGAGTATAAGTATTAGTATGAGTATGAGTACGAGTATGAGTATGAGTATGAGTATGAGTATGAGTATGAGTTTAAGTATGAGTATGAGTATGAGTATGAGTATGAGTATGTGCATGAGTATGAGTATGTGTATGAGTATGAGTATGAGTATGAGTATGAGTATGAGTGTGAGTATGAGTGTGAGTATGAGTATGAGTATGAGTATGAGTATGAGAATGAGTATGAGTATGAGTATGAGTATGAGTATGAGTATGAGCATGAGCATGAGCATGAGTATGAGTATGAGTATGAGTATGAGTGTGAGTATGAGTATGAGTATGAGTATGAATATGAGTATGAGTATGATTATAAGTATTAGTATGAGTATGAGTACGAGTATTAGTATGAGTATGAGTATGAGTATGAGTATGAGTTCAAGTATGAGTATGAGTATGAGTATGTGCATGAGTATGAGTATGTGTATGAGTATGAGTATGAGTGTGAGTATGAGTATGAGTATGAGTATGAGTATGAGTATGAGTATGAGTATGAGTATGAGTATGAGTATGAGTATAAGTATGAGTATGAGTATGAGTATGAGTATGAGTATGAGTATGACTATGAGTATGAGTATGAGTATGAGTATGAGTATGAGTATGAGTATGAGTATGAGTATGAGTATAAGTATGAGTATGAGTATGAGTATGAGTATGAGTATGAGTATGAGTATGAGTGTGAGTATGAGTATGAGTATGAGTTTGAGTATGAGTATGAGTATGAGTATGAGTATGAGTATGAGTATGAGTATGAGTATGAGTTTAAGTATGAGTATGAGTTTAAGTATGAGTATGAGTATGAGTATGCGTATGAGTATGAGTATGAGTATGTGTATGAGTATGAGTATGAGTATGACTATGAGTATGAGTATGAGTATGAGTATGAGTTTGAGTATGAGTATGACTATGAGTATGACTATGAGTATGAGTATGACTATGACTATGACTATGAGAATGAGTATGAGTATGAGTATGAGTATGAGTATGAGTATGAGTATGAGTATAAGTATGAGTAATAGTATGAGTATAAGTATTAGTATGAGTATGAGTACGAGTATTAGCATGAGTATGAGTATGAGTTTAAGTATGAGTATGAGTATGAGTATGAGTATGTGTATAAGTATGAGTATGAGTATGAGTATGAGTATGAGTATAAGTATTAGTATGAGTATGAGTACCAGTATTAGTATGAGTATGAGTATGAGTATGAGTTTAAGTATGAGTATGAGTATGAGTATGTGCATGAGTATGAGTATGTGTATGAGTATGAGTATGAGTATGAGTATGAGTATAAGTATGAGAATGAGTATGAGTGTGAGTATGAGAATGAGTATGAGTATGTGTATGAGTATGAGTATGAGTATGAGTATGAGTATGAGTATGAGTATGAGTATGAGTATGAGTATGAATATGAGTATGAGTATGAGTATGAGTATGAGTATGAGTATGAGTATGAGTATGACTATGACTATGACTATGAGAATGAGTATGAGTATGAGTATGAGTATGAGTATGAGTATGAGTATGAGTATGAGTGTGAGTATGAGTATGAGTATGAGTTTGAGTATGAGTATGAGTATGAGTATGAGTATGAGTATGAGTATGAGTATGAGTATGAGTTTAAGTATGAGAATGAGTTTAAGTATGAGTATGAGTATGAGTATGCGTATGAGTATGAGTATGAGTATGAGTATGAGTATGAGTATGAGTATGAGTATGAGTTTAAGTATGAGTATGAGTATGTGCATGAGTATGAGTATGTGTATGAGTATGAGTATGAGTATGAGAATGAGTATGAGTACGAGTATTAGTATGAGTATGAGTATGAGTATGAGTATGAGTTTAAGTATGAGTATGAGTATGTGCATGAGTATGAGTATGTGTATGAGTATGAGTATGAGTATGAGAATGAGTATGAGTGTGAGTATGAGAATGAGTATGAGCATGTGTATGAGTATGAGTATGAGTATGAGTATGAGAATGAGTATGAGTGTGAGTATGAGAATGAGTATGAGTATGTGTATGAGTATGAGTATGAGTATGAGTATGAGTATGAGTATGAATATGAGTATGAGTATGAGTATGAGTATGAGTATGAGTATGAGTATGAGTATGAGTATGAGTATGAGTATGAGTGTGAGTGTGAGTGCGAATGTGAGTATGAGTATGAGTATGAGTATAAGTATTAGTATGAGTATGAGTACGAGTATGAGTATGAGTATGAGTATGAGTATGAGTATGAGTTTAAGTATGAGTATGAGTATGAGTATGAGTATGAGTATGTGCATGAGTATGAGTATGTGTATGAGTATGAGTATGAGTATGAGTATGAGTGTGAGTATGAGTGTGAGTATGAGTATGAGTATGAGTATGAGTATGAGAATGAGTATGAGTATGAGTATGAGTATGAGTATGAGTATGAGCATGAGCATGAGCATGAGTATGAGTATGAGTATGAGTATGAGTGTGAGTATGAGTATGAGTATGAGTATGAATATGAGTATGAGTATGATTATAAGTATTAGTATGAGTATGAGTACGAGTATTAGTATGAGTATGAGTATGAGTATGAGTATGAGTATGAGTATGAGTATGAGTATAAGTATGAGTATGAGTATGAGTATGAGTATGAGTATGAGTATGAGTATGAGTATGAGTATTAGTATGAGTATGAGTACGAGTATGAGTATGAGTATGAGTATGAGTATGAGTATGAGTTTAAGTATGAGTATGAGTATGAGTATGAGTATGAGTATGTGCATGAGTATGAGTATGTGTATGAGTATGAGTATGAGTATGAGTATGAGTATGAGTGTGAGTATGAGTGTGAGTATGAGTATGAGTATGAGTATGAGTATGAGAATGAGTATGAGTATGAGTATGAGTATGAGTATGAGTATGAGCATGAGCATGAGCATGAGTATGAGTATGAGTATGAGTATGAGTGTGAGTATGAGTATGAGTATGAGTATGAATATGAGTATGAGTATGATTATAAGTATTAGTATGAGTATGAGTACGAGTATTAGTATGAGTATGAGTATGAGTATGAGTATGAGTTCAAGTATGAGTATGAGTATGAGTATGTGCATGAGTATGAGTATGTGTATGAGTATGAGTATGAGTGTGAGTATGAGTATGAGTATGAGTATGAGTATGAGTATGAGTATGAGTATGAGTATGAGTATGAGTATGAGTATAAGTATGAGTATGAGTATGAGTATGAGTATGAGTATGAGTATGACTATGAGTATGAGTATGAGTATGAGTATGAGTATGAGTATGAGTATGAGTATGAGTATGAGTATAAGTATGAGTATGAGTATGAGTATGAGTATGAGTATGAGTATGAGTATGAGTGTGAGTATGAGTATGAGTATGAGTTTGAGTATGAGTATGAGTATGAGTATGAGTATGAGTATGAGTATGAGTATGAGTATGAGTTTAAGTATGAGTATGAGTTTAAGTATGAGTATGAGTATGAGTATGCGTATGAGTATGAGTATGAGTATGTGTATGAGTATGAGTATGAGTATGACTATGAGTATGAGTATGAGTATGAGTATGAGTTTGAGTATGAGTATGACTATGAGTATGACTATGAGTATGAGTATGACTATGACTATGACTATGAGAATGAGTATGAGTATGAGTATGAGTATGAGTATGAGTATGAGTATGAGTATAAGTATGAGTAATAGTATGAGTATAAGTATTAGTATGAGTATGAGTACGAGTATTAGCATGAGTATGAGTATGAGTTTAAGTATGAGTATGAGTATGAGTATGAGTATGTGTATAAGTATGAGTATGAGTATGAGTATGAGTATGAGTATAAGTATTAGTATGAGTATGAGTACCAGTATTAGTATGAGTATGAGTATGAGTATGAGTTTAAGTATGAGTATGAGTATGAGTATGTGCATGAGTATGAGTATGTGTATGAGTATGAGTATGAGTATGAGTATGAGTATAAGTATGAGAATGAGTATGAGTGTGAGTATGAGAATGAGTATGAGTATGTGTATGAGTATGAGTATGAGTATGAGTATGAGTATGAGTATGAGTATGAGTATGAGTATGAGTATGAATATGAGTATGAGTATGAGTATGAGTATGAGTATGAGTATGAGTATGAGTATGAGTATGACTATGACTATGACTATGAGAATGAGTATGAGTATGAGTATGAGTATGAGTATGAGTATGAGTATGAGTATGAGTGTGAGTATGAGTATGAGTATGAGTTTGAGTATGAGTATGAGTATGAGTATGAGTATGAGTATGAGTATGAGTATGAGTATGAGTTTAAGTATGAGAATGAGTTTAAGTATGAGTATGAGTATGAGTATGCGTATGAGTATGAGTATGAGTATGAGTATGAGTATGAGTATGAGTATGAGTATGAGTTTAAGTATGAGTATGAGTATGTGCATGAGTATGAGTATGTGTATGAGTATGAGTATGAGTATGAGAATGAGTATGAGTACGAGTATTAGTATGAGTATGAGTATGAGTATGAGTATGAGTTTAAGTATGAGTATGATTATGTGCATGAGTATGAGTATGTGTATGAGTATGAGTATGAGTATGAGAATGAGTATGAGTGTGAGTATGAGAATGAGTATGAGCATGTGTATGAGTATGAGTATGAGTATGAGTATGAGAATGAGTATGAGTGTGAGTATGAGAATGAGTATGAGTATGTGTATGAGTATGAGTATGAGTATGAGTATGAGTATGAGTATGAATATGAGTATGAGTATGAGTATGAGTATGAGTATGAGTATGAGTATGAGTATGAGTATGAGTATGAGTATGAGTGTGAGTGTGAGTGCGAATGTGAGTATGAGTATGAGTATGAGTATAAGTATTAGTATGAGTATGAGTACGAGTATGAGTATGAGTATGAGTATGAGTATGAGTATGAGTTTAAGTATGAGTATGAGTATGAGTATGAGTATGAGTATGTGCATGAGTATGAGTATGTGTATGAGTATGAGTATGAGTATGAGTATGAGTGTGAGTATGAGTGTGAGTATGAGTATGAGTATGAGTATGAGTATGAGAATGAGTATGAGTATGAGTATGAGTATGAGTATGAGTATGAGCATGAGCATGAGCATGAGTATGAGTATGAGTATGAGTATGAGTGTGAGTATGAGTATGAGTATGAGTATGAATATGAGTATGAGTATGATTATAAGTATTAGTATGAGTATGAGTACGAGTATTAGTATGAGTATGAGTATGAGTATGAGTATGAGTTCAAGTATGAGTATGAGTATGAGTATGTGCATGAGTATGAGTATGTGTATGAGTATGAGTATGAGTGTGAGTATGAGTATGAGTATGAGTATGAGTATGAGTATGAGTATGAGTATGAGTATGAGTATGAGTATGAGTATAAGTATGAGTATGAGTATGAGTATGAGTATGAGTATGAGTATGAGTATGAGTATGAGTATAAGTATTAGTATGAGTATGAGTACGAGTATGAGTATGAGTATGAGTATGAGTATGAGTATGAGTTTAAGTATGAGTATGAGTATGAGTATGAGTATGAGTATGTGCATGAGTATGAGTATGTGTATGAGTATGAGTATGAGTATGAGTATGAGTATGAGTGTGAGTATGAGTGTGAGTATGAGTATGAGTATGAGTATGAGTATGAGAATGAGTATGAGTATGAGTATGAGTATGAGTATGAGTATGAGCATGAGCATGAGCATGAGTATGAGTATGAGTATGAGTATGAGTGTGAGTATGAGTATGAGTATGAGTATGAATATGAGTATGAGTATGATTATAAGTATTAGTATGAGTATGAGTACGAGTATTAGTATGAGTATGAGTATGAGTATGAGTATGAGTTCAAGTATGAGTATGAGTATGAGTATGTGCATGAGTATGAGTATGTGTATGAGTATGAGTATGAGTGTGAGTATGAGTATGAGTATGAGTATGAGTATGAGCATGAGTATGAGTATGAGTATGAGTATGAGTATGAGTATGAGTATGAGTATGAGTATGAGTATGAGTATGAGTATGAGTATGAGTATGAGTATGAGTATGAGTATGAGTATGAGTATGAGTATGAGTATGAGTATGAGTATGAGTATGAGTATGAGTATGAGTATGAGTATGAGTATGAGTATGAGTATGAGTATAAGTATGAGTATGAGTATGAGTATGAGTATGAGTATGAGTATGAGTATGACTATGAGTATGAGTATGACTATGACTATGACTATGAGAATGAGTATGAGTATGAGTATGAGTATGAGTATGAGTATGAGTGTGAGTATGAGTATGAGTATGAGTTTGAGTATGAGTATGAGTATGAGTATGAGTATGAGTATGAGTATGAGTATGAGTATGAGTTTAAGTATGAGTATGAGTTTAAGTATGAGTATGAGTATGAGTATGCGTATGAGTATGAGTATGAGTATGTGTATGAGTATGAGTATGAGTATGACTATGAGTATGAGTATGAGTATGAGTATGAGTTTGAGTATGAGTATGACTATGAGTATGACTATGAGTATGAGTATGACTATGACTATGACTATGAGAATGAGTATGAGTATGAGTATGAGTATGAGTATGAGTATAAGTATGAGTATAAGTATGAGTAATAGTATGAGTATAAGTATTAGTATGAGTATGAGTACGAGTATTAGCATGAGTATGAGTATGAGTTTAAGTATGAGTATGAGTATGAGTATGAGTATGTGTATAAGTATGAGTATGAGTATGAGTATGAGTATGAGTATGAGTATAAGTATTAGTATGAGTATGAGTACCAGTATTAGTATGAGTATGAGTATGAGTATGAGTTTAAGTATGAGTATGAGTATGAGTATGTGCATGAGTATGAGTATGTGTATGAGTATGAGTATGAGTATGAGTATGAGTATAAGTATGAGAATGAGTATGAGTGTGAGTATGAGAATGAGTATGAGTATGTGTATGAGTATGAGTATGAGTATGAGTATGAGTATGAGTATGAGTATGAGTATGAGTATGAGTATGAATATGAGTATGAGTATGAGTATGAGTATGAGTATGAGTATGAGTATGAGTATGACTATGACTATGACTATGAGAATGAGTATGAGTATGAGTATGAGTATGAGTATGAGTATGAGTATGAGTATGAGTGTGAGTATGAGTATGAGTATGAGTTTGAGTATGAGTATGAGTATGAGTATGAGTATGAGTATGAGTATGAGTATGAGTATGAGTTTAAGTATGAGAATGAGTTTAAGTATGAGTATGAGTATGAGTATGCGTATGAGTATGAGTATGAGTATGAGTATGAGTATGAGTATGAGTATGAGTATGAGTTTAAGTATGAGTATGAGTATGTGCATGAGTATGAGTATGTGTATGAGTATGAGTATGAGTATGAGAATGAGTATGAGTACGAGTATTAGTATGAGTATGAGTATGAGTATGAGTATGAGTTTAAGTATGAGTATGAGTATGTGCATGAGTATGAGTATGTGTATGAGTATGAGTATGAGTATGAGAATGAGTATGAGTGTGAGTATGAGAATGAGTATGAGCATGTGTATGAGTATGAGTATGAGTATGAGTATGAGTATGAGAATGAGTATGAGTGTGAGTATGAGAATGAGTATGAGTATGTGTATGAGTATGAGTATGAGTATGAGTATGAGTATGAGTATGAATATGAGTATGAGTATGAGTATGAGTATGAGTATGAGTATGAGTATGAGTATGAGTATGAGTATGAGTATGAGTGTGAGTGTGAGTGCGAATGTGAGTATGAGTATGAGTATGAGTATAAGTATTAGTATGAGTATGAGTACGAGTATGAGTATGAGTATGAGTATGAGTATGAGTATGAGTTTAAGTATGAGTATGAGTATGAGTATGAGTATGAGTATGTGCATGAGTATGAGTATGTGTATGAGTATGAGTATGAGTATGAGTATGAGTATGAGTGTGAGTATGAGTGTGAGTATGAGTATGAGTATGAGTATGAGTATGAGAATGAGTATGAGTATGAGTATGAGTATGAGTATGAGTATGAGCATGAGCATGAGCATGAGTATGAGTATGAGTATGAGTATGAGTGTGAGTATGAGTATGAGTATGAGTATGAATATGAGTATGAGTATGATTATAAGTATTAGTATGAGTATGAGTACGAGTATTAGTATGAGTATGAGTATGAGTATGAGTATGAGTTCAAGTATGAGTATGAGTATGAGTATGTGCATGAGTATGAGTATGTGTATGAGTATGAGTATGAGTGTGAGTATGAGTATGAGTATGAGTATGAGTATGAGTATGAGTATGAGTATGAGTATGAGTATGAGTATGAGTATGAGTATAAGTATGAGTATGAGTATGAGTATGAGTATGAGTATGAGTATGAGTATGAGTATAAGTATTAGTATGAGTATGAGTACGAGTATGAGTATGAGTATGAGTATGAGTATGAGTATGAGTTTAAGTATGAGTATGAGTATGAGTATGAGTATGAGTATGTGCATGAGTATGAGTATGTGTATGAGTATGAGTATGAGTATGAGTATGAGTATGAGTGTGAGTATGAGTGTGAGTATGAGTATGAGTATGAGTATGAGTATGAGAATGAGTATGAGTATGAGTATGAGTATGAGTATGAGTATGAGCATGAGCATGAGCATGAGTATGAGTATGAGTATGAGTATGAGTGTGAGTATGAGTATGAGTATGAGTATGAATATGAGTATGAGTATGATTATAAGTATTAGTATGAGTATGAGTACGAGTATTAGTATGAGTATGAGTATGAGTATGAGTATGAGTTCAAGTATGAGTATGAGTATGAGTATGTGCATGAGTATGAGTATGTGTATGAGTATGAGTATGAGTGTGAGTATGAGTATGAGTATGAGTATGAGTATGAGTATGAGTATGAGTATGAGTATGAGTATGAGTATAAGTATGAGTATGAGTATGAGTATGAGTATGAGTATGAGTATGACTATGAGTATGAGTATGAGTATGAGTATGAGTATGAGTATGAGTATGAGTATGAGTATGAGTATAAGTATGAGTATGAGTATGAGTATGAGTATGAGTATGAGTATGAGTATGAGTGTGAGTATGAGTATGAGTATGAGTTTGAGTATGAGTATGAGTATGAGTATGAGTATGAGTATGAGTATGAGTATGAGTATGAGTTTAAGTATGAGTATGAGTTTAAGTATGAGTATGAGTATGAGTATGCGTATGAGTATGAGTATGAGTATGTGTATGAGTATGAGTATGAGTATGACTATGAGTATGAGTATGAGTATGAGTATGAGTTTGAGTATGAGTATGACTATGAGTATGACTATGAGTATGAGTATGACTATGACTATGACTATGAGAATGAGTATGAGTATGAGTATGAGTATGAGTATGAGTATGAGTATGAGTATAAGTATGAGTAATAGTATGAGTATAAGTATTAGTATGAGTATGAGTACGAGTATTAGCATGAGTATGAGTATGAGTTTAAGTATGAGTATGAGTATGAGTATGAGTATGTGTATAAGTATGAGTATGAGTATGAGTATGAGTATGAGTATGAGTATAAGTATTAGTATGAGTATGAGTACCAGTATTAGTATGAGTATGAGTATGAGTATGAGTTTAAGTATGAGTATGAGTATGAGTATGTGCATGAGTATGAGTATGTGTATGAGTATGAGTATGAGTATGAGTATGAGTATAAGTATGAGAATGAGTATGAGTGTGAGTATGAGAATGAGTATGAGTATGTGTATGAGTATGAGTATGAGTATGAGTATGAGTATGAGTATGAGTATGAGTATGAGTATGAGTATGAATATGAGTATGAGTATGAGTATGAGTATGAGTATGAGTATGAGTATGAGTATGACTATGACTATGACTATGAGAATGAGTATGAGTATGAGTATGAGTATGAGTATGAGTATGAGTATGAGTATGAGTGTGAGTATGAGTATGAGTATGAGTTTGAGTATGAGTATGAGTATGAGTATGAGTATGAGTATGAGTATGAGTATGAGTATGAGTTTAAGTATGAGAATGAGTTTAAGTATGAGTATGAGTATGAGTATGCGTATGAGTATGAGTATGAGTATGAGTATGAGTATGAGTATGAGTATGAGTATGAGTTTAAGTATGAGTATGAGTATGTGCATGAGTATGAGTATGTGTATGAGTATGAGTATGAGTATGAGAATGAGTATGAGTACGAGTATTAGTATGAGTATGAGTATGAGTATGAGTATGAGTTTAAGTATGAGTATGAGTATGTGCATGAGTATGAGTATGTGTATGAGTATGAGTATGAGTATGAGAATGAGTATGAGTGTGAGTATGAGAATGAGTATGAGCATGTGTATGAGTATGAGTATGAGTATGAGTATGAGTATGAGAATGAGTATGAGTGTGAGTATGAGAATGAGTATGAGTATGTGTATGAGTATGAGTATGAGTATGAGTATGAGTATGAGTATGAATATGAGTATGAGTATGAGTATGAGTATGAGTATGAGTATGAGTATGAGTATGAGTATGAGTATGAGTATGAGTGTGAGTGTGAGTGCGAATGTGAGTATGAGTATGAGTATGAGTATAAGTATTAGTATGAGTATGAGTACGAGTATGAGTATGAGTATGAGTATGAGTATGAGTATGAGTTTAAGTATGAGTATGAGTATGAGTATGAGTATGAGTATGTGCATGAGTATGAGTATGTGTATGAGTATGAGTATGAGTATGAGTATGAGTGTGAGTATGAGTGTGAGTATGAGTATGAGTATGAGTATGAGTATGAGAATGAGTATGAGTATGAGTATGAGTATGAGTATGAGTATGAGCATGAGCATGAGCATGAGTATGAGTATGAGTATGAGTATGAGTGTGAGTATGAGTATGAGTATGAGTATGAATATGAGTATGAGTATGATTATAAGTATTAGTATGAGTATGAGTACGAGTATTAGTATGAGTATGAGTATGAGTATGAGTATGAGTTCAAGTATGAGTATGAGTATGAGTATGTGCATGAGTATGAGTATGTGTATGAGTATGAGTATGAGTGTGAGTATGAGTATGAGTATGAGTATGAGTATGAGTATGAGTATGAGTATGAGTATGAGTATGAGTATGAGTATAAGTATGAGTATGAGTATGAGTATGAGTATGAGTATGAGTATGAGTATGAGTATGAGTATAAGTATTAGTATGAGTATGAGTACGAGTATGAGTATGAGTATGAGTATGAGTATGAGTATGAGTTTAAGTATGAGTATGAGTATGAGTATGAGTATGAGTATGTGCATGAGTATGAGTATGTGTATGAGTATGAGTATGAGTATGAGTATGAGTATGAGTGTGAGTATGAGTGTGAGTATGAGTATGAGTATGAGTATGAGTATGAGAATGAGTATGAGTATGAGTATGAGTATGAGTATGAGTATGAGCATGAGCATGAGCATGAGTATGAGTATGAGTATGAGTATGAGTGTGAGTATGAGTATGAGTATGAGTATGAATATGAGTATGAGTATGATTATAAGTATTAGTATGAGTATGAGTACGAGTATTAGTATGAGTATGAGTATGAGTATGAGTATGAGTTCAAGTATGAGTATGAGTATGAGTATGTGCATGAGTATGAGTATGTGTATGAGTATGAGTATGAGTGTGAGTATGAGTATGAGTATGAGTATGAGTATGAGTATGAGTATGAGTATGAGTATGAGTATGAGTATGAGTATGAGTATAAGTATGAGTATGAGTATGAGTATGAGTATGAGTATGAGTATGACTATGAGTATGAGTATGAGTATGAGTATGAGTATGAGTATGAGTATGAGTATGAGTATAAGTATGAGTATGAGTATGAGTATGAGTATGAGTATGACTATGAGTATGAGTATGACTATGACTATGACTATGAGAATGAGTATGTGTATGAGTATGAGTATGAGTATGAGTATGAGTATGAGTGTGAGTATGAGTATGAGTATGAGTATGAGTATGAGCATGAGTATGAGTATGAGTATGACTATGAGTATGAGTATGACTATGACTATGACTATGAGAATGAGTATGTGTATGAGTATGAGTATGAGTATGAGTATGAGTATGAGTGTGAGTATGAGTATGAGTATGAGTTTAAGTATGAGTATGAGTATGAGTATGAGTATGAGTATGTGCATGAGTATGAGTATGTGTATGAGTATGAGTATGAGTATGAGTATGAGTATGAGTATGAGTATGAGTATGAGGATGAGTATGAGTATAAGTATGAGTATGTGTATGAGTATGAGTATGAGTATGAGTATGAGTATGAGTATGAGTATGAGTATGAGTATGAGTACGAGTACGAGTACGAGTATGCGTATGAGTTTGAGTATGAGTATGTGTATGAGTATGAGTATGAGTATGAGTATGAGTTTAAGTATGAGTATGAGTTTAAGTATGAGTATGAGTATGAGTATGCGTATGAGTATGAGTATGAGTATGAGCACGAGCATGAGCATGAGCATGAGCGTGTGCGTCAGAATAAGCATGAGTATGAGTTTAAGTATGAGTATGAGTATGAGAATGAGTATGAGTATGAGTATGAGTATGAGTATGAGTATGAGTATGAGTATGAGTATGAGCATGAGTATGAGTATGAGTATGAGTATGAGTATGAGTATGAGTATGAGTATGAGTATGAGTGTGAGTGCGAATGTGAGTATGAGTATGAGTATGAGTATGAGTATGAGTATGAGTATGAGTATGAGTATGAGTATGAGTATGAGTATGAGTATAAGTATGAGTATGAGTGTGAGTGCGAATGTGAGTATGAGTATGAGTATGAGTATGAGTATGAGTATGAGTATGAGTATGAGTATGAGTATGAGTATGAGTATGAGTATAAGTATGAGTATGAGTATGAGTATGAGTATGAGTATGAGTATGAGTATGAGTATGAGTATGAGTATGAGTGTGAGTGCGAATGTGAGTATGAGTATGAGTATGAGTATGAGTATGAGTATGAGTATGAGTATGAGTATGAGTATGAGTATGAGTATGAGTATGAGTATGAGTATGAGTATGAGTATGAGTGTGAGTGCGAATGTGAGTATGAGTATGAGTATGAGTATGAGTATGAGTATGAGTATGAGTATGAGTATGAGTATGAGTATGAGTATGAGTATGAGTATGAGTATAAGTATGAGTATGAGTGTGAGTGCGAATGTGAGTATGAGTATGAGTATGAGTATGAGTATGAGTATGAGTATGAGTATGAGTATGAGTATAAGTATGAGTATGAGTATGAGTATGAGTATGAGTATGAGTATGAGTGTGAGTATGAGTATGAGTATGAGTATGAGTATGAGTATGAGAATGAGTATGAGTATGAGTATGAGTATGAGTATGAGTATGAGTATGAGTGTGAGTGCGAATGTGAGTATGAGTATGAGTATGAGTATGAGTATGAGTATGAGTATGAGTATGAGTATGAGTATGAGTATGAGTATGAGTATGAGTATGAGCATGAGCATGAGCATGAGTATGAGTATGAGTATGAGTATGAGTGTGAGTATGAGTATGAGTATGAGTATGAATATGAGTATGAGTATGATTATAAGTATTAGTATGAGTATGAGTACGAGTATTAGTATGAGTATGAGTATGAGTATGAGTATGAGTTCAAGTATGAGTATGAGTATGAGTATGTGCATGAGTATGAGTATGTGTATGAGTATGAGTATGAGTGTGAGTATGAGTATGAGTATGAGTATGAGTATGAGTATGAGTATGAGTATGAGTATGAGTATGAGTATGAGTATAAGTATGAGTATGAGTATGAGTATGAGTATGAGTATGAGTATGACTATGAGTATGAGTATGAGTATGAGTATGAGTATGAGTATGAGTATGAGTATGAGTATGAGTATAAGTATGAGTATGAGTATGAGTATGAGTATGAGTATGAGTATGAGTATGAGTGTGAGTATGAGTATGAGTATGAGTTTGAGTATGAGTATGAGTATGAGTATGAGTATGAGTATGAGTATGAGTATGAGTATGAGTTTAAGTATGAGTATGAGTTTAAGTATGAGTATGAGTATGAGTATGCGTATGAGTATGAGTATGAGTATGTGTATGAGTATGAGTATGAGTATGACTATGAGTATGAGTATGAGTATGAGTATGAGTTTGAGTATGAGTATGACTATGAGTATGACTATGAGTATGAGTATGACTATGACTATGACTATGAGAATGAGTATGAGTATGAGTATGAGTATGAGTATGAGTATGAGTATGAGTATAAGTATGAGTAATAGTATGAGTATAAGTATTAGTATGAGTATGAGTACGAGTATTAGCATGAGTATGAGTATGAGTTTAAGTATGAGTATGAGTATGAGTATGAGTATGTGTATAAGTATGAGTATGAGTATGAGTATGAGTATGAGTATGAGTATAAGTATTAGTATGAGTATGAGTACCAGTATTAGTATGAGTATGAGTATGAGTATGAGTTTAAGTATGAGTATGAGTATGAGTATGTGCATGAGTATGAGTATGTGTATGAGTATGAGTATGAGTATGAGTATGAGTATAAGTATGAGAATGAGTATGAGTGTGAGTATGAGAATGAATATGAGTATGTGTATGAGTATGAGTATGAGTATGAGTATGAGTATGAGTATGAGTATGAGTATGAGTATGAGTATGAATATGAGTATGAGTATGAGTATGAGTATGAGTATGAGTATGAGTATGAGTATGACTATGACTATGACTATGAGAATGAGTATGAGTATGAGTATGAGTATGAGTATGAGTATGAGTATGAGTATGAGTGTGAGTATGAGTATGAGTATGAGTTTGAGTATGAGTATGAGTATGAGTATGAGTATGAGTATGAGTATGAGTATGAGTATGAGTTTAAGTATGAGAATGAGTTTAAGTATGAGTATGAGTATGAGTATGCGTATGAGTATGAGTATGAGTATGAGTATGAGTATGAGTATGAGTATGAGTATGAGTTTAAGTATGAGTATGAGTATGTGCATGAGTATGAGTATGTGTATGAGTATGAGTATGAGTATGAGAATGAGTATGAGTACGAGTATTAGTATGAGTATGAGTATGAGTATGAGTATGAGTTTAAGTATGAGTATGAGTATGTGCATGAGTATGAGTATGTGTATGAGTATGAGTATGAGTATGAGAATGAGTATGAGTGTGAGTATGAGAATGAGTATGAGCATGTGTATGAGTATGAGTATGAGTATGAGTATGAGTATGAGAATGAGTATGAGTGTGAGTATGAGAATGAGTATGAGTATGTGTATGAGTATGAGTATGAGTATGAGTATGAGTATGAGTATGAATATGAGTATGAGTATGAGTATGAGTATGAGTATGAGTATGAGTATGAGTATGAGTATGAGTATGAGTATGAGTGTGAGTGTGAGTGCGAATGTGAGTATGAGTATGAGTATGAGTATAAGTATTAGTATGAGTATGAGTACGAGTATGAGTATGAGTATGAGTATGAGTATGAGTATGAGTTTAAGTATGAGTATGAGTATGAGTATGAGTATGAGTATGTGCATGAGTATGAGTATGTGTATGAGTATGAGTATGAGTATGAGTATGAGTGTGAGTATGAGTGTGAGTATGAGTATGAGTATGAGTATGAGTATGAGAATGAGTATGAGTATGAGTATGAGTATGAGTATGAGTATGAGCATGAGCATGAGCATGAGTATGAGTATGAGTATGAGTATGAGTGTGAGTATGAGTATGAGTATGAGTATGAATATGAGTATGAGTATGATTATAAGTATTAGTATGAGTATGAGTACGAGTATTAGTATGAGTATGAGTATGAGTATGAGTATGAGTTCAAGTATGAGTATGAGTATGAGTATGTGCATGAGTATGAGTATGTGTATGAGTATGAGTATGAGTGTGAGTATGAGTATGAGTATGAGTATGAGTATGAGTATGAGTATGAGTATGAGTATGAGTATGAGTATGAGTATAAGTATGAGTATGAGTATGAGTATGAGTATGAGTATGAGTATGAGTATGAGTATGAGTATAAGTATTAGTATGAGTATGAGTACGAGTATGAGTATGAGTATGAGTATGAGTATGAGTATGAGTTTAAGTATGAGTATGAGTATGAGTATGAGTATGAGTATGTGCATGAGTATGAGTATGTGTATGAGTATGAGTATGAGTATGAGTATGAGTATGAGTGTGAGTATGAGTGTGAGTATGAGTATGAGTATGAGTATGAGTATGAGAATGAGTATGAGTATGAGTATGAGTATGAGTATGAGTATGAGCATGAGCATGAGCATGAGTATGAGTATGAGTATGAGTATGAGTGTGAGTATGAGTATGAGTATGAGTATGAATATGAGTATGAGTATGATTATAAGTATTAGTATGAGTATGAGTACGAGTATTAGTATGAGTATGAGTATGAGTATGAGTATGAGTTCAAGTATGAGTATGAGTATGAGTATGTGCATGAGTATGAGTATGTGTATGAGTATGAGTATGAGTGTGAGTATGAGTATGAGTATGAGTATGAGTATGAGTATGAGTATGAGTATGAGTATGAGTATGAGTATGAGTATGAGTATAAGTATGAGTATGAGTATGAGTATGAGTATGAGTATGAGTATGACTATGAGTATGAGTATGAGTATGAGTATGAGTATGAGTATGAGTATGAGTATGAGTATAAGTATGAGTATGAGTATGAGTATGAGTATGAGTATGACTATGAGTATGAGTATGACTATGACTATGACTATGAGAATGAGTATGTGTATGAGTATGAGTATGAGTATGAGTATGAGTATGAGTGTGAGTATGAGTATGAGTATGAGTATGAGTATGAGCATGAGTATGAGTATGAGTATGACTATGAGTATGAGTATGACTATGACTATGACTATGAGAATGAGTATGTGTATGAGTATGAGTATGAGTATGAGTATGAGTATGAGTGTGAGTATGAGTATGAGTATGAGTTTAAGTATGAGTATGAGTATGAGTATGAGTATGAGTATGTGCATGAGTATGAGTATGTGTATGAGTATGAGTATGAGTATGAGTATGAGTATGAGTATGAGTATGAGTATGAGTATGAGGATGAGTATGAGTATAAGTATGAGTATGTGTATGAGTATGAGTATGAGTATGAGTATGAGTATGAGTATGAGTATGAGTATGAGTATGAGTACGAGTACGAGTACGAGTATGCGTATGAGTTTGAGTATGAGTATGTGTATGAGTATGAGTATGAGTATGAGTATGAGTTTAAGTATGAGTATGAGTTTAAGTATGAGTATGAGTATGAGTATGCGTATGAGTATGAGTATGAGTATGAGCACGAGCATGAGCATGAGCATGAGCGTGTGCGTCAGAATAAGCATGAGTATGAGTTTAAGTATGAGTATGAGTATGAGAATGAGTATGAGTATGAGTATGAGTATGAGTATGAGTATGAGTATGAGTATGAGTATGAGCATGAGTATGAGTATGAGTATGAGTATGAGTATGAGTATGAGTATGAGTATGAGTATGAGTGTGAGTGCGAATGTGAGTATGAGTATGAGTATGAGTATGAGTATGAGTATGAGTATGAGTATGAGTATGAGTATGAGTATGAGTATGAGTATAAGTATGAGTATGAGTGTGAGTGCGAATGTGAGTATGAGTATGAGTATGAGTATGAGTATGAGTATGAGTATGAGTATGAGTATGAGTATGAGTATGAGTATGAGTATAAGTATGAGTATGAGTATGAGTATGAGTATGAGTATGAGTATGAGTATGAGTATGAGTATGAGTATGAGTGTGAGTGCGAATGTGAGTATGAGTATGAGTATGAGTATGAGTATGAGTATGAGTATGAGTATGAGTATGAGTATGAGTATGAGTATGAGTATGAGTATGAGTATGAGTATGAGTATGAGTGTGAGTGCGAATGTGAGTATGAGTATGAGTATGAGTATGAGTATGAGTATGAGTATGAGTATGAGTATGAGTATGAGTATGAGTATGAGTATGAGTATGAGTATAAGTATGAGTATGAGTGTGAGTGCGAATGTGAGTATGAGTATGAGTATGAGTATGAGTATGAGTATGAGTATGAGTATGAGTATGAGTATAAGTATGAGTATGAGTATGAGTATGAGTATGAGTATGAGTATGAGTGTGAGTATGAGTATGAGTATGAGTATGAGTATGAGTATGAGAATGAGTATGAGTATGAGTATGAGTATGAGTATGAGTATGAGTATGAGTGTGAGTGCGAATGTGAGTATGAGTATGAGTATGAGTATGAGTATGAGTATGAGTATGAGTATGAGTATGAGTATGAGTATGAGTATGAGTATGAGTATGAGTATGAGTATGAGTATGAGTATAAGTATGAGTATGAGTATGAGTATGAGTATGAGTATGAGTATGAGTGTGAGTATGAGTATGAGTTCAAGTATGAGTATGAGTATGAGTATGTGCATGAGTATGAGTATGTGTATGAGTATGAGTATTAGTATGAGTATGAGTATGAGTTTAAGTATGAGTATGAGTATGAGTATGAGTATGAGTATGTGCATGAGTATGAGTATAAGTATGAGTATGAGTGTGAGTGCGAATGTGAGTATGAGTATGAGTATGAGTATGAGTATGAGTATGAGTATGAGTATGAGTATGAGTATGAGTATGAGTATAAGTATGAGTATGAGTATGAGTATGAGTATGAGTATGAGTATGAGTATGAGTATGAGTATGAGTATGAGTGTGAGTGCGAATGTGAGTATGAGTATGAGTATGAGTATGAGTATGAGTATGAGTATGAGTATGAGTATGAGTATGAGTATGAGTATGAGTATGAGTATGAGTATGAGTATGAGTATAAGTATGAGTATGAGTGTGAGTGCGAATGTGAGTATGAGTATGAGTATGAGTATGAGTATGAGTATGAGTATGAGTATGAGTATAAGTATGAGTATGAGTATGAGTATGAGTATGAGTATGAGTGTGAGTATGAGTATGAGTATGAGTATGAGTATGAGTATGAGAATGAGTATGAGTATGAGTATGAGTATGAGTATGAGTATGAGTACGAGTACGAGTACGAGTATGCGTATGAGTTTGAGTATGAGTATGAGTATGAGTATGAGTATGAGTATGAGTATGAGTTTAAGTATGAGTATGAGTTTAAGTATGAGTATGAGTATGAGTATGCGTATGAGTATGAGTATGAGTATGAGCACGAGCATGAGCATGAGCATGAGCGTGTGCGTCAGAATAAGCATGAGTATGAGTTTAAGTATGAGTATGAGTATGAGAATGAGTATGAGTATGAGTATGAGTATGAGTATGAGTATGAGTATGAGTATGAGTATGAGCATGAGTATGAGTATGAGTATGAGTATGAGTATAAGTATGAGTATGAGTATGAGTATGAGTATGAGTATGAGTATGAGTATGACTATGAGTATGAGTATGACTATGACTATGACTATGAGAATGAGTATGTGTATAAGTATTAGTATGAGTATGAGTACGAGTATGAGTATGAGTATGAGTATGAGTATGAGTATGAGTTTAAGTATGAGTATGAGTATGAGTATGAGTATGAGTATGTGCATGAGTATGAGTATGTGTATGAGTATGAGTATGAGTATGAGTATGAGTGTGAGTATGAGTGTGAGTATGAGTATGAGTATGAGTATGAGTATGAGTATGAGTATGAGAATGAGTATGAGTATGAGTATGAGTATGAGTATGAGTATGAGTATGAGTATGAGTATGAGCATGAGTATGAGTATGAGTATGAGTATGAGTATGAGTATGAGTATGAGTATGAGTATGAGTGTGAGTGCGAATGTGAGTATGAGTATGAGTATGAGTATGAGTATGAGTATGAGTATGAGTATGAGTATGAGTATGAGTATGAGTATGAGTATAAGTATGAGTATGAGTGTGAGTGCGAATGTGAGAATGAGTATGAGTATGAGTATGAGTATGAGTATGAGTATGAGTATGAGTATGAGTATGAGTATAAGTATGAGTATGAGTATGAGTATGAGTATGAGTGTGAGTATGAGTATGAGTATGAGTATGAGTATGAGTATGAGAATGAGTATGAGTATGAGTATGAGTATGAGTTTGAGTATGAGTATGAGTATGAGTATGAGTGTGAGTGCGAATGTGAGTATGAGTATGAGTATGAGTATGAGTATGAGTATGAGTATGAGTATGAGTATGAGTATGAGTATGAGTATGAGTATAAGTATGAGTATGAGTATGAGTATGAGTATGAGTATGAGTATGACTATGAGTATGAGTATGACTATGACTATGACTATGAGAATGAGTATGTGTATGAGTATGAGTATGAGTATGAGTATGAGTATGAGTGTGAGTATGAGTATGAGTATGAGTATGAGTATGAGTTTAAGTATGAGTATGAGTATGAGTATGAGTATGTGCATGAGTATGAGTATGTGTATGAGTATGAGTATGAGTATGAGTATGAGTATGAGTGTGAGTATGAGTGTGAGTATGAGTATGAGTATGAGTATGAGTATGAGTATGAGAATGAGTATGAGTATGAGTATGAGTATGAGTATGAGTATGAGCATGAGCATGAGCATGAGTATGAGTATGAGTATGAGTATGAGTGTGAGTATGAGTATGAGTATGAGTATGAATATGAGTATGAGTATGATTATAAGTATTAGTATGAGTATGAGTACGAGTATTAGTATGAGTATGAGTATGAGTATGAGTATGAGTTCAAGTATGAGTATGAGTATGAGTATGTGCATGAGTATGAGTATGTGTATGAGTATGAGTATGAGTGTGAGTATGAGTATGAGTATGAGTATGAGTATGAGTATGAGTATGAGTATGAGTATGAGTATGAGTATGAGTATGAGTATAAGTATGAGTATGAGTATGAGTATGAGTATGAGTATGAGTATGACTATGAGTATGAGTATGACTATGACTATGACTATGAGAATGAGTATGTGTATGAGTATGAGTATGAGTATGAGTATGAGTATGAGTGTGAGTATGAGTATGAGTATGAGTATGAGTATGAGTATGAGTATGAGAATGAGTATGAGTATGAGTATGAGTATGAGTATGAGTATGAGCATGAGCATGAGCATGAGCATGAGTATGAGTATGAGTGTGAGTATGAGTATGAGTATGAGTATGAATATGAGTATGAGTATGATTATAAGTATTAGTATGAGTATGAGTACGAGTATTAGTATGAGTATGAGTATGAGTATGAGTTCAAATATGAGTATGAGTATGAGTATGTGCATGAGTATGAGTATATGTATGAGTATGAGTATTAGCATGAGCATGAGCGTGAGCGTCAGAATAAGCATGAGTATGAGTTTAAGTATGAGTATGAGTATGAGAATGAGTATGAGTATGAGTATGAGTATGAGTATGAGTATGAGTATGAGTATGAGCATGAGTATGAGTATGAGTATGACTATGAGTATGAGTATGACTATGACTATGACTATGAGAATGAGTATGTGTATGAGTATGAGTATGAGTATGAGTATGAGTATGAGTGTGAGTATGAGTATGAGTATGAGTTTAAGTATGAGTATGAGTATGAGTATGAGTATGAGTATGTGCATGAGTATGAGTATGTGTATGAGTATGAGTATGAGTATGAGTATGAGTATGAGTATGAGTATGAGTATGAGTATGAGTATGAGGATGAGTATGAGTATAAGTATGAGTATGTGTATGAGTATGAGTATGAGTATGAGTATGAGTATGAGTATGAGTATGAGTACGAGTACGAGTACGAGTATGCGTATGAGTTTGAGTATGAGTATGAGTATGAGTATGAGTATGAGTATGAGTATGAGTTTAAGTATGAGTATGAGTTTAAGTATGAGTATGAGTATGAGTATGCGTATGAGTATGAGTATGAGTATGAGCACGAGCATGAGCATGAGCATGAGCGTGTGCGTCAGAATAAGCATGAGTATGAGTTTAAGTATGAGTATGAGTATGAGAATGAGTATGAGTATGAGTATGAGTATGAGTATGAGTATGAGTATGAGTATGAGTATGAGCATGAGTATGAGTATGAGTATGAGTATGAGTATGAGTATGAGTATGAGTATGAGTATGAGTGTGAGTGCGAATGTGAGTATGAGTATGAGTATGAGTATGAGTATGAGTATGAGTATGAGTATGAGTATGAGTATGAGTATGAGTATGAGTATAAGTATGAGTATGAGTGTGAGTGCGAATGTGAGTATGAGTATGAGTATGAGTATGAGTATGAGTATGAGTATGAGTATGAGTATGAGTATGAGTATAAGTATGAGTATGAGTATGAGTATGAGTATGAGTATGAGTATGAGTGTGAGTATGAGTATGAGTATGAGTATGAGTATGAGTATGAGAATGAGTATGAGTATGAGTATGAGTTTGAGTATGAGTATGAGTATGAGTATGAGTGTGAGTGCGAATGTGAGTATGAGTATGAGTATGAGTATGAGTATGAGTATGAGTATGAGTATGAGTATGAGTATGAGTATGAGTATGAGTATGAGTATGAGTATGAGTATAAGTATGAGTATGAGTATGAGTATGAGTATGAGTATGAGTATGAGTATGAGTATGAGTATGAGTATGAGTATGAGTATGAGTATGAGTATGAGTGTGAGTGCGAATGTGAGTATGAGAATGAGTATGAGTATGAGTATGAGTATGAGTATGAGTATGAGTATGAGTATGAGTATGAGTATGAGTATGAGTATGAGTATGAGTATGAGTATGAGTGTGAGTGCGAATGTGAGTATGAGTATGAGTATGAGTATGAGTATGAGTATGAGTATGAGTATGAGTATGAGTATGAGTATGAGTATGAGTATAAGTATGAGTATGAGTGTGAGTGCGAATGTGAGTATGAGTATGAGTATGAGTATGAGTATGAGTATGAGTATGAGTATGAGTATGAGTATGAGTATAAGTATGAGTATGAGTATGAGTATGAGTATGAGTATGAGTATGAGTATGAGTATGAGTATGAGTATGAGTATGAGTGTGAGTGCGAATGTGAGTATGAGTATGAGTATGAGTATGAGTATGAGTATGAGTATGAGTATGAGTATGAGTATGAGTATGAGTATAAGTATGAGTATGAGTATGAGTATGAGTATGAGTATGAGTATGAGTGTGAGTATGAGTATGAGTATGAGTATGAGTATGAGTATGAGAATGAGTATGAGTATGAGTATGAGTATGAGTATGAGTATGAGTACGAGTACGAGTACGAGTATGCGTATGAGTTTGAGTATGAGTATGAGTATGAGTATGAGTATGAGTATGAGTATGAGTTTAAGTATGAGTATGAGTTTAAGTATGAGTATGAGTATGAGTATGCGTATGAGTATGAGTATGAGTATGAGCACGAGCATGAGCATGAGCATGAGCGTGTGCGTCAGAATAAGCATGAGTATGAGTTTAAGTATGAGTATGAGTATGAGAATGAGTATGAGTATGAGTATGAGTATGAGTATGAGTATGAGTATGAGTATGAGTATGAGCATGAGTATGAGTATGAGTATGAGTATGAGTATAAGTATGAGTATGAGTATGAGTATGAGTATGAGTATGAGTATGAGTATGACTATGAGTATGAGTATGACTATGACTATGACTATGAGAATGAGTATGTGTATAAGTATTAGTATGAGTATGAGTACGAGTATGAGTATGAGTATGAGTATGAGTATGAGTATGAGTTTAAGTATGAGTATGAGTATGAGTATGAGTATGAGTATGTGCATGAGTATGAGTATGTGTATGAGTATGAGTATGAGTATGAGTATGAGTATGAGTGTGAGTATGAGTGTGAGTATGAGTATGAGTATGAGTATGAGTATGAGTATGAGTATGAGAATGAGTATGAGTATGAGTATGAGTATGAGTATGAGTATGAGTATGAGTATGAGTATGAGCATGAGTATGAGTATGAGTATGAGTATGAGTATGAGTATGAGTATGAGTATGAGTATGAGTGTGAGTGCGAATGTGAGTATGAGTATGAGTATGAGTATGAGTATGAGTATGAGTATGAGTATGAGTATGAGTATGAGTATGAGTATGAGTATGAGTATAAGTATGAGTATGAGTGTGAGTGCGAATGTGAGTATGAGTATGAGTATGAGTATGAGTATGAGTATGAGTATGAGTATGAGTATGAGTATAAGTATGAGTATGAGTATGAGTATGAGTATGAGTGTGAGTATGAGTATGAGTATGAGTATGAGTATGAGAATGAGTATGAGTATGAGTATGAGTTTGAGTATGAGTATGAGTATGAGTATGAGTGTGAGTGCGAATGTGAGTATGAGTATGAGTATGAGTATGAGTATGAGTATGAGTATGAGTATGAGTATGAGTATGAGTATGAGTATGAGTATAAGTATGAGTATGAGTATGAGTATGAGTATGAGTATGAGTATGAGTATGAGTATGAGTATGAGTATGAGTATGAGTATGAGTGTGAGTGCGAATGTGAGTATGAGTATGAGTATGAGTATGAGTATGAGTGTGAGTATGAGTATGAGTATGAGTATGAGTATGAGTATGAGTATGAGTATGAGTATGAGTATGAGTATGAGTGTGAGTGCGAATGTGAGTATGAGTATGAGTATGAGTATGAGTATGAGTACGAGTATGAGTATGAGTATGAGTATGAGTATGAGTATGAGTATAAGTATGAGTATGAGTGTGAGTGCGAATGTGAGTATGAGTATGAGTATGAGTATGAGTATGAGTATGAGTATGAGTATGAGTATGAGTGTGAGTGCGAATGTGAGTATGAGTATGAGTATGAGTATGAGTATGAGTGTGAGTATGAGTATGAGTATGAGTATGAGTATGAGTATGAGTATGAGTATGAGTATGAGTATGAGTATGAGTGTGAGTGCGAATGTGAGTATGAGTATGAGTATGAGTATGAGTATGAGTATGAGTATGAGTATGAGTATGAGTATGAGTATAAGTATGAGTATGAGTATGAGTATGAGTATGAGTATGAGTATGAGTATGAGTATGAGTATGAGTATGAGTATGAGTGTGAGTGCGAATGTGAGTATGAGTATGAGTATAAGTATGAGTATGAGTATGAGTATGAGTATGAGTATGAGTATGAGTATGAGTATGAGTATGAGTATGAGTATGAGTGTGAGTGCGAATGTGAGTATGAGTATTAGTATGAGTATGAGTATGAGTGTGAGTATGAGTATGAGTATGAGTATGAGTATGAGTATGAGTATGAGTATGAGTATGAGTATGAGTATGAGTGTGAGTGCGAATGTGAGTATGAGTATGAGTATGAGTATGAGTATGAGTACGAGTATGAGTATGAGTATGAGTATGAGTATGAGTATGAGTATAAGTATGAGTATGAGTGTGAGTGCGAATGTGAGTATGAGTATGAGTTTAAGTATGAGTATGAGTATGAGTATGAGTATGAGCATGTGCATGAGTATGAGTATGTGTATGAGTATGAGTATGAGTATGAGTATGAGTATGAGTGTGAGTATGAGTGTGAGTATGAGTATGAGTATGAGTATGAGTATGAGTATGAGTATGAGAATGAGTATGAGTATGAGTATGAGTATGAGTATGAGTATGAGTATGAGTATGAGTATGAGCATGAGTATGAGTATGAGTATGAGTATGAGTATGAGTATGAGTATGAGTATGAGTATGAGTATGAGTATGAGTATGAGTATGAGTATGAGTATGAGTATGAGTATAAGTATGAGTATGAGTATGAGTATGAGTATGAGTATGAGTATGAGTATGACTATGAGTATGAGTATGACTATGACTATGACTATGAGAATGAGTATGAGTATGAGTATGAGTATGAGTATGAGTATGAGTATGAGTGTGAGTATGAGTATGAGTATGAGTTTGAGTATGAGTATGAGTATGAGTATGAGTATGAGTATGAGTATGAGTATGAGTATGAGTTTAAGTATGAGTATGAGTTTAAGTATGAGTATGAGTATGAGTATGCGTATGAGTATGAGTATGAGTATGTGTATGAGTATGAGTATGAGTATGACTATGAGTATGAGTATGAGTATGAGTATGAGTTTGAGTATGAGTATGACTATGAGTATGACTATGAGTATGAGTATGACTATGACTATGACTATGAGAATGAGTATGAGTATGAGTATGAGTATGAGTATGAGTATGAGTATGAGTATAAGTATGAGTAATAGTATGAGTATAAGTATTAGTATGAGTATGAGTACGAGTATTAGCATGAGTATGAGTATGAGTTTAAGTATGAGTATGAGTATGAGTATGAGTATGTGTATAAGTATGAGTATGAGTATGAGTATGAGTATGAGTATGAGTATGAGTATAAGTATTAGTATGAGTATGAGTACCAGTATTAGTATGAGTATGAGTATGAGTATGAGTTTAAGTATGAGTATGAGTATGAGTATGTGCATGAGTATGAGTATGTGTATGAGTATGAGTATGAGTATGAGTATGAGTATAAGTATGAGAATGAGTATGAGTGTGAGTATGAGAATGAGTATGAGTATGTGTATGAGTATGAGTATGAGTATGAGTATGAGTATGAGTATGAGTATGAGTATGAGTATGAGTATGAATATGAGTATGAGTATGAGTATGAGTATGAGTATGAGTATGAGTATGAGTATGACTATGACTATGACTATGAGAATGAGTATGAGTATGAGTATGAGTATGAGTATGAGTATGAGTATGAGTATGAGTGTGAGTATGAGTATGAGTATGAGTTTGAGTATGAGTATGAGTATGAGTATGAGTATGAGTATGAGTATGAGTATGAGTATGAGTTTAAGTATGAGAATGAGTTTAAGTATGAGTATGAGTATGAGTATGCGTATGAGTATGAGTATGAGTATGAGTATGAGTATGAGTATGAGTATGAGTATGAGTTTAAGTATGAGTATGAGTATGTGCATGAGTATGAGTATGTGTATGAGTATGAGTATGAGTATGAGAATGAGTATGAGTACGAGTATTAGTATGAGTATGAGTATGAGTATGAGTATGAGTTTAAGTATGAGTATGAGTATGTGCATGAGTATGAGTATGTGTATGAGTATGAGTATGAGTTTAAGTATGAGTATGAGTTTAAGTATGAGTATGAGTATGAGTATGCGTATGAGTATGAGTATGAGTATGAGCACGAGCATGAGCATGAGCATGAGCGTGTGCGTCAGAATAAGCATGAGTATGAGTTTAAGTATGAGTATGAGTATGAGAATGAGTATGAGTATGAGTATGAGTATGAGTATGAGTATGAGTATGAGTATGAGTATGAGCATGAGTATGAGTATGAGTATGAGTATGAGTATAAGTATGAGTATGAGTATGAGTATGAGTATGAGTATGAGTATGAGTATGACTATGAGTATGAGTATGACTATGACTATGACTATGAGAATGAGTATGTGTATAAGTATTAGTATGAGTATGAGTACGAGTATGAGTATGAGTATGAGTATGAGTATGAGTATGAGTTTAAGTATGAGTATGAGTATGAGTATGAGTATGAGTATGTGCATGAGTATGAGTATGTGTATGAGTATGAGTATGAGTATGAGTATGAGTATGAGTGTGAGTATGAGTGTGAGTATGAGTATGAGTATGAGTATGAGTATGAGTATGAGTATGAGAATGAGTATGAGTATGAGTATGAGTATGAGTATGAGTATGAGTATGAGTATGAGTATGAGCATGAGTATGAGTATGAGTATGAGTATGAGTATGAGTATGAGTATGAGTATGAGTATGAGTGTGAGTGCGAATGTGAGTATGAGTATGAGTATGAGTATGAGTATGAGTATGAGTATGAGTATGAGTATGAGTATGAGTATGAGTATGAGTATAAGTATGAGTATGAGTGTGAGTGCGAATGTGAGTATGAGTATGAGTATGAGTATGAGTATGAGTATGAGTATGAGTATGAGTATGAGTATAAGTATGAGTATGAGTATGAGTATGAGTATGAGTGTGAGTATGAGTATGAGTATGAGTATGAGTATGAGTATGAGAATGAGTATGAGTATGAGTATGAGTTTGAGTATGAGTATGAGTATGAGTATGAGTGTGAGTGCGAATGTGAGTATGAGTATGAGTATGAGTATGAGTATGAGTATGAGTATGAGTATGAGTATGAGTATGAGTATAAGTATGAGTATGAGTATGAGTATGAGTATGAGTATGAGTATGAGTATGAGTATGAGTATGAGTATGAGTATGAGTGTGAGTGCGAATGTGAGTATGAGTATGAGTATGAGTATGAGTATGAGTGTGAGTATGAGTATGAGTATGAGTATGAGTATGAGTATGAGTATGAGTATGAGTATGAGTATGAGTATGAGTGTGAGTGCGAATGTGAGTATGAGTATGAGTATGAGTATGAGTATGAGTACGAGTATGAGTATGAGTATGAGTATGAGTATGAGTATGAGTATAAGTATGAGTATGAGTGTGAGTGCGAATGTGAGTATGAGTATGAGTATGAGTATGAGTATGAGTATGAGTATGAGTATGAGTACGAGTACGAGTACGAGTATGCGTATGAGTATGATTATGAGCATGAGCATGAGCATGAGCATGAGCGTGAGCGTGAGAATAAGCATGAGTATGAGTTTAAGTATGAGTATGAGTATGAGAATGAGTATGAGTATGAGTATGAGTATGAGTATGAGTATGAGTATGAGCATGAGTATGAGTATGAGTATGAGTATGAGTATGAGTATGAGTATGAGTATGAGTATGAGTATGAGTATGAGTATGAGTATGAGTATGAGTATGAGTATGAGTATGAGTATGAGTATGAGTATGAGTATGAGTATGAGTATGAGTATGAGTATGAGTATGAGTATGAGTATGAGTATGAGTATAAGTATGAGTATGAGTATGAGTATGAGTATGAGTATGAGTATGAGTATGACTATGAGTATGAGTATGACTATGACTATGACTATGAGAATGAGTATGAGTATGAGTATGAGTATGAGTATGAGTATGAGTATGAGTGTGAGTATGAGTATGAGTATGAGTTTGAGTATGAGTATGAGTATGAGTATGAGTATGAGTATGAGTATGAGTATGAGTATGAGTATGAGTTTAAGTATGAGTATGAGTTTAAGTATGAGTATGAGTATGAGTATGCGTATGAGTATGAGTATGAGTATGTGTATGAGTATGAGTATGAGTATGACTATGAGTATGAGTATGAGTATGAGTATGAGTTTGAGTATGAGTATGACTATGAGTATGACTATGAGTATGAGTATGACTATGACTATGACTATGAGAATGAGTATGAGTATGAGTATGAGTATGAGTATGAGTATGAGTATGAGTATAAGTATGAGTAATAGTATGAGTATAAGTATTAGTATGAGTATGAGTACGAGTATTAGCATGAGTATGAGTATGAGTTTAAGTATGAGTATGAGTATGAGTATGAGTATGTGTATAAGTATGAGTATGAGTATGAGTATGAGTATGAGTATGAGTATAAGTATTAGTATGAGTATGAGTACCAGTATTAGTATGAGTATGAGTATGAGTATGAGTTTAAGTATGAGTATGAGTATGAGTATGTGCATGAGTATGAGTATGTGTATGAGTATGAGTATGAGTATGAGTATGAGTATAAGTATGAGAATGAGTATGAGTGTGAGTATGAGAATGAGTATGAGTATGTGTATGAGTATGAGTATGAGTATGAGTATGAGTATGAGTATGAGTATGAGTATGAGTATGAGTATGAATATGAGTATGAGTATGAGTATGAGTATGAGTATGAGTATGAGTATGAGTATGACTATGACTATGACTATGAGAATGAGTATGAGTATGAGTATGAGTATGAGTATGAGTATGAGTATGAGTATGAGTGTGAGTATGAGTATGAGTATGAGTTTGAGTATGAGTATGAGTATGAGTATGAGTATGAGTATGAGTATGAGTATGAGTATGAGTTTAAGTATGAGAATGAGTTTAAGTATGAGTATGAGTATGAGTATGCGTATGAGTATGAGTATGAGTATGAGTATGAGTATGAGTATGAGTATGAGTATGAGTTTAAGTATGAGTATGAGTATGTGCATGAGTATGAGTATGTGTATGAGTATGAGTATGAGTATGAGAATGAGTATGAGTACGAGTATTAGTATGAGTATGAGTATGAGTATGAGTATGAGTTTAAGTATGAGTATGAGTATGTGCATGAGTATGAGTATGTGTATGAGTATGAGTATGAGTATGAGAATGAGTATGAGTGTGAGTATGAGAATGAGTATGAGCATGTGTATGAGTATGAGTATGAGTATGAGTATGAGTATGAGAATGAGTATGAGTGTGAGTATGAGAATGAGTATGAGTATGTGTATGAGTATGAGTATGAGTATGAGTATGAGTATGAGTATGAATATGAGTATGAGTATGAGTATGAGTATGAGTATGAGTATGAGTATGAGTATGAGTATGAGTATGAGTATGAGTGTGAGTGTGAGTGCGAATGTGAGTATGAGTATGAGTATGAGTATAAGTATTAGTATGAGTATGAGTACGAGTATGAGTATGAGTATGAGTATGAGTATGAGTATGAGTTTAAGTATGAGTATGAGTATGAGTATGAGTATGAGTATGTGCATGAGTATGAGTATGTGTATGAGTATGAGTATGAGTATGAGTATGAGTATGAGTGTGAGTATGAGTGTGAGTATGAGTATGAGTATGAGTATGAGTATGAGAATGAGTATGAGTATGAGTATGAGTATGAGTATGAGTATGAGCATGAGCATGAGCATGAGTATGAGTATGAGTATGAGTATGAGTGTGAGTATGAGTATGAGTATGAGTATGAATATGAGTATGAGTATGATTATAAGTATTAGTATGAGTATGAGTACGAGTATTAGTATGAGTATGAGTATGAGTATGAGTATGAGTTCAAGTATGAGTATGAGTATGAGTATGTGCATGAGTATGAGTATGTGTATGAGTATGAGTATGAGTGTGAGTATGAGTATGAGTATGAGTATGAGTATGAGTATGAGTATGAGTATGAGTATGAGTATGAGTATGAGTATAAGTATGAGTATGAGTATGAGTATGAGTATGAGTATGAGTATGAGTATGAGTATAAGTATTAGTATGAGTATGAGTACGAGTATGAGTATGAGTATGAGTATGAGTATGAGTATGAGTTTAAGTATGAGTATGAGTATGAGTATGAGTATGAGTATGTGCATGAGTATGAGTATGTGTATGAGTATGAGTATGAGTATGAGTATGAGTATGAGTGTGAGTATGAGTGTGAGTATGAGTATGAGTATGAGTATGAGTATGAGAATGAGTATGAGTATGAGTATGAGTATGAGTATGAGTATGAGCATGAGCATGAGCATGAGTATGAGTATGAGTATGAGTATGAGTGTGAGTATGAGTATGAGTATGAGTATGAATATGAGTATGAGTATGATTATAAGTATTAGTATGAGTATGAGTACGAGTATTAGTATGAGTATGAGTATGAGTATGAGTATGAGTTCAAGTATGAGTATGAGTATGAGTATGTGCATGAGTATGAGTATGTGTATGAGTATGAGTATGAGTGTGAGTATGAGTATGAGTATGAGTATGAGTATGAGTATGAGTATGAGTATGAGTATGAGTATGAGTATAAGTATGAGTATGAGTATGAGTATGAGTATGAGTATGAGTATGACTATGAGTATGAGTATGAGTATGAGTATGAGTATGAGTATGAGTATGAGTATGAGTATGAGTATAAGTATGAGTATGAGTATGAGTATGAGTATGAGTATGAGTATGAGTATGAGTGTGAGTATGAGTATGAGTATGAGTTTGAGTATGAGTATGAGTATGAGTATGAGTATGAGTATGAGTATGAGTATGAGTATGAGTTTAAGTATGAGTATGAGTTTAAGTATGAGTATGAGTATGAGTATGCGTATGAGTATGAGTATGAGTATGTGTATGAGTATGAGTATGAGTATGACTATGAGTATGAGTATGAGTATGAGTATGAGTTTGAGTATGAGTATGACTATGAGTATGACTATGAGTATGAGTATGACTATGACTATGACTATGAGAATGAGTATGAGTATGAGTATGAGTATGAGTATGAGTATGAGTATGAGTATAAGTATGAGTAATAGTATGAGTATAAGTATTAGTATGAGTATGAGTACGAGTATTAGCATGAGTATGAGTATGAGTATGAGTATGAGTGTGAGTGTGAGTGCGAATGTGAGTATGAGTATGAGTATGAGTATAAGTATTAGTATGAGTATGAGTATGAGTATGAGTATGAGTGTGAGTATGAGTGTGAGTATGAGTATGAGTATGAGTATGAGTATGAGAATGAGTATGAGTATGAGTATGAGTATGAGTATGAGTATGAGCATGAGCATGAGCATGAGTATGAGTATGAGTATGAGTATGAGTATGAGTATGAGAATGAGTATGAGTGTGAGTATGAGAATGAGTATGAGTATGTGTATGAGTATGAGTATGAGTATGAGTATGAGTATGAGTATGAATATGAGTATGAGTATGAGTATGAGTATGAGTATGAGTATGAGTTTGAGTATGAGTATGAGTATGAGTATGAGTATGAGTATGAGTATGAGTATGAGTATGAGTTTAAGTATGAGAATGAGTTTAAGTATGAGTATGAGTATGAGTATGCGTATGAGTATGAGTATGAGTATGAGTATGAGTATGAGTATGAGTATGAGTATGAGTTTAAGTATGAGTATGAGTATGTGCATGAGTATGAGTATGTGTATGAGTATGAGTATGAGTATGAGAATGAGTATGAGTACGAGTATTAGTATGAGTATGAGTATGAGTATGAGTATGAGTTTAAGTATGAGTATGAGTATGTGCATGAGTATGAGTATGTGTATGAGTATGAGTATGAGTATGAGAATGAGTATGAGTGTGAGTATGAGAATGAGTATGAGCATGTGTATGAGTATGAGTATGAGTATGAGTATGAGTATGAGAATGAGTATGAGTGTGAGTATGAGAATGAGTATGAGTATGTGTATGAGTATGAGTATGAGTATGAGTATGAGTATGAGTATGAATATGAGTATGAGTATGAGTATGAGTATGAGTATGAGTATGAGTATGAGTATGAGTATGAGTATGAGTATGAGTGTGAGTGTGAGTGCGAATGTGAGTATGAGTATGAGTATGAGTATAAGTATTAGTATGAGTATGAGTACGAGTATGAGTATGAGTATGAGTATGAGTATGAGTATGAGTTTAAGTATGAGTATGAGTATGAGTATGAGTATGAGTATGTGCATGAGTATGAGTATGTGTATGAGTATGAGTATGAGTATGAGTATGAGTATGAGTATGAGTGTGAGTATGAGTGTGAGTATGAGTATGAGTATGAGTATGAGTATGAGAATGAGTATGAGTATGAGTATGAGTATGAGTATGAGTATGAGCATGAGCATGAGCATGAGTATGAGTATGAGTATGAGTATGAGTGTGAGTATGAGTATGAGTATGAGTATGAATATGAGTATGAGTATGATTATAAGTATTAGTATGAGTATGAGTACGAGTATTAGTATGAGTATGAGTATGAGTATGAGTATGAGTTCAAGTATGAGTATGAGTATGAGTATGTGCATGAGTATGAGTATGTGTATGAGTATGAGTATGAGTGTGAGTATGAGTATGAGTATGAGTATGAGTATGAGTATGAGTATGAGTATGAGTATGAGTATGAGTATGAGTATAAGTATGAGTATGAGTATGAGTATGAGTATGAGTATGAGTATGAGTATGAGTATGAGTATAAGTATTAGTATGAGTATGAGTACGAGTATGAGTATGAGTATGAGTATGAGTATGAGTATGAGTTTAAGTATGAGTATGAGTATGAGTATGAGTATGAGTATGTGCATGAGTATGAGTATGTGTATGAGTATGAGTATGAGTATGAGTATGAGTATGAGTGTGAGTATGAGTGTGAGTATGAGTATGAGTATGAGTATGAGTATGAGAATGAGTATGAGTATGAGTATGAGTATGAGTATGAGTATGAGCATGAGCATGAGCATGAGTATGAGTATGAGTATGAGTATGAGTGTGAGTATGAGTATGAGTATGAGTATGAATATGAGTATGAGTATGATTATAAGTATTAGTATGAGTATGAGTACGAGTATTAGTATGAGTATGAGTATGAGTATGAGTATGAGTTCAAGTATGAGTATGAGTATGAGTATGTGCATGAGTATGAGTATGTGTATGAGTATGAGTATGAGTGTGAGTATGAGTATGAGTATGAGTATGAGTATGAGTATGAGTATGAGTATGAGTATGAGTATAAGTATGAGTATGAGTATGAGTATGAGTATGAGTATGAGTATGACTATGAGTATGAGTATGAGTATGAGTATGAGTATGAGTATGAGTATGAGTATGAGTATGAGTATAAGTATGAGTATGAGTATGAGTATGAGTATGAGTATGAGTATGAGTATGAGTGTGAGTATGAGTATGAGTATGAGTTTGAGTATGAGTATGAGTATGAGTATGAGTATGAGTATGAGTATGAGTATGAGTATGAGTTTAAGTATGAGTATGAGTTTAAGTATGAGTATGAGTATGAGTATGCGTATGAGTATGAGTATGAGTATGTGTATGAGTATGAGTATGAGTATGACTATGAGTATGAGTATGAGTATGAGTATGAGTTTGAGTATGAGTATGACTATGAGTATGACTATGAGTATGAGTATGACTATGACTATGACTATGAGAATGAGTATGAGTATGAGTATGAGTATGAGTATGAGTATGAGTATGAGTATAAGTATGAGTAATAGTATGAGTATAAGTATTAGTATGAGTATGAGTACGAGTATTAGCATGAGTATGAGTATGAGTTTAAGTATGAGTATGAGTATGAGTATGAGTATGTGTATAAGTATGAGTATGAGTATGAGTATGAGTATGAGTATGAGTATAAGTATTAGTATGAGTATGAGTACCAGTATTAGTATGAGTATGAGTATGAGTATGAGTTTAAGTATGAGTATGAGTATGAGTATGTGCATGAGTATGAGTATGTGTATGAGTATGAGTATGAGTATGAGTATGAGTATAAGTATGAGAATGAGTATGAGTGTGAGTATGAGAATGAGTATGAGTATGTGTATGAGTATGAGTATGAGTATGAGTATGAGTATGAGTATGAGTATGAGTATGAGTATGAGTATGAATATGAGTATGAGTATGAGTATGAGTATGAGTATGAGTATGAGTATGAGTATGACTATGACTATGACTATGAGAATGAGTATGAGTATGAGTATGAGTATGAGTATGAGTATGAGTATGAGTATGAGTGTGAGTATGAGTATGAGTATGAGTTTGAGTATGAGTATGAGTATGAGTATGAGTATGAGTATGAGTATGAGTATGAGTATGAGTTTAAGTATGAGAATGAGTTTAAGTATGAGTATGAGTATGAGTATGCGTATGAGTATGAGTATGAGTATGAGTATGAGTATGAGTATGAGTATGAGTATGAGTTTAAGTATGAGTATGAGTATGTGCATGAGTATGAGTATGTGTATGAGTATGAGTATGAGTATGAGAATGAGTATGAGTACGAGTATTAGTATGAGTATGAGTATGAGTATGAGTATGAGTTTAAGTATGAGTATGAGTATGTGCATGAGTATGAGTATGTGTATGAGTATGAGTATGAGTATGAGAATGAGTATGAGTGTGAGTATGAGAATGAGTATGAGCATGTGTATGAGTATGAGTATGAGTATGAGTATGAGTATGAGAATGAGTATGAGTGTGAGTATGAGAATGAGTATGAGTATGTGTATGAGTATGAGTATGAGTATGAGTATGAGTATGAGTATGAATATGAGTATGAGTATGAGTATGAGTATGAGTATGAGTATGAGTATGAGTATGAGTATGAGTATGAGTATGAGTGTGAGTGTGAGTGCGAATGTGAGTATGAGTATGAGTATGAGTATAAGTATTAGTATGAGTATGAGTACGAGTATGAGTATGAGTATGAGTATGAGTATGAGTATGAGTTTAAGTATGAGTATGAGTATGAGTATGAGTATGAGTATGTGCATGAGTATGAGTATGTGTATGAGTATGAGTATGAGTATGAGTATGAGTATGAGTGTGAGTATGAGTGTGAGTATGAGTATGAGTATGAGTATGAGAATGAGTATGAGTATGAGTATGAGTATGAGTATGAGTATGAGCATGAGCATGAGCATGAGTATGAGTATGAGTATGAGTATGAGTGTGAGTATGAGTATGAGTATGAGTATGAATATGAGTATGAGTATGATTATAAGTATTAGTATGAGTATGAGTACGAGTATTAGTATGAGTATGAGTATGAGTATGAGTATGAGTTCAAGTATGAGTATGAGTATGAGTATGTGCATGAGTATGAGTATGTGTATGAGTATGAGTATGAGTGTGAGTATGAGTATGAGTATGAGTATGAGTATGAGTATGAGTATGAGTATGAGTATGAGTATGAGTATGAGTATAAGTATGAGTATGAGTATGAGTATGAGTATGAGTATGAGTATGAGTATGAGTATGAGTATAAGTATTAGTATGAGTATGAGTACGAGTATGAGTATGAGTATGAGTATGAGTATGAGTATGAGTTTAAGTATGAGTATGAGTATGAGTATGATTATGAGTATGTGCATGAGTATGAGTATGTGTATGAGTATGAGTATGAGTATGAGTATGAGTGTGAGTATGAGTGTGAGTATGAGTATGAGTATGAGTATGAGAATGAGTATGAGTATGAGTATGAGTATGAGTATGAGTATGAGCATGAGCATGAGCATGAGTATGAGTATGAGTATGAGTATGAGTGTGAGTATGAGTATGAGTATGAGTATGAATATGAGTATGAGTATGATTATAAGTATTAGTATGAGTATGAGTACGAGTATTAGTATGAGTATGAGTATGAGTATGAGTATGAGTTCAAGTATGAGTATGAGTATGAGTATGTGCATGAGTATGAGTATGTGTATGAGTATGAGTATGAGTGTGAGTATGAGTATGAGTATGAGTATGAGTATGAGTATGAGTATGAGTATGAGTATGAGTATGAGTATGAGTATAAGTATGAGTATGAGTATGAGTATGAGTATGAGTATGAGTATGACTATGAGTATGAGTATGAGTATGAGTATGAGTATGAGTATGAGTATGAGTATGAGTATGAGTATAAGTATGAGTATGAGTATGAGTATGAGTATGAGTATGACTATGAGTATGAGTATGACTATGACTATGACTATGAGAATGAGTATGTGTATGAGTATGAGTATGAGTATGAGTATGAGTATGAGTGTGAGTATGAGTATGAGTATGAGTATGAGTATGAGCATGAGTATGAGTATGAGTATGACTATGAGTATGAGTATGACTATGACTATGACTATGAGAATGAGTATGTGTATGAGTATGAGTATGAGTATGAGTATGAGTATGAGTGTGAGTATGAGTATGAGTATGAGTTTAAGTATGAGTATGAGTATGAGTATGAGTATGAGTATGTGCATGAGTATGAGTATGTGTATGAGTATGAGTATGAGTATGAGTATGAGTATGAGTATGAGTATGAGTATGAGTATGAGGATGAGTATGAGTATAAGTATGAGTATGTGTATGAGTATGAGTATGAGTATGAGTATGAGTATGAGTATGAGTATGAGTATGAGTATGAGTACGAGTACGAGTACGAGTATGCGTATGAGTTTGAGTATGAGTATGTGTATGAGTATGAGTATGAGTATGAGTATGAGTTTAAGTATGAGTATGAGTTTAAGTATGAGTATGAGTATGAGTATGCGTATGAGTATGAGTATGAGTATGAGCACGAGCATGAGCATGAGCATGAGCGTGTGCGTCAGAATAAGCATGAGTATGAGTTTAAGTATGAGTATGAGTATGAGAATGAGTATGAGTATGAGTATGAGTATGAGTATGAGTATGAGTATGAGTATGAGTATGAGCATGAGTATGAGTATGAGTATGAGTATGAGTATGAGTATGAGTATGAGTATGAGTATGAGTGTGAGTGCGAATGTGAGTATGAGTATGAGTATGAGTATGAGTATGAGTATGAGTATGAGTATGAGTATGAGTATGAGTATGAGTATGAGTATAAGTATGAGTATGAGTGTGAGTGCGAATGTGAGTATGAGTATGAGTATGAGTATGAGTATGAGTATGAGTATGAGTATGAGTATGAGTATGAGTATGAGTATAAGTATGAGTATGAGTATGAGTATGAGTATGAGTATGAGTATGAGTATGAGTATGAGTATGAGTATGAGTATGAGTGTGAGTGCGAATGTGAGTATGAGTATGAGTATGAGTATGAGTATGAGTATGAGTATGAGTATGAGTATGAGTATGAGTATGAGTATGAGTATGAGTATGAGTATGAGTATGAGTATGAGTATGAGTATGAGTATGAGTATGAGTATGAGTATAAGTATGAGTATGAGTATGAGTATGAGTATGAGTATGAGTATGAGTGTGAGTATGAGTATGAGTATGAGTATGAGTATGAGAATGAGTATGAGTATGAGTATGAGTATGAGTATGAGTATGAGTATGAGTGTGAGTGCGAATGTGAGTATGAGTATGAGTATGAGTATGAGTATGAGTATGAGTATGAGTATGAGTATGAGTATGAGTATGAGTATGAGTATGAGTATGAGTATGAGTATAAGTATGAGTATGAGTATGAGTATGAGTATGAGTATGAGTATGAGTGTGAGTATGAGTATGAGTTCAAGTATGAGTATGAGTATGAGTATGAGTATGAGTATGAGTATGAGTATGAGTATGAGTATGAGTATGAGTATGAGTATGAGTATGAGTATGAGTATGAGTGTGAGTGCGAATGTGAGTATGAGTATGAGTATGAGTATGAGTATGAGTATGAGTATGAGTATGAGTATGAGTATGAGTATGAGTATGAGTATGTGTATGAGTATGAGTATGAGTATGAGTATGAGTATGAGTATGAGTATGAGTATGAGTATGAGTATGAATATGAGTATGAGTATGAGTATGAGTATGAGTATGAGTATGAGTATGAGTATGACTATGACTATGACTATGAGAATGAGTATGAGTATGAGTATGAGTATGAGTATGAGTATGAGTATGAGTATGAGTGTGAGTATGAGTATGAGTATGAGTTTGAGTATGAGTATGAGTATGAGTATGAGTATGAGTATGAGTATGAGTATGAGTATGAGTTTAAGTATGAGAATGAGTTTAAGTATGAGTATGAGTATGAGTATGCGTATGAGTATGAGTATGAGTATGAGTATGAGTATGAGTATGAGTATGAGTATGAGTTTAAGTATGAGTATGAGTATGTGCATGAGTATGAGTATGTGTATGAGTATGAGTATGAGTATGAGAATGAGTATGAGTACGAGTATTAGTATGAGTATGAGTATGAGTATGAGTATGAGTTTAAGTATGAGTATGAGTATGTGCATGAGTATGAGTATGTGTATGAGTATGAGTATGAGTATGAGAATGAGTATGAGTGTGAGTATGAGAATGAGTATGAGCATGTGTATGAGTATGAGTATGAGTATGAGTATGAGTATGAGAATGAGTATGAGTGTGAGTATGAGAATGAGTATGAGTATGTGTATGAGTATGAGTATGAGTATGAGTATGAGTATGAGTATGAATATGAGTATGAGTATGAGTATGAGTATGAGTATGAGTATGAGTATGAGTATGAGTATGAGTATGAGTATGAGTGTGAGTGTGAGTGCGAATGTGAGTATGAGTATGAGTATGAGTATAAGTATTAGTATGAGTATGAGTACGAGTATGAGTATGAGTATGAGTATGAGTATGAGTATGAGTTTAAGTATGAGTATGAGTATGAGTATGAGTATGTGCATGAGTATGAGTATGTGTATGAGTATGAGTATGAGTATGAGTATGAGTATGAGTGTGAGTATGAGTGTGAGTATGAGTATGAGTATGAGTATGAGAATGAGTATGAGTATGAGTATGAGTATGAGTATGAGTATGAGCATGAGCATGAGCATGAGTATGAGTATGAGTATGAGTATGAGTGTGAGTATGAGTATGAGTATGAGTATGAATATGAGTATGAGTATGATTATAAGTATTAGTATGAGTATGAGTACGAGTATTAGTATGAGTATGAGTATGAGTATGAGTATGAGTTCAAGTATGAGTATGAGTATGAGTATGTGCATGAGTATGAGTATGTGTATGAGTGTGAGTATGAGTATGAGTATGAGTATGAGTATGAGTATGAGTATGAGTATGAGTATGAGTATGAGTATGAGTATAAGTATGAGTATGAGTATGAGTATGAGTATGAGTATGAGTATGAGTATGAGTATGAGTATAAGTATTAGTATGAGTATGAGTACGAGTATGAGTATGAGTATGAGTATGAGTATGAGTATGAGTTTAAGTATGAGTATGAGTATGAGTATGATTATGAGTATGTGCATGAGTATGAGTATGTGTATGAGTATGAGTATGAGTATGAGTATGAGTATGAGTGTGAGTATGAGTGTGAGTATGAGTATGAGTATGAGTATGAGAATGAGTATGAGTATGAGTATGAGTATGAGTATGAGTATGAGCATGAGCATGAGCATGAGTATGAGTATGAGTATGAGTATGAGTGTGAGTATGAGTATGAGTATGAGTATGAATATGAGTATGAGTATGATTATAAGTATTAGTATGAGTATGAGTACGAGTATTAGTATGAGTATGAGTATGAGTATGAGTATGAGTTCAAGTATGAGTATGAGTATGAGTATGTGCATGAGTATGAGTATGTGTATGAGTATGAGTATGAGTGTGAGTATGAGTATGAGTATGAGTATGAGTATGAGTATGAGTATGAGTATGAGTATGAGTATGAGTATGAGTATAAGTATGAGTATGAGTATGAGTATGAGTATGAGTATGAGTATGACTATGAGTATGAGTATGAGTATGAGTATGAGTATGAGTATGAGTATGAGTATGAGTATGAGTATAAGTATGAGTATGAGTATGAGTATGAGTATGAGTATGACTATGAGTATGAGTATGACTATGACTATGACTATGAGAATGAGTATGTGTATGAGTATGAGTATGAGTATGAGTATGAGTATGAGTGTGAGTATGAGTATGAGTATGAGTATGAGTATGAGCATGAGTATGAGTATGAGTATGACTATGAGTATGAGTATGACTATGACTATGACTATGAGAATGAGTATGTGTATGAGTATGAGTATGAGTATGAGTATGAGTATGAGTGTGAGTATGAGTATGAGTATGAGTTTAAGTATGAGTATGAGTATGAGTATGAGTATGAGTATGTGCATGAGTATGAGTATGTGTATGAGTATGAGTATGAGTATGAGTATGAGTATGAGTATGAGTATGAGTATGAGTATGAGGATGAGTATGAGTATAAGTATGAGTATGTGTATGAGTATGAGTATGAGTATGAGTATGAGTATGAGTATGAGTATGAGTATGAGTATGAGTACGAGTACGAGTACGAGTATGCGTATGAGTTTGAGTATGAGTATGTGTATGAGTATGAGTATGAGTATGAGTATGAGTTTAAGTATGAGTATGAGTTTAAGTATGAGTATGAGTATGAGTATGCGTATGAGTATGAGTATGAGTATGAGCACGAGCATGAGCATGAGCATGAGCGTGTGCGTCAGAATAAGCATGAGTATGAGTTTAAGTATGAGTATGAGTATGAGAATGAGTATGAGTATGAGTATGAGTATGAGTATGAGTATGAGTATGAGTATGAGTATGAGCATGAGTATGAGTATGAGTATGAGTATGAGTATGAGTATGAGTATGAGTATGAGTATGAGTGTGAGTGCGAATGTGAGTATGAGTATGAGTATGAGTATGAGTATGAGTATGAGTATGAGTATGAGTATGAGTATGAGTATGAGTATGAGTATAAGTATGAGTATGAGTGTGAGTGCGAATGTGAGTATGAGTATGAGTATGAGTATGAGTATGAGTATGAGTATGAGTATGAGTATGAGTATGAGTATGAGTATAAGTATGAGTATGAGTATGAGTATGAGTATGAGTATGAGTATGAGTATGAGTATGAGTATGAGTATGAGTATGAGTGTGAGTGCGAATGTGAGTATGAGTATGAGTATGAGTATGAGTATGAGTATGAGTATGAGTATGAGTATGAGTATGAGTATGAGTATGAGTATGAGTATGAGTATGAGTATGAGTATGAGTGTGAGTGCGAATGTGAGTATGAGTATGAGTATGAGTATGAGTATGAGTATGAGTATGAGTATGAGTATGAGTATGAGTATGAGTATGAGTATGAGTATGAGTATAAGTATGAGTATGAGTGTGAGTGCGAATGTGAGTATGAGTATGAGTATGAGTATGAGTATGAGTATGAGTATGAGTATGAGTATGAGTATAAGTATGAGTATGAGTATGAGTATGAGTATGAGTATGTGTATGAGTATGAGTATGAGTATGAGTATGAGTATGAGTGTGAGTATGAGTATGAGTATGAGTATGAGTATGAGCATGAGTATGAGTATGAGTATGACTATGAGTATGAGTATGACTATGACTATGACTATGAGAATGAGTATGTGTATGAGTATGAGTATGAGTATGAGTATGAGTATGAGTGTGAGTATGAGTATGAGTATGAGTTTAAGTATGAGTATGAGTATGAGTATGAGTATGAGTATGTGCATGAGTATGAGTATGTGTATGAGTATGAGTATGAGTATGAGTATGAGTATGAGTATGAGTATGAGTATGAGTATGAGGATGAGTATGAGTATAAGTATGAGTATGTGTATGAGTATGAGTATGAGTATGAGTATGAGTATGAGTATGAGTATGAGTATGAGTATGAGTACGAGTACGAGTACGAGTATGCGTATGAGTTTGAGTATGAGTATGTGTATGAGTATGAGTATGAGTATGAGTATGAGTTTAAGTATGAGTATGAGTTTAAGTATGAGTATGAGTATGAGTATGCGTATGAGTATGAGTATGAGTATGAGCACGAGCATGAGCATGAGCATGAGCGTGTGCGTCAGAATAAGCATGAGTATGAGTTTAAGTATGAGTATGAGTATGAGAATGAGTATGAGTATGAGTATGAGTATGAGTATGAGTATGAGTATGAGTATGAGTATGAGCATGAGTATGAGTATGAGTATGAGTATGAGTATGAGTATGAGTATGAGTATGAGTATGAGTGTGAGTGCGAATGTGAGTATGAGTATGAGTATGAGTATGAGTATGAGTATGAGTATGAGTATGAGTATGAGTATGAGTATGAGTATGAGTATAAGTATGAGTATGAGTGTGAGTGCGAATGTGAGTATGAGTATGAGTATGAGTATGAGTATGAGTATGAGTATGAGTATGAGTATGAGTATGAGTATGAGTATAAGTATGAGTATGAGTATGAGTATGAGTATGAGTATGAGTATGAGTATGAGTATGAGTATGAGTATGAGTATGAGTGTGAGTGCGAATGTGAGTATGAGTATGAGTATGAGTATGAGTATGAGTATGAGTATGAGTATGAGTATGAGTATGAGTATGAGTATGAGTATGAGTATGAGTATGAGTATGAGTATGAGTGTGAGTGCGAATGTGAGTATGAGTATGAGTATGAGTATGAGTATGAGTATGAGTATGAGTATGAGTATGAGTATGAGTATGAGTATGAGTATGAGTATGAGTATAAGTATGAGTATGAGTGTGAGTGCGAATGTGGGTATGAGTATGAGTATGAGTATGAGTATGAGTATGAGTATGAGTATGAGTATGAGTATAAGTATGAGTATGAGTATGAGTATGAGTATGAGTATGAGTATGAGTGTGAGTATGAGTATGAGTATGAGTATGAGTATGAGAATGAGTATGAGTATGAGTATGAGTATGAGTATGAGTATGAGTATGAGTGTGAGTGCGAATGTGAGTATGAGTATGAGTATGAGTATGAGTATGAGTATGAGTATGAGTATGAGTATGAGTATGAGTATGAGTATGAGTATGAGTATGAGTATGAGTATAAGTATGAGTATGAGTATGAGTATGAGTATGAGTATGAGTATGAGTGTGAGTATGAGTATGAGTTCAAGTATGAGTATGAGTATGAGTATGTGCATGAGTATGAGTATGTGTATGAGTATGAGTATTAGTATGAGTATGAGTATGAGTTTAAGTATGAGTATGAGTATGAGTATGAGTATGACTATGTGCATGAGTATGAGTATGTGTATGAGTATGAGTATGAGTATGAGTATGAGTATGAGCATCATAACATTGACCCAAAATGTTTAAAGTAGACTAGGGGATCAACACGAGACAGTGAGGCGGTGATGAAACTCAAGACGAATGAACTAGAGATTATGCGCGGAACACAAAACGAGTATTTAACAGTCACGAGTCACAGTTTGTTCTTATTCAAAACTTAATGTACAAATTTACACATAACACACTATTTACATTAACGATTTAATCTGTGTAAGCCACAATTAGTTGGCTAAATTACTTAACATCTAGCAAAGCAGTTAGCAAGCACGAAGCAGTTACCCAGCAAACGGGTGAGCGTTGCGTAACTTATGGCGTAAAGTAAGCAAAAGGGCAAAAGCGTGTTAAGCGGAACTGTGTCGCGAACAAAAGTGCCTTCCAGGAAATCTCGATCGAATTCCTGGAAGGAAGAGCCTTCCCCTTCCATCGATCGCGGGTCGAAGGAAGGGGTCTCGATCGTCGCTCCACGTGAGCAAGCAGGCCGTTGCCAATGTCTAATTGGTAGTGCGTCTAAGAGATGTCGCCAAAATGCTGCTTTCCTGAACATTCCCGCCCGGCATTCATCACTCGATGAATCAGTCGCAAGAACTGGCGATCGATTGGTTGGTCGATGTGGCGAGATGGTATACCGTGGTGGTGGCGCCGCTTGGCTCACGTGGATGCGTCAGACAACTCAGGTGACGGTGTTGGAATCGCGTTCTAGTGTGCAGTGCCTGGTGCGTGGAGTGAGTGATGTTATTCCTGTGACATAGGTAAGAATACAAGTTTGGTTATAGGGCGTACAAACTCGGAATTCGCTGTTTTGACCGTTACGACGCGCGTTAACCCATCGGATCCGGCATGCAAACGTGAAATTCGGGCCAGTGGCCACTGTCCAGGCGACGTCAGCTCTGACTTAATAAGGCAGAGATCGCCAATCCGTGGCTGTGGTTGTTGGTGCGTCCATTTGTTCCGGGCTTGGAGGGCCTGTAGATATTCAGCGGCCCAACGCTTCCAAAAATGCAACCGTGTTTGTTGCAGCAGATGCCATCGAGTGAGCCGTGACGTTGGAATGCCGTCCAGAGGTGGGTCGGGAACGCTAAGCAGTGGTTCCCCGATGAGGAAGTGCCCTGGTGTTAGAGCTCTGAAGTCTCCTGGATCATCGCTGATTGCCTGCAGCGGTCGTGAATTTAGGCAGGCTTCAATCTGGGTAAGCAGGGTCGTCATCTCCTCAAAGGTGAGGTGTTGTTCGCCGAGCACGCGTCGTAGATGATGTTTGGTTGATTTCACCGCTGCTTCCCAGAGTCCTCCGAAGTGAGGGGCCGCAGGAGGATTAAAGCGCCACTCGATGCCGTCCTTCAACAGGGTGGATCGGATAACTTCTTGACTGTCAGTGAGGTGCGTCAACATTTCTCGCAGTTCACGGGCAGCTCCCACGAAATTGGTGCCCTGGTCGCTTTGAATGATGTTACAGAGGCCTCGACGTGATGTGAAACGCCTCAGAGCGGCGAGAAAGGCTTCAGTGCTGCACTCTGACACCAGCTCTAAATGGACGGCACGGGTACAAAGACATACAAAAACAGCCACATATCCTTTGTGTGTGCGGTGTCCTCTTCCTCGGACAGCCAGGAGTGTGAGAGGCCCCGCGTAGTCAACTCCCACATGCAGAAAGGGACGGGCCGGTGTCACCCTGGAGCTGGGTAAGTCACCCATTAATTGTCGACCAGTCGTTGCTCGCCAGCGTGTGCATGTGACGCAGCGGTGGATGAGGGCTTTCACCCGCTGTCGTCCCTGTAAAACCCAGTACCGTTGTCGCAGAGTGGTTAGTGTCAACTGAGTCCCGCCATGAAGAGTACGATGATGGGCATCCACCACCAGCAGTTCGGTGAGTCTGCTATCCCTTGGTAGAATGACCTGATGCTGGGCGTCTAAAGGGAGGGTTGACCAGCGTAGGCGCCCACCAACTCGCAGTAGACCGTCATCGTCAAGGTAGGGATGCAGGCTTAAGAGCGTGCTACGGCTAGGTAGCGGTTGACCCAGCTCCAGTTGATGGATGTCGGCTGCAAATGCTTGATGTTGGACGAGGCGGAGCCATCGGGTTCTGGCTGCCTCTATCTCTGCTGGGTTTAACCAATTTTCCCTTTTGACTGTGGCATGTTGTGGTAGCCACCGCAAGCACCAGGCTGTGACTCTAAGGAGAGATGTGATGCATGAATATTTATTCAGCATTTCCTCGCTGTATGTCGGGTCACCCAAACGTGACATGACGGCAGTGGTCCTGGTCTCGAGGTCGGTTGGTGGCACTTCTGAGTATTTCCTGTCGTCCCATCCCGTTGGGGTGGTCAGCCAGGAGGGTCCATTCCACCAGAGTGTAAAGTCCGGTAGTTGATTGGGAGGTAGACCTCGAGAGGCACAGTCAGCTGGATTGTCTTGGCTGGAAACATGGTGCCAGTGGGCATCCGGCAGCGTCAGTTGGACTTCCGACACCCGATTGGCCACGTATGTCTTCCAGTGTGCAGGGTGGCCTTGGATCCATGCAAGCGTGATGGTGGAGTCACTCCATAAGTGAACGGGCACCCCTTCCAAGCCCAAGGTCTCGCGGGTGAGTGCCAGTAGGCGTGTCACTAATGTTGCGGCACAGAGTTCGAGTCGTGGTAGGGAAATTTTCTTCAATGGAGCCACCTTAGTCTTAGCAGTGACCAATTGGGTTCGGATGATGCCGTCGTGATCCACCACTCGGAGATAGACCACCGCTGCATAGGCTCGTTCCGAAGCATCGGCGAATCCATGAAGTTCTCGGTTTTGAAGCGACTGATGTAGGCCGAGCCAGCGGGGAACGGCGATGCGGTTCAGTTCTGGCAGTTTGTCCAGGAAGTGATGCCAGTATTCGGTCTCAGTGGACGGTAAGGGAGTGTCCCACTCTATGTTGATAAGCCACAGTGTCTGCATGAATATTTTTGCGTTGACCGTTACAGGGGACACCAAGCCCAGTGGGTCAAATATTTTCGCGATTTTTGACAGGACCGTTCGCCGCGTCACTTTGATGTCCTGTTGGATTGGCTGCACTCGGACCCTGAAACTGTCATCCGCTGGGCTCCAGTGGACGCCCAGAGCTTGGTGGGTTTCACCAGTTTGCCACTTGCATTCCGGGATAGCATCACCGGTGGGGACCTGCTCCATTAGTGCTGGTTGGTTGGAAGCCCACTTCCGTAAGTTAAAGCCACCCGCCGTACAGAGTTGACGCAGATCCTCTTGTATTTCGAGAGCTTCCTGCACAGAGTCGGCGCCGGTTACGACATCATCCACGTAGACGTCGCGTTCCAGGATGGCCGCTGCTCTTGGGTGTCGTGCTCGTTCGTCATTGGCCAATTGTCTGAGCGTCCGAATAGCAAGGTACGGAGCACAAGCTAGACCATATGTCACAGTATTGAGCTTGAAAGTACTGATGTCTGTGTCTCCCGTTTCTCTCCACAGAATCAGCTGGTATTGGCGGTCGTCCGGATGGAGGAGTATCTGCCTATACATTTTTTCAATGTCTGCGGTGAGGCAGACACGATGTATTCGCCAGCGCAGCATTAGTTGGTGCAGACTCGGGAGGAGATTGGGGCCTACCATCAATCGCTCGTTCAAAGACTGGCCAGATGACGTGACATACGAGCCGTTAAATACCACCCGCAGTTTGGTGGTCGTACTGCTCTCCTTTAGTACTCCGTGATGCGGTAGGTAGAAGGCGGGCCCTGTAATATCGCCTCGAGTCTTGGTCATGTGCGTGAGTTGCAGATACTCACGCATAAAGTCTCCATAGGCCTGAGCGAAGATGGGGTCCCTCTGGAATTTAGCTTCCATCCGTAACAGCATGCGTCTGGCTCCATGAAGAGACGCGCCGAGTTCACGATCGTCGTGGAATGGAAGTCGGACCATGTAGCGCCCGGAAGGTAACCGCTGGTGAGTTGTCCTGTAATGGTCCTCGCAGCTCTGCTGTTCGGCAGTGTAGGCCGGTGTCACCACGACTTCCTCCTGTTCCCAGAACCGGCGTACTAGAGGTGTGAGCTCCTCTTCTGCCGTGCATTTGAGGGCCACGAGAGCATGGCTGCCCGCGTCATCGTCTCTGGGTTCCTGTGTAGCTGGTCCAGATACAATCCAACCCAGAGTCGTGTTCTGGGCCATGGGTTCGCCGATGCCACCCTTAATGAGGCCGTCCCGAAGAATAAGGGCGAAGGCATCGGCTCCCAGCAATAGGTCGATTGGCCCGTCTCCATCGTACCTGGGATCCGCTAGTGGAAGGCCATAGAGGTGAGTCCATGTTGACGCTCTGTTGCTGAGACGTGGTTGGTAGGCAGTAATGCGTGGCAACACCAAGGCCTCTATCACGTGACGCTCCGTAGAATCGGTATGCGCGGTGAAGTTTAGTTGAACCTTTCCTCGTACCCGCTCGGGAAGCTGACTCCCGACGCCGATGAGGCGTATGTTGGTGGCTCTCCGCTGTAGATATAGCTGCTGAGCCAGTGCGGCGGTGATAAGGGACACCTCGCTACCCTGGTCGACGAGTGCTCGCACAATTCTTGAGTCACCGTTGGGTGGCAGCACTCTTACACGTGCAGTAGCTAAGAGTACAGCCGGTAATGAACTCGCAGCACAGCTAGAGGCATTGGCAGTGACCTCTGTAACGGTGCTAGTGCCCGCGCCGTCCTCATGTATGGTAGTGTGGTGCTTCCCGTTGCACAGCTGGCACCGTTTATCCGAACCGCAATCCTTCACTTGATGGTTTCCGAGGCAGTTGTAGCATAAATTTGCCTTCATTAGGGCCTCCCGACGCTCACGTACGTTTTTTAATCTGTAGATGCTGCAGAAAAGCACGAAGTGGTTGGCTCCACACAGCCCGCACGGGTCCTGATAGCGGTTGGTCTTGGTCACTTGCAACACCTTAGCCGACTTCTGGCCACCAGCAGTCTTACTTGCCTTCTCTTCAGGCTGGCCTTTAGACTTGCCCCCTTCCAACGCTCCGACGGTCGTAATGCGGTTCTTAATGAAGGCCTTGAGTTCTTCAAAAGTCGGAGGGATGGTCTGAGCGCCGAGCTGGGTCTCCCACTCTCTCCTCGATTGCTGATCCAACTTCTCGACCACCCAGTAGATCAGCCAGTCCCCTGTGGCATCAAATGGGCGCTCCATCGCAGCAAGGGCTTCAACGCAGTCACATATGGTGAAGTAAAAGGTCTTGAGCTCCGTGGCCGACTCACGAGTGAGCGTCGGCAGTCCAAATATAGTTGCCATTTGCGCCTGTACTAGCAACCTCTCATTTTCGTAGTGGTCCTGCAGTAGGTCCCAAGCGCGGGCGAAGGTTGCAGCTCTCACAGGGAGGTTCCTGAGAGCAAGAAGAGCGTCGCCCTTTAGGCAGCCGCGAAGGTAATGCAGGCGCTCTATATCCGTTAGGCTCCCATCGCGGATGACGAGGGATCGGAAGAGATCCCGAAATTCTGGCCAGGATTCGTAGTTCCCATTGAACTCCGGCAGTGGTAGTCGCGGTAAGGATGCCTTGGAGTGTGCGACCGCTGGCGTGCAACTATTCGACATTATTGATGCGTTGTGATCAATCGTGAAAGTCTGCTGTTTGTCGACGAACAGTGCCTCCTGAATAAGAAACATCTCCTCCGTCACCTCATAGTGAGCTGCCTCGAAATACGGTACATTTCTTTTTCCTGCAGGGACCAGCGCGAGCAGCTGATCGTGCTGCTGATCGAATTTCTCCCAATTTTTCCGCAACAATCCTAGACGCGACTCGACAGCTCCTTGTGTGATTTTGGCGGCACCTAATTTCTTTAAGTTGTCGTATGCCCGCGCGATTCTACCCGCAAGTTCGTCTTGACTCTCTAGTAACGGTTCCATTGTTCTCTGATGTTCAAACGTGCACGAGTAGTCCGTTAAGGTCGCGCTGACTCGTTTACGGTTTGTCGGTGGAGGTCACAGGCGACGGTTACCCGGCACTCACGCTCGAAACTGTTTTTGTCGGTGGAGGTCACACGCGACGGTTACCCGGCACTCACGCTCGAAAACTGTTTTCACAGGTGCCGCTCCGGCTCGAAGGACCAAAATATGAGTATGAGTATGAGTATGAGTATGAGTATGAGTATGAGTATGAGTATGAGTATGAGTATGAGTATAAGTATGAGTATGAGTATGAGTATGAGTATGAGTATGAGTATGAGTGTGAGTATGAGTATGAGTATGAGTATGAGTATGAGTATGAGTATGAGAATGAGTATGAGTATGAGTATGAGTATGAGTATGAGTATGAGTATGAGTATGAGTATGAGTATGAGTATGAGTATGAGTATGAGTATGAGTATGAGTATGAGTATGAGTATAAGTATGAGTATGAGTATGAGTATGAGTATGAGTATGAGTATGAGTGTGAGTATGAGTATGAGTTCAAGTATGAGTATGAGTATGAGTATGTGCATGAGTATGAGTATGTGTATGAGTATGAGTATTAGTATGAGTATGAATATGAGTATGAGTTTAAGTATGAGTATGAGTATGAGTATGAGTATGAGTATGTGCATGAGTATGAGTATGTGTATGAGTATGAGTATGAGTATGAGTATGAGTATGAGTATGAGTATGAGTATGAGGATGAGTATGAGTATAAGTATGAGTATGTGTATGAGTATGAGTATGAGTATGAGTATGAGTATGAGTATGAGTATGAGTATGAGTATGAGTACGAGTACGAGTACGAGTATGCGTATGAGTTTGAGTATGAGTATGAGTATGAGTATGAGTATGAGTATGAGTATGAGTTTAAGTATGAGTATGAGTTTAAGTATGAGTATGAGTATGAGTATGCGTATGAGTATGAGTATGAGTATGAGCATGAGCATGAGCATGAGCATGAGCGTGAGCGTGAGAATAAGCATGAGTATGAGTTTAAGTATGAGTATGAGTATGAGAATGAGTATGAGTATGAGTATGAGTATGAGTATGAGTATGAGTATGAGCATGAGTATGAGTATGAGTATGAGTATGAGTATGAGTATGAGTATGAGTATGAGTATGAGTATGAGTATGAGTGTGAGTGCGAATGTGAGTATGAGTATGAGTATGAGTATGAGTATGAGTATGAGTATGAGTATGAGTATGAGTATGAGTATGAGTATGAGTATAAGTATGAGTATGAGTATGAGTATGAGTATGAGTATGAGTATGAGTATGAGTATGAGTATGAGTATGAGTATGAGTGTGAGTGCGAATGTCAGTATGAGTATGAGTATGAGTATGAGTATGAGTATGAGTATGAGTATGAGTATGAGTATGAGTATAAGTATGAGTATGAGTATGAGTATGAGTATGAGTATGAGTGTGAGTATGAGTATGAGTATGAGTATGAGTATGAGAATGAGTATGAGTATGAGTATGAGTATGAGTATGAGTATGAGTATGAGCATGAGCATGAGCATGAGTATGAGTATGAGTATGAGTGTGAGTATGAGTATGAGTATGAGTATGAATATGAGTATGAGTATGATTATAAGTATTAGTATGAGTATGAGTACGAGTATTAGTATGAGTATGAGTATGAGTATGAGTTTAAGTATGAGTATGAGTATGAGTATGTGCATGAGTATGAGTATGTGTATGTGTATGAGTATGAGTATGAGTATGAGTATGAGTATAAGTACGAGAATGAGTATGAGTGTGAGTATGAGAATGAGTATGAGTATGTGTATGAGTATGAGTATGAGTATGAGTATGAGTATGAGTATGAGTATGAGTATGAGTATGAGTATGAGTATGAGTATGAGTGTGAGTGCGAATGTCAGTATGAGTATGAGTATGAGTATGAGTATGAGTATGAGTATGAGTATGAGTATGAGTATGAGTATAAGTATGAGTATGAGTATGAGTATGAGTATGAGTATGAGTATGAGTGTGAGTATGAGTATGAGTATGAGTATGAGTATGAGAATGAGTATGAGTATGAGTATGAGTATGAGTATGAGTATGAGTATGAGCATGAGCATGAGCATGAGTATGAGTATGAGTATGAGTGTGAGTATGAGTATGAGTATGAGTATGAATATGAGTATGAGTATGATTATAAGTATTAGTATGAGTATGAGTACGAGTATTAGTATGAGTATGAGTATGAGTATGAGTTTAAGTATGAGTATGAGTATGAGTATGTGCATGAGTATGAGTATGTGTATGTGTATGAGTATGAGTATGAGTATGAGTATGAGTATGAGTATGAGTGTGAGTGCGAATGTGAGTATGAGTATGAGTATGAGTATGAGTATGAGTATGAGTATGAGTATGAGTATGAGTATGAGTATGAGTATGAGTATAAGTATGAGTATGAGTATGAGTATGAGTATGAGTATGAGTATGAGTATGAGTATGAGTATGAGTATGAGTGTGAGTGCGAATGTCAGTATGAGTATGAGTATGAGTATGAGTATGAGTATGAGTATGAGTATGAGTATGAGTATGAGTATAAGTATGAGTATGAGTATGAGTATGAGTATGAGTATGAGTATGAGTGTGAGTATGAGTATGAGTATGAGTATGAGTATGAGAATGAGTATGAGTATGAGTATGAGTATGAGTATGAGTATGAGTATGAGCATGAGCATGAGCATGAGTATGAGTATGAGTATGAGTGTGAGTATGAGTATGAGTATGAGTATGAATATGAGTATGAGTATGATTATAAGTATTAGTATGAGTATGAGTACGAGTATTAGTATGAGTATGAGTATGAGTATGAGTTTAAGTATGAGTATGAGTATGAGTATGTGCATGAGTATGAGTATGTGTATGTGTATGAGTATGAGTATGAGTATGAGTATGAGTATAAGTACGAGAATGAGTATGAGTGTGAGTATGAGAATGAGTATGAGTATGTGTATGAGTATGAGTATGAGTATGAGTATGAGTATGAGTATGAGTATGAGTATGAGTATGAGTATGAGTATGAGTATGAGTGTGAGTGCGAATGTCAGTATGAGTATGAGTATGAGTATGAGTATGAGTATGAGTATGAGTATGAGTATGAGTATAAGTATGAGTATGAGTATGAGTATGAGTATGAGTATGAGTATGAGTGTGAGTATGAGTATGAGTATGAGTATGAGTATGAGAATGAGTATGAGTATGAGTATGAGTATGAGTATGAGTATGAGTATGAGCATGAGCATGAGCATGAGTATGAGTATGAGTATGAGTGTGAGTATGAGTATGAGTATGAGTATGAATATGAGTATGAGTATGATTATAAGTATTAGTATGAGTATGAGTACGAGTATTAGTATGAGTATGAGTATGAGTATGAGTTTAAGTATGAGTATGAGTATGAGTATGTGCATGAGTATGAGTATGTGTATGTGTATGAGTATGAGTATGAGTATGAGTATGAGTATAAGTACGAGAATGAGTATGAGTGTGAGTATGAGAATGAGTATGAGTATGTGTATGAGTATGAGTATGAGTATGAGTATGAGTATGAGTATGAGTATGAGTATGAGTATGAGTATGAGTATGAGTATGAGTATGAGTATGAGTATGAGTATGATTATGAGTATAAGTATGAGTATGAGTATGAGTATGAGTTCATCAACAACAGCATCATCAACATCGTTATTATTGTTGTCGTTGTCATTGTCATTATCATTATCGGTGTTGTTATCGTTGTCGTTGTCGTTGTAGTTATCCTTGTCGTTGTCGTGGTCGTTGTCGTTGTCGGTGTCGTCGTCGTCGTCGTCCTCCTCCTCATCGTCGTGATCGTTATAATATGGAAGGTTATTCAGACGTTCCTTGGATGTATACGGAGTAACGGGTCGAAGTCTCTTCGATGATTGTTGTTGATCGTATTCATGTTCCTCTTCACTGACTACGATCGAGGTGTTGAGGGTGTTTTCAACGCGGACGAATTTTCGATCAATCGGTTCAACGGTTCGACGATGGGACGCGTGCTCGCCTCCACAGCTGCATCCGTAGTCATTTTACCAATTTTCAAGGCTAAACACTTTTTACGTATAACGTCGCTGACTTTAGCGATTTCCACCTTTGCGTCCATACCTTGGCGCTTCGTTCTTTTTTTTTGGTGTTTCGTTCCTTTTTGATGTTTCGTCCCTTTTTGTCGATGAAGTCGACGATGTTTTCGCGTATGCTTCGCGTCGACGTTGCTCGAGGTTATCGGAGTCGTCATCGTTGTCGTTGGTTCGCTAGACATTTCGTGTTGCTCGATGAATGATTCGCGGTTTACTGATGTCAACGAGCTACGACGAACTCGTTAAATCCTCTTCGATATCGACCTTCGTACATAGAACTATCCTTATCGATCACCACGAAATCGTATCGTCGACGCCAACATCTCGCGCACATGTCGTTGAACGACTCGAACGTCATGTCTGTATTCACGTGATCGTTGTACACGTGACGTAAGTTCATACCGTCTTGTTTGAACAGCATGAGGAAATTCGTGTTATCCCTGATTAAATGTTTAGGTATTCTAGCGTACGACTGACACAAATAAAAGCAATCCACGTTCGCATGACGACCCATGGAGAAGTATTCGCGTATCGCGTTCTGTTCGTCGCATGCCACGTCGTCGAATACGAAGATCGAATCGGGCCGAGCGTCTCTAGGTGGAACGATCTCAGCGTTGTCCGAGTTGGGAAAGTATTCGATTCCATCGATGAGTGAGAACACCTGCTCGAGATATCGATACTTTGGCTGATGCAATGATTTCGAGTACACGTACACGTTCTCGAAACGCAAACCGTTCGGACTCTCTAGCATGCTCAGAAGCACGTTCGTTTTTCCACACCCGGACGGGCCGCAAATCACGCCTCGCACACTATTCGGCAACAACGGGCCGTGTCTGTTCGATCGACTCGCATCGCTATCATCCTCGAGCATTCTGTTCGCGGTCACGCGAATAACTGTTTCGCAAATCGCATGTTACCGGTGTTTCTCAGGTACTCGCGCGCGTGTGACGAAGCACGACTATTTATATTCGTGGCACGCGTCACCCAGGTCACTATCACTGTGATCGGCTAAGCGCGCGTACGCGTTTATTATAGCAGTAGCTATTGTGACTATTCTAACGTATATGATAGCATCAACGACTGCGACGTCTCACGGACTAGGCAAGAATCAGAAGATGAAGAAGAATCTTAAGAAGAAAAATAAGAAAAAGACTGGATCGGGTCTCGTGAACGGTATCATAAACCGTCTACCGTTCGAACTACACATTCCGGGTTATCAGTTCTGCGGACCGGGGACGCGTTTGCTAAAGCGATTGGCTCGTGGCGACGAAGGTGTGAATCCCTTGGACGCAGCGTGTCGCGACCACGATATCGCATACTCTCGTCGAAAGGATTTAGAGGGGCGACACGAGGCGGATCGTGCGCTAGCCGAACGAGCGCGAGAACGAGTTTTCGCGAACGACGCCACCTTTGGTGAAAAAGCAGCCGCGACTGGAGTGTGGGCAACGATGAAGGCTAAGACTAAACTCGGCATGGGTATGAGAAGGACGAAACGTAAACAGAGAAAGTCTGGAAGGAAACATCCTCAACGGCGACGACGACGACATCGTAGTCTACGAGTGGCGAAACGCGGTGGCTTTCTTCAATTTCTTCCGTTCGTGCTACCTGCTTTATCGGCTATCGGGGCATTGCCCGGTGGAGCGGCTGGTATAACCAAAGCGGTCAACGATTCGAAGGCCTCGCGAAAACAACTGGAAGAGACGTTGCGTCATAATCGGGCGATGGAAGGGCGAGGGATGCATCTGACACCGTACAAGCGAGGTGCGGGCTTGAATCCTAGACGTCGAAGCCAACGACGACTGAGATCAAAGAAAAAAAAACGCCGATCGAGTAGGCGCGTGGCGACGGTGGCGGCGATAACGCAACAACCTATGACGAACCTGCAATTAGAACGCGAATGCGCTAGCATCCCGTTCTTTCGAGGGGTGTTTATGCGCGACACACTTCCCACGCGCGTACGAAGCAACGAATGTGGCATCGCGAATCTGGACGAGAATCGAGGCGTCGGTACGCACTGGGTCGCGTACGCGAAACGCGGGCCGCGAGTACAGTACTTTGATAGTTTTGGGAATCTGCGACCTCCAGCGGAATTGATCTACTATTTCGGACATGGTACAACAATCACGTATAATCACAATCGTTTTCAACGTTTCGACGAGATGAATTGCGGTCGCTTGTGCATGCAATTTTTACAGCAAAAGTCTATCGAATTATGGTCTATATACTAATAATATCGGTATGTGTACTAAGATTATGTTACAATGGATCCATGCGTAATGACAATTCACACCTCCTATAATAATAAAGACTCATAATATCGATAAAATGTCGAGTATTTGTACGCGCGCGTCACTTACCACCTCTCCGTCTCGCGAGTGTAATCTATGATATGTCGTTCACGCTTACTTTAACGGGTCGCAGTAGCGTGCTCACGGTAAACTATTTCCCTCCGATAGATTTGAGTGATGGTCAATACGAATTAGGACTCGCGGACTTGGAGACGTTTCACACGATACCGAACATCGACTCGAGCAACGATAAATTCTATTTCGTCGTGAATTATGACACCGAAAACAATACCATCGCTGACACCATTCATGAATGCATTACGATCCCCCACGGCTCCTACGAATTAGACGCTATCGCCGAGTATCTGAAGCAACGATTACTCGATCGATATCCTCGAAGACGCGGAAACAACGATAGCAACGATGACGACAAGTACCCTCTAATGCTACGAGCTAACAACAACACCATGAAAAGTGAGCTGTACTGCTCGTTCTTTGTAGACTTTACGAAACCGAACAATGTGGGCTCGTTGCTAGGATTTTCTCCGAATCGCGTCTTATTACCGAGAATCTGGCACGAGTCCGACGTACCCGTGAATATTATAAACGTTAACGTGATCAGAGTAACGTGCAACGTCACTACCGGCGCGTACAGCAACGATAAACCGGTACACACGATTCATAAATTTTCACCTCGCGTACCGCCGGGATATAAGATATCGGAAACTCCGCGACACGTCATTTACCTGCCGATCGTCGCACGAGCAATACACGATCTAACGTTGTGCATCGTCGATCAACACGATCGTCCTATAGATTTCCGCGGAGAAGAAATAACTATTCGTTTGCACGTTCAACGACGTCCGCGCGATAGGCTAGCGTGACTACACGCGTATTCGTGGGTGTGTAGTATCATCAATCGTCGCTGCCGCTGCTACTCCTGCTGCCTCTGTCTCGCGTCATCGGCGCAATCCTTTATCGGAAGGCGAAAGTAGAAGAATAAAGGTTGGTGGAGCGATAAGAAGAGGATCCATAAGGAGGAGAAAGCCGTTGACTCGTCCGAACGTACGTTGTAGCCGTAGAACGCGGAGTTACCGGTGGGACGGTGGAGGTACCGTATCGCCAGCTCAGGACGGAGGTCCAGGGCTGCCGATCGAATGATCGTACGCAGATGGAGTGTAGAGAAACACTGTTTATTGGACTTAGGAACTATGTACAGAATATCCCGGCCAGGTCTATGCTGGCACACAGTGTGTAAGCGGCTTAACCAAGGCCTTATACTAACGCGGCGGGTCCCGGTGTGTAGCGCTTCGCACGGTTTGGTGTGTATCGCGGCGTACGAGTCGGTGTGGATCGCGGTGTACCCGTCGGAGTACGAGTTGATGTGTGTCGCGGCGCACACGTCGGAGTACGAGTCGGTGTGTATCGCGGCGAATCTCACGGCGCGTGTCTCGGCGCGTATTGGAATCGGTGACGAGGCGGTGAAGGGGGAGGGGATAAAGAGTTTGACCGTTCGGTGTCTTGGCGGGCCAACCCTGCCGTTAGACCCTGGTCGGAGAGCCTTTAGTCCGGTCACTCCGTGTGGCACAACCCGTGGGTGAATCGGAGGCTGTAAGGACGCTCTCAAGAACGGAGATGAATCGGTTCAAGAGATCGATGGCGGATAACGGTCTGCGTCCGGAGGATGGCTCACGCTGTCCTTCTGGGAACCGTGGAGGGGGCGTATTCAAAAAGACGCAGAGACTCAGTCTGGCTTCGCACTAGAACTGGTGATAACACGGGCGCTTGTCTTTCGCAAGAACGAGTGTCGGCACAAGAACGTGGGATTGCACAGGAGGTCTCCGGGGGAGCTGTACGTCGTACGGTCACTCTAGGTGGTCTCTGCCAAATAGGCACATGCCCCCCGCTTATATGTCCTCGTCCGCGGATTTTCGGCAGCGAGAGAGTTAATTAGCGGGTCACACTCTCGCGCCAGTTCTTGGAAACCGCGGACGAGTGGTGGGGGGCAAGACCGTTGGCAGAGCGCGGTGTGATGACGCGGTCGGGTGCGCGGTGGGGGGCAAGATCGTCGTCCTACCGACAATAACTCGTTACATCACCTCCTCCTTTCGGAGGACGCGATCTTACCCCCGCTCTCCCATCGACCTCTTCTTTTTCAGTGTTTTTCTTAATCTATGGTGCGCGGCCTTAACCTACTATATACAAACATACATCTACCGTACTTATTTGACTAGCTTAATCTACCTTAATTGTACTTAAACATATTTTATTCTATTTTATCCTAGCCTACATAAACATCTATTTACAAAACTACTTAATCTACTTGTGGCTGGGGGAAGGGGGGGAGCTGAAGCGGACACGCATCTGCTGCCTTCGCAACAGCTTCAGCCCCATGTATCCCCCGGGCGTGGGGATACGGTACCTCCGGCCGATTTGGAAGGCCGGGAGGTCGATCCGGAGCTCCGTCGAGCTGCCCGGCTGGCGTTGCCACGGTGTTCCGGTGGTCGACGGGGGGGCAGGGCCGTACGGTGTGGTGGTCGGTGCCTGTGGCTCCGGTGCCGTCAGCTCCATCGGCCTCGGTATCGGTGGCGGTGGCGGAGTTGATGTCGGCAGCGGCGGTGGCGGTGGTGCCAGTTCCTTTGGCGTCGGCGTCGGGGGGAGGGGGATGTCGAGGTCCATGAGGGCCGGCGGGGGTTGGGGGACTCGGGGCTCCGGCGGTGGCGGCTGCATCGGCGGCGTCGGTGCCTTCGGCGCCCATGGCTACTGCGACGGTGACTCCTGGGGCTGCGGCGGAGGTGGCGGTGCCCATGGCCGCTGCGACGGCTGCTCCCGTGGCTGTGGTGGAGGCGTTTCCATCGCCTTCCACGGTGGCGGCGGCGCTTGGAGAAGCGCTGCCAGCTGTGACGCCGCTGGGCCCGTTTCGGCTTGTCTCGGCTGGCGGCTGTCCTTGGCTGGCTGGGATGACGGCGCTGGCTGGAGTGGCGGCGGTAGTCGGCTCCTCTCGACTGCCTCGACGAGCGCGATCCCCGTCGCCGCGGAGGGTTTCCGAGGCGGTGGCTTCGGCCTTGCTGGCGGTCCTCGGGCCGGAGGGGGAGGGTCGTTGAAGTCCAGCCGCGTTTTGGCTGCTGGAGCGACTCGTGGCGACGAGCCTGGTCGCTTCCGGAGCTGACACTCCATCGGCCGTCGGGCTTCGGAGGCCCGGAGAGGTACAGCCTCCTTCCTCGCGGCTTCGTGCGCTATCCGTTTTTTTGGTGGCATTTTCGAATTCAGCCTTTTCCCCCTCCGGGTCGCCGCGGGTCTTATAGTGTCTTCCGCGCTGATTGTTCCAGCGCGAAAGTGATCCCGTGGTGTTTATTGTTGAAGCCACCTGGTGATTGTCCTTGTGACTTATTTTTGAAATTCGGACGGTGTTGTCGCCGTTGGCTTCGGTGTTTACTTGCGGGGAGGGGATTTTGGCCAGATTGAGGGCGTCTGTACTCTGCGTCCCGTCAGGGATGCCTACCCCCCCCCTCCTCCGCAGGGCTTTAGGTCCTGTATGTGGGCCCTCCGCGGACGTTTCCTTCCGTCTCGTAGCACAACTAAATTTGGCCCTACGTATTCCTTCACCGTGTGGGGCCCTGAGAATTTCGGTGCTAGTTTGGCTGTGATGTTTTTGGCCGCGGACGACAAAGGGTGCTCTCGTAGCATTACCTTGTCGCCGATTCGCGGCCGCCAGTCCCGCCGCCGGAGGTTATATGTCCGTTTTTGCGTCTCCGTGGCCTGTGCCTGTGCGTGGCGGGCGAGGCGAATAGCCTCTTGCAGGCGTTCCAGTTCTTCGACGCGGTCGGTGCTCGGGTTTTCGGCGTCCTCCTCGTTGACTGCTGTCGTCGGCGGGCGGATCGCCCCCGGGATGGCCGGTTCCCGGCCGTAATTCAGGTAGGCCGGGGTGTAGCCGGTGGAGTCGTGGCGCGCCGTGTTGTAAGCGAACATAATTTCTGGCAGCCAGTGGTCCCAGTGGCGGTGGTCCCCGTCGGTTAGTTGGGCGATCATTGTTTTGATGACTCGGTTGACCCTTTCCACTGGGTTGCACTGCGGGGTGTACGGAGGCGTTCGCCGATGCTCAATTCCGTAGCTACGAGGCATTCCGGTGAATTCTTTGCTTTCGTATTGCCGGCCGTTGTCCGATATCACTCGTCGTGGGCATCCGAAGCGAAGGACGATCCGTTCTTTAAAGGCCCTGGCGACGGCGGGGGCGGTTGCCTGTCGCAGTGGCTGTAGCTCGACCCACTTGCTGAAGTTGTCCTGCATCACGGCCAGCATTGTGCATTCTTTGGCTGACCGTGGCAGGGGGCCTACTAGGTCCACTGCAACTACGTCCCAGGGGTTGGCGGCCGGTGTCGTCTGCATTCCGCCAGCGGGTGCCTGTTGCAGTGCCTTGTACTCAAGGCACTTCTGGCAGCGGCTAACATATCGTTTCGCGTCGCGAACCATTCCCGGCCAGAAGTAGCGCTGGGCTAATCGTGCGGCTGTCTTGCTGCTCCCTAAGTGCCCAGCGGTGGGTGCGTCATGGTTCTCTCGAAGTACCGCTTCCCTGAGTGGCTGGGGCACGCACAGCTTCCATTCGTTCTCGGATCGCGGGCCGTGGACGTCAGAAATGTGTCGGTAGAGGCGCCCTTCTACTATGTGGTACTCTGGGTAGCGGTGCGGTTCGGTTTCGGCGGCCGTTTTTATTCGGTCGTACCACGTGCAGCCGGTCGGCGCCTCCACGCTGGTGACCTCGGCGGTTCGGGAGTCTCCTTCGGGCTGTCGGGAGAGGGCATCGGCGACCAGGTTGTTGGCCCCCTTCCGGTACTGGATGTCGAAGTCATACTCCTGTAGTTCCAAACCCCAGCGTGCCAGCCGACCGGAGGGGTTGTCCATTGTACGCAGCCATTTTAGTGATTGGTGGTCGGTGAAGACGGTAAAATGGTAACCTTCCAGGTACGGCCGCATTTTTCGGATGCCCCATACGACCGCGAGGCACTCCTTCTCTGTCACCGAGTAATTTTTCTCAGCGGGGCTCAGCGTGCGGCTTGCGTACGCGATAACGCGTTCTTCGTTATTCACGTCCTGTGTTAAAACCGCGCCGAGCCCCTCGTTGGTTGCGTCGGTTTGGAGCGTGAAGGGCAGGGTGAAGTCGGGGCAGGCGAGTACGGGGGCAGTGGCCAGTTGTTGCCGGAGCGTTTCAAATGCTTTTTCTTCCTTCTCGCCCCAGGCCCACCGTACCTTTTTCTGCAGTAGATGGTTGAGGGGGGCAGCGATGTCGGTAAATCTGGCAATGAACCGTCGGTACCATGAAACCATACCTAAGAATCGTCGTAACTCCCTGAGGTTGGTGGGGCCGGTATTCTGGCGATAGCCTGTACTTTTTCGGGGTCGGTCGCGACCCCCTGGTTTGTGACGGTATGGCCGAGGTACTGTAGCTCGGTTCGGCCGAACTGGCATTTTTCTTTATTTAGCCGGAGTCCGGCCTCTCGTAGCCGGCACAGTACCTCTCGCAAATTGTCGAAGTGCTCCTCGAAGGTATTTCCTAGTACGATGATATCGTCTAGGTAGGCGAATGCCCGCGGCTCCAGCCGCGGGCCGATGACCTGGTCGAGCAGGCGTTGGAAGGTGGGTGGTGCGGAGTGGAGCCCGAAGGGCATTACACGGAACTGGTACAGCCCCCTTCCCGGTACGGTGAAGGCGGTTATCGGGCGACTTTCGGGGTCAAGTGGCACCTGCCAATAGCCATTGGCCAGGTCTATCGTGGAGAGGTATTTCGCGCCCCGCAGTTTCTCCAACGTAGCCTGAACCTGGGGCAGCGGGTACGCGTCCTTCTCCGTGACTTCATTGACCCTGCGAAAGTCGATACAGAATCTTCGCTTTCCGTTTTTCTTTTTCACCACCACGACTGGGGAGCTCCACGGGCTGTTGGAGGGTTCTATTATTCCCTCCGCGAGCATTCGGCTTACCTCCTCGTCGATGATGGCCTGCGTGGCGGGATTCCTGGGCGTGTAGCGATGTTTGACGGGCTCTGCTCCTGCTTTTAGTCGGATGCGGTGTTTAATCATGTGGGTACGGCCGAGCAGGAGGTCGAAACGGCTCAGTTCTTCTGCAAGGAACGCCTCTAATTCCTTCCGCTGTTCCTCGCTGCAGTTTCGAAGTCCGGGGGGTGAGTCGACTGTGGTGGCGTCCTCTCGCGGGCTCCACTGTTGCTGTCCTATTCGGAGGGTCATCCCCAGAGTCCGTTGCGCGTCGACGCCGAGGAGTACGTCGCAGGAGAGTTGGGGAGTACCGCGCATCGAAAGGACACGATTTCATTTTTTACTTGTGCGGGGAATGCTATTTCCCCGTCTATCTGTACCCTCTCGCCGTTAGCCACCCTGACCACCCTGTTGGTTTTGTACGAGGGGCTTCCACGCTTCCGACACCAGTCAGCCATTTCGGGGCTAACGTAAGACATTTGCGCCCCTGTATCGATGAGCGCCTGGAACCAGCGGTTAAAGATTCTTAGCGGAATGTAGGGTCGGTTGTCTCCGTGGGAGTTTGCTGAGGCTGTCGGTGTGGAGTGTTCCGGTCGGCGCCTCTGTCGCCGGCTCCACTGGCGTTTCCCGAGTGCCCTGGGCATTGGCACTCTCGAGACGTTCGGCCCGTTGTCCCACAGCGGCTGCAAAACAGCTTGGCTGGTCGGCGGCAGTCCTGGCGGTAATGTCCCCTTTGGCCGCACCTCCAGCAGCAGTCCTCTCGTCGGTAACTTTCTCCAACGGCGGCGAGTTTTAGGCCCCCTCGGGGCTTGTGATCGTCGGCGGATTTGACGGGGGTTCTGGCGACTTCTTCTTTTCGTGCCCGTTCGTAATCGATCGCCAGGTCGATGAGGTCGGGCAGCGTTGTGAATGATCGACGTGGTATGAAAAGGCGGTATTCGGGGCGTAGGTTGGAGTAAACCCACTCCAGTTGGGTCTCCTCCGAGATTTTGCCGTGGCAGTGCATGAGCAGTCGCAGTTGATCGGAAAAATCCGCGGCTGTTTCGGTCGGTCCCTGGAGACGCTGGTGTATTTCTTTCTCCAGATCGAGCTGTCTTCGCCGTGGCAGGAACCTCCGCTTAAACGCCGTGAGGAACGTGTCCCACGTCGGGAGATTTTTCTTCTCGACGCGGAACCAGTGTAACGCCGTTCCTTTCAGAATCACGGGGAGGCAGCGCAGGATTTGTTCCGGAGTGACCTCGTAGCCCTCCTGCAGATCTTCCAGTTGCTCGAGGAAGTCTTCGGCTCCATTTCCACCATCGAAATGCCCGCCCCACCTTTTCACCCTGTCCATCATATACTGGACAGTTGGTGGGCCGTTGTCGTTTACCGGTGCCGGTTTCCCGGGAGAAAAGGTGACCAGTGGTACATCTTTTTGGCATGGTTCGTCGTCCGTGGTGGAGAGAGCGGTTGTCCCTGCGGTATTGGCCTGTTCCTCTGTCATTTCGTTGGCTCGTAGGTGACTTATTAAACGTGCTCGCAAGACGTCGATATTCCCGGTCGTGTCGATGTTGAGTCGTTCCGCGATTGCTATTAGCTCGAGCTTGTTTCTCTTGTACACCCAGCCTACGTTGACCATTCGATCGTCCTCCGTACTTCCTAAGGTCCCTGTTCGGGCGCCAAATGTAACCGTAGAACGCGGAGTTACATACACAGGAGGTCTCTGGGAGAGTAGTACGTCGTACGGTCGCTCTAGGCGGTCTCTGCCAAATAGGCCCATGCCCCCAGCTTATATGTCCTCGTCCGCGGATTTTCGGCAGCGAGAGAGTTAATTAGCGGGTCACCCTCTCGCGCCAGTTCTTGGAAACTGCGGACGAGTGGTGGGGGGCAAGACCGTTGGCAGAGCGCGGTGTGATGACGCGGTCGGGTGTGCGGTGGGGGGCAAGATCGTCGTCCTACCGACAATAACTCGTTACAACGTTTCTTACGATCGTTAGGTTTCATCGTCGCCTATTAGACACGCAACCACGATGTCAATTATTCTGGATGTGGCGAATACGCCAACCTTTGACAATCGTATCACGAAGATCGAGTTACACACGTACAATCCATACGCCAACACGACGTTCGATAATAGCAACGAGATAAGAATCCCCATACAGCAGCAAGATCTATACACGCTTTCGTGCGAAAGTTTTCTCTACATCGAAGGTCGTGGCACGTTGACGGCGCAGGATGCGAAAGGCCCGGCAACGTCATTTTATCAATTGCTTTGCGTTCATGTTCGATGAGATTCGATACGAATTGAACGGTGTCGAGATCGATCGTTGTCGAAATCCAGGAATCACAACTACATTGAAAAATTACGTTTCGTTGTCGGCCGAGAGGAGTAAAGTGCTTGCGAATGCCGGTTGGAATTATGCCATCGATTACAATAAAGATATTTTTCATTCGGGTGCTTTCAATTTCTGCGTACCCCTGAACATGTTATTAAGATTCTGCGAGGATTACAAACACATCGTGATGAACGCGCGGCACGAGCTAATACTTATACGATCGCGTGTAGATTCGAACCCGATGCACTGCACCTCCGCCACTGCGATACCGAAACTAGAGATACGCAAGGTGCAGTGGCGTATGCTCCACGTTGTTTTGGAGGAAGTGAATAAGTTATCGATGCTGCGTATCCTGGAAAGCGGTCGGCCGATCACGATGAGTTTCCATTCGTGGAGCCTGCATGAGTACCCGTTACTGCAAGAGACAACGAAACACACGTGGACCGTGAAAGCTACGTCGCAAATTGAGAAACCTCGATTCGTGATATTCGCCATGCTAACCAATCGAAAGAATCGTCCCGATAAATGCGCGGGTGTATTCGACCCGAATCGTCTTACGAACGTTCGACTGTATCTAAATTCCGAGACGTATCCGTACGATGACTTGAACTTAGATTTCGATAAGTATAAATACGCGCTCCTATACGATATGTACGCGAAATTCGGCAGATCGTACTACGGTCACGGAGAACCGTTGCTGAACGCGATCGAATTCTTACAACACGCACCTATCGCAGTCATAGATTGTTCCAGGCAAAACGAGTCGTTGAAAAGTGCTACGGTGGATGTGCGAATAGATTTCGAATGTAAAGAAAATATCCCCGCTAATACTACCGCTTTCTGTTTGATAATACACGATCGTATAGTCGAATACGGCCCTTTAACCAACGTGGTACGCAAACTAATATAGCGTGCGTACATATATTATTACTACTACTACTACTAATACTACTACTACTACGGATACTGCTACTATTTTAAAACGTCGATGTCGAAGACCTCAGTTACCGTTCCGACTCCGTCACCGCCGGTGCTACCTAAACGAATAATAATGTTCGCCATTGTCGATCTGCAAGGTTTCAATATCGAACGTGAGTTCGTCGCCAAAGAGATCGCGATTCGCGCAAACAGCCACAATGATAAAACGACGACAACTACGACGATAATCAGACATTAGATCTTCGAACCACCATACTTCGTGAAACATCTGAATTCGTGGGATAACCGTCAAGCGTCCTGGCTGGCGAAGCATCATCACGGACTTCGCTGGTCTGACGGCTATGTTCCATACTCCAAACTTCAGGGGCTCCTCACCAGCGTACTCGCGAACATTGACTTCGTCATCGTGAAAGGTGCGGAAAAGAAAACGTGGATGTTGCAACTACTACCTAACATAATCGTGGAGGATGTATGCAATTTGTACGAACTGACGGCGCGAAAGATCAACAACAACAACAACAGTAATGACAACGCTCGAACTGTCGAAGACGACGGTGGCTACGACGTTGACGATGATTATTGCGGGATCATGCCTGACGTCCCTAATCTGAAGTCTATGTCTTCAACGAATGCTATTCGATGTGCATTTCACAACAACTGCGGTGTTTGCGCGCTAGAGAATGTCGAGAAAATATGGAATTATATACGTAGCGTCACCTAATGTAAGTCTCACACACGCATTGCATCTACTTTACGCGTCATATGCAGAGAAACGAATATGTAAGAGTTATATTTTTTTGTTTTCTATAGTGAACACAACGACGGCGGTGATGAGATCAATGACAACGGCGACTGATTCCTCTACCCACGAGCATGAATATCCCTCCCATACGAATGTTACTTTTACGCAAATACTGATTTTATAATTTAAGGACGCATGGATTGATGGATGTACATTAATAAACATACATTGTTTTGAATAAAAAATTATATTTATTTAAAAAAATTTAAATTTATAAAAATTAAATTTATAAAAAATTAAATTTATAAAAAAAATTTAAATTTATAAAAAAATATTTTATTTTAAAATCGGTGTGATGTTACGTTCTGCAACACACAAAGAAAACACCAAATTATTATTATATAAAACGTTGGTAATAGCATGCGAAACATCAAACAATTCAAATTCGTTTGTACTCACTCCGTAAATAGTAGGGGGAGATCCCAAAACTCGTCTTCAGACGATGGAAACTGCTCCTTCACAATGTCCGCCCGCCACTTACGCCGGATCGATCGAATTTTCCGCCGTAATTCGCGGCAGATCCGTCCATCAGGTCTCGTCGGGTATTGGCGATGCTGAGACAAACACATGACTCGATTAAAACATCGTCGAATGATGTATGCGTATTAATATAATTTTACGAAACGTCACTTACGAGTAGCTGGATGAGGACTTCGCGATCACCTTCGCGCGCCCGGGCCTCGATGTCAGCTCAACGCTGAAACAAACGTGTAAATCGATTAAAACATCGTCAATTGATGTACGCGTATCAGAATAATTCTTCCGAAACATCACTTACGAGGCGCCCGACCGTCCCGAGGTAATCATCACTCCATTCTGCCATTTGGATCTCACGCTCATGCTGCAACAAACACACGATTCGATTAGAACACTGTTGAATAGTGTACGCGCATCAATATTTTTTTGTGAAACAATACTTACGAGATATCGAATGGCATCCCGCCGCTCCACGCGCCACGCCCTCACCAGATTATCGAGAAAATACTGAAACAAATGTATAACTTTGTTAGAAGACTGCCTAATCGAATAAACATACCAATTCAATTTACACAAAACTATACTTACAATTTTTCGCATCAATTCATCCAGCTCGGCGTGCCATACATGTTCAATTTCCCCATGCCGTTGCTATAACAAACGCACAAATTCATTACAATATCGTTGAATGGAATACGCATACTAATTATCGTTGAATGGAATACGCGTACCAATTCAATTCTTACAAAACTGCACTCCAATATTTTTTGCGAAACAATACTTACGAGAAATCGAATGGCCTCCCGCCGCTCCACACGCCACGCACTCACTAGATTATCGAGTAAATCCTGAAACAGACGCATAACTTTGTTAGAAGATTCCCTAATTGAATAAACACACCAATTCAATTTACACAAACTGTACTTACAATTTTTTCCGTCAACACGTCCCGCTCAACATGCCACGCATGCTCAATTTCTCCATGCCGTTGCTATAACAAACGCACAAATTCATTAGAATATCGTCGAATGGAATACGCGCACCAATTCAATTCTCACAAAACTGCACTTACAATGCATCGCTGCATCTCAAATGCATTGATTCTTCTGATTGAACTCATGGCTTATTTTTGGAAAATGCGTGTATTAACTGCACTGGTCCGTGCGACGGTGATCGACACCCTTATATACATTTCGTTTCCCTAGCCTAGAACGATGTTCCAATGCATTGCAGAGTGGGGGTAGTTTTCAAGTAGGGTAGTCTTGAGGTATGGTGGGGATGTCTACGTCACAGTTTCTTCGCATCCTTCTTATTCCTCGATGATTTTATAATATGAAACTAATTATTCCAGCTTATAGTATACTTTTATGACTCATACTTTTATGATTCGCATCGCGAATTGTCTCCGCCTCTTCTGTGGCATGCATGCTCCTTGAATTTGTCATGCATGTCATTTTGAATTTGTCATATATTCTCTAACCCTTGTGCGGTAAACATACACGTCTTGACCGTCATCATCACTGATGTGATATACTTTCACACATTGACATGTACGTGTACGTGAATCAGTATAAAATGACGTGGGTCAGTCCTGTGGACTTCATTACACCACGTACGCTCGAGTGCTAACAAGTATCGTTCGCGTCATTTTTTACGCTGATGAGAATCATACGTCGTGCATATCAAAATGTACAAACGCAGCTTAAACGAATCATCCTGCACATCCGACAACGATGGAGGTCTTCCAAATAAACGTCAACGACAACAATCCAGTATGAGGTATGTATACGTTACTATACACTTTACACTTACTTTATTCACTGTAAACGCAAATGAACGAAGTATTAATTTCATGTACATATTTCTTACAGTTCTGGATCCACAACGTCTAAAACGTTGAAAACACCAAAACCATCAATCGTACGGATCCTGGGACGTGATTACCCACTGACCGCAACAGCTTATAAACGGCTAACTATTGGGATTCGTATTGGGATGGATTCGTGCCACGTTGAGATCGCCATAGCCGACAACAAAGGCTGTGAGGTATGCTTTTCAATGTCTACGTGGATGCTCCTGCTGCAAAACGAGGCGGACATACTCCAACGATTACGCAGCAACGCAACATCAACCCAAACCTCAATCACAATTGACCATTTACGACTAGAATTCACGCGTATGCATGCCGATCAACTTATTAAAATCACCGATAATCGCGCTGTCATATATATGACTGAAGCCACGGTGTGTAAACTATTCGCGTACAAACATTGCATTCAACATATGTTCTCCTGGTTGACAGAAAATATGTACTCTGTAAGCAGTAAATATGCTAGCTTCGTAGACGTTCTGCGTACCGCTACGACACCAACGAATTATGTGAAATTAATTTCCGAAAGCGAGCACTTCGAGCAACATTCTTTGATTGATTGTGAATTGTTGGCGTTAGGATTACAATCCATGCTGCGTGATATAAACCACGCGCCATTGTAGTATGTACATATATTTTAATAATAAATTAATGACTTTCACATCAATACCTGTAACGCATCATTTATAATATCCTTCTTACATATCCTTCTTACATATCTATATATTAATTCTTAGAGGCATAGTCTTAGCGAGTGTCAATAGTGTTTTCGAATATGCAATCTGTGGAATGTCCGGACCCACTGCCACGACCCTTGACTTGTAGCCCCATCGAGAATGGTACTTGAGACGTCGCCCTATTCTCGATCGTGAAAATACTCGGAACGTGACCTCGAATAATTATCGCTTTAGGTTAACATGGGTTGCTTACGCGAACGCAACGCCTAATTCATTTCTTCAGGGGCATCGAGTTTTCTCGAGCGTACTTCTCAGAGGCCTGGACTTGGCGAATGTTAATACCGATTTCGGATAGGCGATATGGGTGGTTCTGACACTGGTCTAATGTAAACCAGATGGTCGCGGGGCTATGTACGAATTCTTTTCACCCCTACACGCTCCCACTACTCTTGACTTGCAGACCCTCGAGAAGGGTACTTGAGAAGTTGCCCTGTTCTCGAACGTGAAAATACTCGGAACTCTACCCCGAATAATTATCGCTTAGTTGGTCGCGTGATCGCAATGCCTAATTTATTGCTTCCGGGACATTGCATTTTCTCGAGGATACTTCTTAGAGGCATGGTCTTGGGAAAAGTCAATGCTCAGATATCACCCTCTTTCTCGGAAATCATAATCGAATGCAATGTCGTGTTTATTCCATGGGCTATCGCGACGATTGATTTACAATAATTATCGCTCTATGTTTATATCATTGCACGTGCGTTGTATCGGTCCCACGATTCAAATATAAACATATGGCATGAAGCGCGTGCACGTAGGCACCAAAAATGCGTTCAATCCTGCTCAGATATAAACACGCGGGATGGCACGGTGCAATGTCGTGTTTATTCCATGGGCTATCGCGACGATTGATTTACAATAATTATCGTTCTATGTTTACATCATTGCACGTGTGCTGTACCGGTACCACGATTCAAATATTTCCTCAGAAAAAATCTTTTCTCCTGGTCCACCTTCTTTCTCAGAAATCATCGTTGAAGACGCGAATTTCCACGAATCGGTCGCGATCGCGCCTGCGCACCGATCCCCGCACGCGTACGGTGATTGCGCGGCGGCGACGCGTGCCCAAAGTACCTTAAACATCCACCAGGTGGCGTCAATACGAAATGTATGAAAAAACCTGGGGAATTTACCGACACGGGTCCCAAATACCAACGCAGACCCAAAGTATCTTAAAAATCCAACATCGACCAAGTGGCGCCAATACGAAATGTATGAAAAACCTAGGAAATTTATCGACATGGGCCCCAAATACCAACGCGGGCCCAAAGTATCTTAAAAATCCAACATCCACCAGGTGGCGCCAATACGAAATGTATGAAAAACCTAGGAAATTTACCGACACGGGCCCCAAATACCAACACGGACCCCAAATACCGACGCAGACTCAAAGTATCTTAAACACCCGGTAGGTGGCGCCAATACGAAATGCGCGCGACGCCATTTTGAAAATTTTGAAATCCCCCCCTGTGACGTCATCCCCCTCACCCATCTCGTCGAAGAGCGTGGTACCCCCTCCACCCTCCCCTCGCCCGCGCGGTACCACCCTCGCATCACCGCACCCCCTCGCCCTAGGGCTCAGAACTCTCATAGTATACTTACTTAAAGGTACGGATCTAGAAGTGCTAGGCGTTGATTAGCCTTTTATCAGCGGGATGTTTCTTAATAGGCAAAATTTTGGAAACCCCGGTGTTACATTCCGAATCGCTATCAGATGTGTCCTTTGAACTGGAATCGGAGCTACTATTAATTTCTGTTACCCGGTTTCGAGACAAAGCATCTGCATTGGAATTTAGACGTCCAGGTTTATGTACAAATTCATATTCGTAATCATGCAATTTTAATCTCCAACGTACTAATCGTTGTCCCGGATCTTTTATCGAGTCTATCGATTTTAAAGGTTCGTGATCACTAACCAAAATAAATTTCCTTCCGTAAAGGTATGGTCGAAAATGTAATATTGCAAAAAGAACTGCTAAACATTCTTTTTCTGTGGTAAAATAATTTTGTTCCGGCTTCGTTAAATTTCTCGAAAGGTAAGCTACCGGCAAATCGTGTCCGTCCACATTTTGACTGAGTACGGCGCCTATTGCGTAATCAGATGCATCAGTAGTTAATGTGAAAGGTTTATCGAAATCAGGATATTGCAATATAGGGCTCTTGCACAGAGCTTTACGTAGAATTCTGAAACTCTCTTTATGTTCTTTCTTTCAAACAAATTTAGCGTTCCTTTGTAATAATTCTGTAAGAGGTTTGGCTTTGGCTGCAAAGTCCTTGATGAATCGGCGATAATAACCGGCGAGACCAAGAAATTGTCGTACATTATTTTGATTTTTAGGACGAGGAAAATGTTTTACCGCAATTATTTTCCTTGGATCTAGTCTTACTCCAGAACGACTAGTAATATGACCTAGATATGTGACTTCAGTTCTCAAAAATTCGCATTTATCAGGCTATAGGGTTAATTTTGCATCATTTAATCGCGTAAATAGACGTCGGACTTTCTTTTCATGGTCTTCCAAATTTCTCGCATAAACAACAATGTCATCGAGGTAGACAAATACTTCCACACCCTGTAGTCCACGCAATACCTGATCCATCAGCCTTTGAAACGTCGCGGGAGCATTCTTGAGCCCTTCGGGCATACGAATATACTCGTAATGACCGTTAGGTGTAGTGAAAGCTGTTTTAGCACGATCTCGTGGATCCATTTCGATTTGTTGGAATCCACTGGCGAGATCAAAGGTGGAAAAGTATCTCGCCTCGCCTAAATGATCTAGAATATCCGTGATGTTAGGCAAGGGGTATGCATCACCTATTGTTTTTTCGTTAAGGTTCCGAAAATCAATTACCAATTTCCACCTTGGATTTCCCTCGGAATCAGGTTTCTTTGCTACTATCCAGAGTGGTGAATTGTATGAAGAATTTGAAATTCCAATAATTTACTCTGCTAATTTACTAGAAATTTGGCGAGCTATTTCTTTTTGATGAACTCGTGGAAAGCGATATTGCCTAGTATTAATGGGCAAGTCATCTGTTGTAGGTATTCGATGTTGAACTAAAGTAGTGGATTCTAATTTGTCACCTGCTAGACGAAATCGTTCAGGAAATTCCTCGACTAATTTAACATGTTCTTTTTCTTCGTCATTAAATGATCTAAACGCAATTTTGATAAAATTCTGGTTACTCGGTCCGTTGATACCGGTGACTCCTGCTGTTAGAAATGTAATTTAGTGGATCGGTGTTAGCGATTTTATAATTGATGGTTCGAAAGTAAAGTATATGGTTTAGTACTTATTGTTTTATAGTCACAATTAGTTATAATTTAGATTTTATGTAAAGGTAACAACGTCAATATATATATATATAACTCTTACACTTATGGATTATATGCACAGTTATACACGCAGTTGAAGTTCAATTAGTACAAAATTAGTGAAAGCTGTACATTCAAGCAATGTTAAATATATGAATTTTACACACACAATGGACAGTTTAACTACAAGAGTTATTAAATTTTGAATAAAACTATTAAGCAGCAACTAACAAGTCTAGCTAGCGAAGCAATGTCGCGAAGCTTAGTTTCGTAGCAAAGTGAAAAGCAGCGCAAGCAAATGTGCGAAGCAAAGGTATAAGTAGCGCAAGCAATGTGCGAAGCGAAGTATAATTACCACTTGTAGCGAGGTCAAGAACAGAGTGGCCGATTCCCAGAAATTATGGTCAATTTCTAGGAAGAGCAAGCCTTCCCCTTCCATGGACCGCGAGTCGATGGAAGGGGACGCGATTCGCGCTCCACGTGAGTGAGCAGGCCGATGCCGCCTGCCTAATTAGCCTAGAACGTCGGTAGGTGTCACTAACATGCTACTTTCGTGAACATTCTCCCCGGCATTCATCACTCGATGAATATGATCATAGATATGGATCGATACATGGGCCGACCGTGGCGCCGCTCAACTCATGTGGAGATGTCAGATAATTCGAGTGATATTATTGATCGCGATCTAATGCGACGGAATCGCGAAGTGATGGTGTTTGTTCGGTGTTCTGTGCAAATGGCAAGAAAACTAATTTCGTGATGGGTCTGACGAATTCGGCACGAGCAGTCTTTACAGTGACAACGCGAGTTAGACCATCGCTGCCCGGATGCAGGTGAGTAATTCGGGCTAAAGGCCATCGCGCAGGTGAGGTTAACTCGGATTTAATTATGCACAGATCACCGACGCGGGGCTGAGGGTGAGGGCGTATCCACTTGTTACGTGTTTGGAGTGATTGTAAGTACTCGGTGGCCCAGCGTCTCCAGAATTGCAACCGCATCTGTTGCAGCAGATGCCATCGAGAGAGGCGAGAAGTTGGGACGTCCTCGATGACGGGATCGGGCACGCTCAGTAGGGCGTCGCCGATCAAGAAGTGGCCAGGTGTCAGTGGAGTCAAGTCGCTGGGGTCGTCGCTCATAGCTTGTAGTGGGCGAGAGTTGAGGCAGGCCTCGATCTGATGGAGCAGCGTCGACATCTCCTCGAAGGTGAGGTTCTGATCGCCTACCACCCTCCTGAGGTGGTACTTTGTAGATTTGACGGCTGCTTCCCAAAGTCCTCCGAAGTGAGGAGCAGCAGGAGGATTGAACCGCCATTCTATTCCTTCCTTCAGCAATGTGGAGTGGATGCGGTTGCGTCCGGTGTCGAGATGGGTCAGCATCTCCTTCAGCTCGCGGGCGGCTCCCACGAAGTTGGTACCTCTGTCGCTCTGGATCACAGCGCAGAGACCTCGACGTGACGTGAAACGGCGCAGCGCAGCGAGGAAGGCTTCAGTGCTACAATCAGAAACCAATTCAAGATGGACCGCTCGCGTGCTCAGGCAGACGAACAACGCCACATAGCCCTTATGTGTGCGTCGACCTCTTCCCCGGGACATTAGCAGCGATACAGGGCCGGCATAGTCAATTCCCACGTGTAGGAATGGGCGGGCCGGTGTTACACGTGTAGCAGGTAAGTCGCCCATCAGCTGCTGTCCAGTTGAAGCTCGCCATCGTATGCAAGCCGGACATCGTAGTATGGCAGCCTTTACCCGTTGTCTTCCTTGCAGAATCCAGTAGTTTTGGCGCAATGTGGCCAAAACGAGTTGCGTTCCCCCATGGAGTGTGCGTTGATGGGCCTCGTCCACCAGGAGTTCCGTCAACCTGCTATCCGGAGGTAGCAGCACCTGGTGTTTGGCGTCCAATGGCAACGCAGAATGGCGTAGTCGTCCTCCAACGCGTAGGAGCCCGTGGACGTCTAGGTATGGATTAAGCCGCAGCAGCCGGCTACGGCTTGATAATGGATGCCCCAGTCGCAATTGTTGGATTTCAGACTTGAACTCCTGGTGTTGTATGATGATCAGCCAGCGGTTCCGGGCTGCATCTATCTCGTCTGGCAGCAGGTAAGTTCCTTTCTTCTTTATGGTACTCTTCTGTAGCCACCGCAAGCACCAGGCGGTGATTCTAAATAGAGATTGAGCGGATGAGAATCGTTTTAAAAATATCTCGCCTGTTGCAGGTTCACCCGACGTCACGAGCGCAGCAGTTCGGGCTTCCAAGTCGGTCTCTGGTAGTGGAGGCTGATTGAGGGCGGCCCATCCTGCCGTAGTTTGCAGCCAGCTCGGTCCTGTCCACCATAATTTAAACTCGGGTAACTGACTGGGCCGGATTCCTCTGGAGGCACAGTCCGCTGGATTGTCCGCGCTGGCCACATGGTGCCACTGCGCGTCGGGCAGTGTCCGCTGTATTTCGGACACTCGATTCGCCACGTAGGTCTTCCACTGAGCAGGATGACCTCGAATCCAGGCGAGCGTGATGGTGGAGTCGCTCCACATGTGACGGGTGGTTCCACTCACGTTTAAGCTCTCGCAAGTAAGTGCCATAAGTTTGGTTAGCAGCAAGGCAGCGCACAACTCCAATCGAGGCAGCGAAATCTTCTTCAGCGGTGCCACCTTTGTTTTTGCCGTGATCAGCTGAGTCCTTGTTGTGCCATCGGGGTTCAAGACTCTGAGATAGATCGCGGCAGCATAGGCTCGTTCCGAGGTATCAGCAAACCCATGTAGTTCTCGCAGCTGAGCTGTCGGCCTCAGTCCGATCCAGCGAGGGACAGCAATACGGCTCAGCTCAGGCAGGTCCGCTAAGAACTGAGTCCAGTATCCGGCTTCTACCGGCGGTAAAGGTGAGTCCCAATCTAAACGTAATAACCAGAGTGTTTGCATGAATATCTTGGCGTTAACCGTAACTGGAGATACCAAGCCCAGTGGATCAAATATCCTTGCAAGTGTTGATAGAACCAATCGTCGTGTTATCTCGCTCCCCGGCATTGGGGGCTGTACGCGGGCACGGAAGCAGTCGTCCGCCGGGCTCCAGTTGACTCCTAGGGCTGAATGAGTTTCGCCCGCCTGCCATTTGAACTCCGGTATGGCATCTTCAGCGGGTATTTGTTCCATGACAGCGGGTTGACTGGAGGCCCATTTCCTGAGGTTGAATCCTCCCGCCTTGCAAAGTAGGCGTAGCTCGTCTTGAAGGTCGATGGCTTCCTGCACCGAGTCCGCTCCTGTCAAGACGTCGTCCATATAGACGTCGCGTTGTAATATGGCAGCTGCACGCGGGTACCGCTCTTGCTCGTCCAGTGCCAGTTGCTGTAGCGTGCGAATCGCCAAGTAAGGGGCACACGCTAACCCATAAGTGACCGTGTTGAGCTGATAGTCCCTTATCTCACGGTCTCCCCTTTCTCTCCAGAGAACGCGTTGAAATCGGCGATCGTCAGGGTGGATCAGGATCTGCCGGTACATTTTCTCCACGTCGGCAGTGAGACAAACCCGATGTATCCGCCAGCGGAGAAGTAGCTGCTGCAGATTTGGCAGTAGATTGGGTCCGATCAGTAGCATATCATTGAGCGATCGACCAGACGTGGTGATAAAGGATCCATTGAAGACCACACGTAATCGGGTAGTGGTGCTGCCTTCCTTCATAACCCCATGGTGAGGCAAGTAGTAGCTCGTTTCTGTGGAGTGATTGACTACTTTTGACATGTGCGAGAGTTGCATATACTCACGCATGAATATGTCGTAGTCCTGTGCAAACGATGGATCCTTCTTGAATTTGGCTTCCATTCGTTGTAGCATCCTTCTGGCCCCTGGTTGAGACTGGCCGAGCTCCGGTGTCTCACGAAATGGCAGGCGAACCATATAGCGTCCGGACGGCAAGCGTTGATGTGTCGTCTGGAAGTGGTCCTCGCACTGCTGTTCCTCGGCGGTATACGCAGCTGATACCGCAATCTCTTCCTGTTCCCAGAAGCGTTGCACTAAGGGCAGCAGGTCCTCCTCGGTGGAACATGACTGGGCTGACAGGCCTCGTCGCTTGACGGCTTCGGAGCCAGTGTCTGGCGTAGCGGGTCCGGACACGATCCATCCCAGCGTAGTTTGCTGGGCAATGGGTTCGCTGGGGCGGCTCCTACCAATACCATCGCGCAAGATGAGGGCAAAGGCGTCGGCTCCCAGCAGAAGGTCAATCGGCCCCTCCGCGTCGAAACCAGGGTCAGCGAGAGTAAGTCCCTTAAGATGATCCCACGCAGCAGCACGGCGATTGATTCGTGGTTGGTAGGAAGTAATCCGGGGCAGTACCAGGGCGACTATCACGTGGCGATCTGTAGAATTGAAGTATGCAGAAAATTCTAATTGTACCTTTCCACGGATGCGTTCTGGCTGCGGACTGCCAACACCGAGAAGATTGATGTAGGCAGCTTTTCTTGGTAAACGTAACTGCTGAGCCAGTGCCTCGGTGATGAGGGACACCTCGCTGCCTTGGTCGACTAGAGCACGCACCAGCCTTGAACCACCATCTTGTTGTAGCACCTTCACCCTTGCTGTGGCCAGTAAAACTGCAGGTACTGCGGTTGACACACAGCTCGAAGTTTTAGTAGTGAACTCCTTGTCGAAGGTACGATCCTCTATTTCCTCATGAATCGTTGTATGGTGCTTTCCGTTGCACTTCTGGCAGCGTCTCTCCGAATTGCAATCACGCACGTGGTGCTTGCAGAGACAATTGTAACAGAGACCGGCGGTTTGTAACGCCGCGCGGCGCTCGGCAACGGTTTTAGATTTATATTCTCGGCAGTGCAAAATGAAATGATTTGCCTCGCAGATACTGCACGGGTCTGGTTGGCGCTTAACTTGACTGACCTGGTGCGTTTTGGCCGTCTTCTGGTGCATAGCGGGCTTCGCAGTAGAATTCTTGGGCCCCTTGCGTTCCTCCTCCAAGGCCTCAAGGGTGTTGACTCTGCCCTCCAGGAATTCCTGTAGCTCTTGAAAGGTCGGCGGTGTCTTCGTCTTTCCGATGAGGGTTTCCCATTCACGGCGGGTTTGTGGGTCTATCCGTTCTACTATTAAATGGATAAGCCAGTCGCCGCTGGCGTCGAAGGGCCGTTTCATGCTTGCAAGGGCCTTGACCGTATCGCACACGGTGTAGAATAAACGCTTGAGCTCTGTTCCAGATTCGCGTGTAAGCGTTGGTAAGTTAAAAATTGTAGCTAGTTGCGCTTTAACCATCAGTCGCTTATTCTCGTAGCGTTCCTGTACCAGCGTCCACGCTGCCTCGAAATTCTCCTCATCTTCGGGAATATTGCGAAGGAGAAGCGCCGCATCTCCCTTAAGAGCCCCACGGAGGTAGTGGAGGCGCTCCGCATCCGATAGCGTGGGTTCTCGGAGTACTAATGATCGAAAAAGCCCTTTAAAGGATGGCCAGTCCTTATGTTGACCTCCGAAGGTAGGTAAAGGAATCTTTTGAAGTGAAGACGGTGTACGAGTGACCGCAGCAAGAGAACGATCACCCGGTCTTTCCTCAGAGGCCAGACGCTCCATGGTACGAGTCAGAATCCTTTCATTTTTCTCTATCTCATCCAGCTTTTCCATAAGCAGGCTCTCTTGTTCAAGGAACACCTCTTCTGTTCGCGATGGTTCGTCCTCGTTCCAATAATTATCCTCCATTATTTGCTTCTCGGACGTTAGAGCACGTAATTGGTCGTGTTGCGCTTCGAATTTAGCCCAATTCTTGCGCAGGGCCGTTAATCGCGAAGTAACGTTTGCCTTGGTAAATTTAGTCGCGCCGAGCTTCCTCAGGTTTTCAAACGTGTTCGCGATTCGTCGGTTGAGGTCACGTTGACTTTCTATCAGGTGGCTCATTGTTTTGCAGGTGGAGGTCACGCTGTTGTAAAAACTGTTTGCGGAAGAAGTCGCGGAAGAAGGTCACACGCGACTGTTGGAGGGCACCCGTGTATAAAAACTGTTTGCGGAAGGCGTCGCGGAAGAAGGTCACACGCGACTGTTGGAGGGCACTCGCGTATAAAAACTGTTTGAACTGTTTTATAGGCACTGTCTCCGGCTCGAAGGACCAAAAAATGTTAGAAATGTAATTTAGTGGATCGGTGTTAGCGATTTTATAATTGATGGTTCGAAAGTAAAGTATATGGTTTAGTACTTATTGGTTTTATAGTCACAATTAGTTATAATTTAGATTTTATGTAAAGGTAACAACGTCAATATATATATATATAACTCTTACACTTATGGATTATATGCACAGTTATACACGCAGTTGAAGTTCAATTAGTACAAAATTAGTGAACGCTGTACATTCAAGCAATGTTAAATATATGAATTTTACACACACAATGGACAGTTTAACTACAAGAGTTATTAAATTTTGAATAAAACTATTAAGCAGCAACTAACAAGTCTAGCTAGCGAAGCAATGTCGCGAAGCTTAGTTTCGTAGCAAAGTGAAAAGCAGCGCAAGCAAATGTGCGAAGCAAAGGTATAAGTAGCGCAAGCAATGTGCGAAGCGAAGTATAATTACCACTTGTAGCGAGGTCAAGAACAGAGTGGCCGATTCCCAGAAATTATGGTCAATTTCTAGGAAGAGCAAGCCTTCCCCTTCCATGGACCGCGAGTCGATGGAAGGGGACGCGATTCGCGCTCCACGTGAGTGAGCAGGCCGATGCCGCCTGCCTAATTAGCCTAGAACGTCGGTAGGTGTCACTAACATGCTACTTTCGTGAACACCTGCTGTTCAGAGTCAGAATCGAAATACTCGCGTTCTTCAGAAAAGTTTCTTGTAAAATTTCTTGAGGCGGTATTTCTATTTGAATGTCCTTATCTAGGGTATTTATTGCAAAAACATGGCACACATTATTTTTAATTTTTACGACCGCTTCCCCAATATAAATTCCATCTATTGTTTTAATCAATGGCAAATATCCTTATTTCAAATTACAACTACTAATACGATAAACACGCGGCGTAGGTGCTTCCTCCGGAGGAGCCTCGCCAATAAAATGGATCGGTCGAATTGGTTGACTTTGTGTAACTATAGTATTATGTGCAAAAGAAATTTCGGCTTTTTCTTGTCTCAAATAGGCTTTTCCTAGAATACCGTCACTATGTATCGGAAAATTTGATCTTACTACATGAAATAGGACTGGTTGATCCAAAATTGATACTATTGTGGTTCCTAATGTTTCCATTCTTTCGTCCGTAATTCCTCTCATTTCGATAGAGTCGCGAACATCGACGGTTATATCCTCGTGCAATGCGTTTCATTTTATTACATTTATGTCTGCACCCATGTCAATAAAAAATGTTGCATTTTTATATCGTAATTGTTCCGCGGTTAATTTTACAACTGGCGATTCATCCTTACAACCCAAATTTAATATTGTTGATCCTTTTCCAGAAATCTTACCGTCGGACGACGCTCTGAGTTTTGATTGTTCGACGGGCGACGCTCGGGATTTTGGTAACTCGTCGTCGCGTCTGTTCGAGGAGTTACACGGGAGTTTAAATCCGAATTATTACGTGCTTCTAACGAATTTTGATTCGGCGAATATGATCGATTTTGATTTGGCGTGATTTTGATTGGGTGAATACGAAGAATTTTGGTTTGGCGAATACGACCTGGACTCGCGAAATCCTACGGTGTTCCGTGAATCGGGATTCGAATTCCGTGAACTTGTTTGGAAATTTGGATTTTGGTGTGCGACTTGTGTCGCCTGGGGAATTGGACTTGTGCTCCGTGCCAATTGTGGAGCCGTCGGAGTTTGTGCGTACGGCGAATTTGACGGAAAACGCGGATCCTGTGGATACGATGGATAATACGGTGGATAAGGCATTTGATAAAAAGGTGGGTAATGCATGTAGGGATACGGGGAATAAGCAGGATACCCATATTCTGGATATCTACTCGATTCCGTGTTATTTCGCGGTAGTTTATGAATACCCATTGGAAATTTTGAATAATCTGAGATTTCAATCGCGTTTGGACTTGGGCTTCGCGAACGAGAGTCACCAAAATTTTGATTTCGCGAATCGCGATAAGTGATTCAGCAAGAATAAGCTTTGACGTGAATTACTTCGAACAGGGGAATCTGAACGGGGATCATCCTGTCTTGAAAGAAACAGTCTGTTTGTATCTCCAGTCGGTATTATTCCAGACCTCATTCGCGTCTCGACTCGCGTCGCATGTTTTAGCGCGTCCTCTAAAGTTTTTGGATCTCGCGCGTCCACGGCCCTGGCTATCTCGTCCGGCAAACCCCGAATAAATGCTTCTAGCGCGCAGTCCTTTATCGGGCGCAGCATCTTATCCGCGTCCTCGCCATACGAGGTTTCCAGCCCGAGTCGAGCTCCGCTAATCAAAATATTGAGGCGATCGTGGAAATCATTCACAGTTTCGTTTCTATGCATGCGGATATTTTGAATTTCATGATGGTAATATGGATAATTTTTCCCGGGAGCGAATCTAGTTTTCAAATGTTTAATTAATTCGTTTACGGTATTAAAAGTTTTCCGAAAATACTATCGCGTGCAGCTCCTTGTAATTTTCCTAGGACTGCTTTAACAAACGGGCCTTCCGACGCAGGCGGTACGAAAACCGCGCCGTTTTGCACGTCTTGTAAGACATCTTTTAGAGGTATGTTTTTCCCATTAAAGAAAGGAATATTCAACGTCCCGTGCTGCAAAGCAAAGCATTCCGCCATAGACGTCATCATCGCGTTCGTTGCTAAATTTTTCGAATTAGTTCAAAGAATATACACAAATATATAATAAGCTGAATATATACAAGCTGAAAATAAATTAGAAGGCTATATCGCGGATTTTCCTACAACTGTCAAGAAACACAAATAAAAATGCAAAGCGTACCGATTAAATCACATATACCAAATTACATTTGTATTGTTTTTCTCTCGAACGTCTCAGAAAATACCACAACGGATGGGGTTGACAAAAACAGAATCCCACTTCTGACACCAGTTTAGCTGTTACGTGAGGGCTTTAATTTTTAAATGACCGAGCGGTTGAGTCTAATTTCCTCAGGTAATGCTTAACGAATTTTAAAGAGATTTTATAATTTTGACATAATCAGATTATTACGCAAAAATCAGAATTGTTTTTGGGTACGGCTTTTGTCTACAACCCATACAGGTTGCCCAATCGGGATGTGGTACTTTAAAGGAGACTGGTTCGAGAAGAATATGACAAGATGTATGTGAAAATTACCATGTATTACAAAAATGTGCAAAGGAAAGATTTTAAAAGGTGGTACAAAAATGGGAATTTACATGGATTCATACGAAGTCGTAGATGACCAACAAATATGAACGTTTTGCGATAAACAAAATATAAAAGTTCAAACGCGATATGTAAAATTCTACAACCAATTCCAAAGGATTCGATTCGGTTTCAGAGGTCGCAATTAATTATCTGACGCAAATATTTTATGGACGACAATTGATCGAGGGAAACCCCGCAACTCATTATGTGAGTTGGATCAATGTTTGCGCAAGTATTTAGTTCTAATTTTTCAAAACGAACAATTTAGGAAAAATCGTGCGATCGCAATATTATTACACAAATTAAAGAATTTAATAAACGCGGTACACGCTGAAAGGAAGCTAGCAGTCAATCGAGGGAAGATCCCACAACCCACTAGGTGGTTGAATTAACTGCTGGTTCAGTACAATATTAAATATATTTTAGATGACTCACCGGTTCGAGACAAGAGGACTTAGATTTTATACGTCTTACTCTCTCTGGTTTACTCGCTTTCTCGCAATCTTTGTTTGTCCCTCACTCTCCGTCTGACCTGGAGAGGTCTGCGGTTGATGGTGGAACGCAGGAACTCCGCACAATACACCAATGTCGATGTGGTTCACAATATATTGTTTTTAAATATTAAACACGTAGAATTTAAATAAGGATTTAACGGTAGAATTTATAGGAACGCAAAAATAATGTATATAAGTCTTTACGGGGACTGAGACCTTCCACGCACTACAAGACAACACGGGAACTCCGACTCAAAGACTATTTCAAAGAATAGTTAATGTCCCTCGGACAGAGCAACCACGCACTATGCGACTTGTCAGTTGATTGCCACAAGCGTTCGCAGGGTAGGCCCGAGCACTCGGGCCTTTCCACAAAGAGCGCCAAAATTGCTGACTCTGCACCTCATGCACACGGGCCCAACCGTCGTCGCTCGGAACGTTCCCAGCATCCAAGTTGTTATCGCGCCCGGCGTTCTAAGAACGTCGACTGTGTTGGAATATTTTTGCATGGAAGAACGCAGTGGCGTAACGGCTCATATAAAATTATTATTATAATATGGATTGTAGATTATTGACAATTGATCGAGGGAAACTCCCACAACACTCAATGGTAGGATCAGATGTCAATGATGGTGTAACAAAATTTTAACAGGGAAGAAAAATATAAAGTGGTCTACTAGAAGGCTTATCACAGCGCGCATTCTAAGAACGTCGACGGCGTTAGGAGATCGCTGACAGTAATCTTCCATGAGAATATGCCGTGGCGTGACAGGCTTCAAGCAGAATTAAATTACAACTATTAAGAATATTCACAGATAATCGACTACTGATTGAGGGAAGTTCCCATAACACGTGCTGGTTGAATCAATGGTCGACATCTGTGTAGCGAAAATTTTGAGATGAATTTAAAAAGTGACCGGCACGTAACAATCGACTCGCGTGATCGTATGTTCCGCGAGTACAAGTGCCATTGCTGGCACTTGTGACCACTGACAGAGTCAGTGGTACCGCGCTTCAAAGCGCGGTGCGACACGCGTCCGGTAAAATAGTATTACTATTTCCGGCGTTAGACCTTTTTCGCTTTTGCAAGCTCTTCGGTTTTTCATTCGCTCTTTCCTCTAGTATAAATTGAGGCTCCCGAATAGGCATGCATCTGTTGTGTCGACTATCTATTAATTCCGGTAGCATACAACCTAAATAAAATTTAACCAGTTTTGGTTCCATTTCTATTTCCCAAAACGCATAATCTCTCTTTTTTATAGAATTTAGACCCTTCGGGGTCCAAACGCAAAATATACAGTACTTTGGGTCAGTAATGTGTAACTGGCCTTGTACTTGATAATAATAGTGATGCGTTTTCTTCATTAAACTTCCTTTACGTGTGAACATGCGCCGGACAGCGGAAACTTTCTCAATAGCTTCCCCCGGCGTAAAGTTCTCCGCTGATTTGGGGCATTCAATTTCCACAATACCGTCTTGACCGATGATTCCATCCGGTGAAGCTTCTAAGAAGGGGATGCAGCTGTCAATGAAAAATCCACATTCTCCAATATCCTTATATTGCTTCTTCAATTCTTCGCGAGCAATTTTCTCACATTCTTTCCCGTATTCCACTGCGGGTGCACTAATTATCTTCAGATACACAAATGACTTCACTGCGTTTGCGCATAGCGTGTCAGGTCGACGACGGCACACTTGTCCAAAATTGGATGCTGTCAATAATTTGGACCTATACTGCAACCATCTGCGTTTTTTCGCTTGTTCGATGGTTTCCTCTTCAATAGCATGTCTTTTCTCTTGCCACTCATTGAGCATTTGCATATGCTTCTCCCGCTCCAGTTCATAAATTTCAGATGTCATGTCTAGCTTCTGTGCATTTTGTCCATAATCGGAATCTTTTTGCGAGGGCACGTGCTTGCGAACATATCGCACAGCCTTCGTTCCCTTCTGTTTTTCATTTTTCTTTTCCTTTTCTTTCTTCTTTTCTTCTTCCATTTGGCGTACAGATTCGAGCGTTTTCTTCTTCATTATCGCATTCAATCGCGAGTGCACTTGGTTCGAGTTGTACTGCACGACAGCAGCAGCACATCTCCCTGTATACGGTCCTCTTTCGGCGAAATTTAATCTTTTTCCGCCAGTGTACTTAGCAATTAGTCCGTCCAAACTTTCCACAGCGTTATTTGTAGTATTATACAGTAAGCTCTCCGCATGAGCTAACAGTGGACGAAGTATTTCTTTTACTTCCTGGTACACTCCAATTTTCACCAATTCTGGAACAATGTTTCTTTCATTCTCTTTATTCTTTCCATCGCAGAAATATTCTAGTCTTGCACACTCTGCGTGTTCACCAAACACGTGGCTTGGAACATTCTGTATGTCGCCATACAAATTCTTCGTTTTCTCGTCGATTGATACATTCTCATTGTATCTAAACTTTGCGGCTTTTACGATATCCGTGCGTATCCGGCGAATGCTACTTTCCACAGATTCGTGCATTCAATTTTTTTTACACGTATCTGTCTCTTATATGGGTCCGCATCAATAATCTTCTTATACACGCTGCTATCCCCACCAGCAATCAGGGTAGAATAAACGAGCCCACGCTTTTCTACGCTAGTATTGAATCCATCTACTATAACATCGCTTTCCATAGCAGTCGATGCTCGAGATGTGTTCCAGTTTTTGAAGCATGTGTGCTTTTGGGGTTCTTTCTTGTTTTTCGCAGCAATCGGACAAATTCTGCAAACTTTATTTCGAACTCCGTAAAATAAAACTTTTTTCGTGTGATAGCCAACTATCACGCCGACTCCAGACGCAGAATCGTAAAATCCACTGCGGTAGGATCTCTTCATCCAGCTTCCGTCGGCCACCACGGAGATATGGGGGATTCCCGATTAGGGAAGAACGTCGCCTCTTTCAATTGCCAAACGTTTTTCTTCTTCAGCCGCTGCTAGCATCTGTTCTTCTGCAGCGGCAATTGCGGACTTGACGAATTCATCTTGATTCTTTACGAAATATCTCTTCGACATGCAACGTATGTTCACTCCTGCAAAAGTGTGTACCAATTGGGCATAGCTGCCTCCACATAAAATTGTTGCATTAACGGCGCCCTGATTCGTATCCACTTCTTCAGCTTCGTCCGATTGATTGTGGATTTCAGCTTTGTAATGGCATAAAGTGCACATTACGCTGAAGATGCTCTTGAAGCCACGCCGTTTCACACCATTTATTTGTAGGTGTTCAATGCCACAGTCTTCCCTATGTTTTGCATGCTTGCCTATCTCCTGCAATTGAACAAGCACATTTTGGAAATTCATTATATCGTTGCTATTTAGAAGACGAGATTGTTCTTGTGGCTTGTTCTTCGCAATTTTTTCTCGAACGTAGTTTTCTTCTTCGTTACTTCCTACATCCGTGCCTTCTGATAATTTGATTCCCAATTCTTCCAGCGCTTCTTCAGTTGCTTCCGAACTGGCGGTATCAGTATTTTCATCGGATGGCGCGTACATTATCTCTTGTTGCGTATGATTTCGTCCATCAGAAGTGGATGGTGCATCTACAATACGTTCCTCGGCCACTTCTTCTGGAAGTTGACCCACGGCAGTATTGTCTGTCGTTTTTGCGCTTTCTTGATTCTTCTTTTGAAGGGCTAACGACAATCTCTTTTGACGATATACTTTCCGTTTCGACAATCTCCTTACGTACGGACGTAATTTTCGCGAACAAAACGGAGAATTATTATCCATATCTTTTTGCACGTCCTGCGTGTCCACATTTCCACTGTCACTCATTTCACACTACAAACACAACGCAAACACAACATAAAGTTCTTCTGTCCGTTGCAGAAAAATGTAAACGTGAACGCGTTACGTGTAATGAAATCAAAATTCGCGCAACTGGGCCGTTTAGAAAAAAATGAAGCTCCACAAATCAGGCAACGGTGATAACAATCCGTTGTTATAGAAAAGGTCACTTCATTGAAATCAAGCCGACATAGCGGACATTGATTGTGTGCAGGATTTGGAGGAAAATAGAGATGAAAGAAGTAAGTATTATATTGCATACTATTATACAGGAAGATTCTCTCGCTACAGTCCTCAAAGGCGATATGGCCAATAAGTCGTGCCTCGCTCAGTTTCGTGGATTTTGATGTTCGAGACCACGGAAACTATACAATGTCTCTAAGCAAGTCTCGTGAAGATGAAACGACACCGCGCGGTCGAAATGTATTTACTGGCGGAATCGCCTTTGGGGACTGTAGCGAGATAATCACCCTGTATGTTCATACAATCTTACTATTTTCCATAAAATAACACATTCATTATTTCATTTCTAGATGGAGGAAGAAATAAAAGAAATACAAAAAAAAATGGATGAAGGCCAAGTCGAGGGGAGGGAGGACGATAATCTAAATAATTTGCAGAAACAATTAACGAAAGTAATTATGTAGAAGATATAAAAAATGTATTTTTTCCACACCTGCATGAAAATGTGTGTCTTTTTACGCCTGCTGAACAGGAGTAAAATGACCAATTTCAAGCTTTCAAAAACACACCTTTCATGCAGGTGTTGAAAAAAGTATTGTACGTGACATGGGAGAGACGCGATTTTGCCCCACGCTGCGCTCGGGCAGCAAACTTCACGCTCGTCGAAATCGCTTACATCTCTCCCTTGTCATGCAATGTACTATTTTCTAAAGTTTGTTTGGTATGAATGGTTTGAGGAGTCACTATATGTACGGGTAGAAATATAAAATGTAATATTTATTTTACTGTTTCAGATAAAGAAACGGTTAAAGCGCCTTCAATATGGCTGCAATAGAGGCAGTAGGAGAGGACGGCGCGGAGGAGGCAATTACAGACGGCACGGGCGTGGAGGAGGCAATTACAGACGATGCGGAGGCGATAATGGAGGGGGCGGACGCGGGACAATTATTATATGTAATTAATTCAAATATATAAAAAAATGTTTATGTGGTGTAGTCGTGTGTCGTTTTCTCGGTTCATACTCCGTCCTTTGCGTGGACGACGGGCGTGAGCGTTTACAGCGTAAATAATAAACTTTACACGAAAACGGCGTTTCGAGAGCTTACAAGGGCTTCGCGTAGGAAAAGGACGGAGTATCAGGCGTCCGAAATACGGAGCGAGACAAAGTATGAACGCGTCGCCTGTCGCGTACCGTTCATCGCTCGCTTTCAGTCCTTATGCCAGGTCCGTCCAACTTTTGCTCTTGCCCTCGAAGAGCGGCCGCAAGTGGTTGCGAGCGAAGGCAAGAGCGACGGCAAGAACGGCAGCCGTAAAAGAGTGGGGATACGTAGCGTTCATAGATTCCCCCTCCTAGAAGGCCTTTCGCTCTTGGGCCTGGCTCCGTGCCTCCGAGAGCGAAGAGCAACTCGCGGCTGCTCGCACGAGCAAACCCTTGGACGGGTCTGCCTTATGCCTTACTCGCTCTCGCCTTCGGCAAGAAAGGAGCGATGATTCGCTGCATGTGTATGTACGGTACATATAAATTTGAAAAAAATCACAGAAGGCAAAAAGTAATTCACTTGGTGTGGAATGACGTGGATTCGTACATAATATATCGTTTGTTATTCACCGTGATTCATTCAAGCTTCTCTGACAACAAAATAGTAATGGGGGAAGTGCGGTAACAACGCAATACGACTCTCAATACGTATTGGCAACTATGTCTTTCCTACATTTATCGGCTAGTTTGGACTTCCACCGGTTTTGATGGTACATGGCACGAATATGCCATCAACGCCGGTGACGGAGAATCCTTGAAGCTTCATTCTGTCATTTCTCGAGTCTGTCTCAGTACACGAGTCGTAAATTCATTATTATTTCAACCTACGGTGCTTATTAGCGTTCAAACGCACCAGACCACCCTGCACGAATGTCTACTGGAGACAACTATACCCGCAAAAACTTCCTTCGTGCCGATTCCAGGAAGAAAGTTGGTTGAAACGGTTTGTTTACTACATTGCGTATACGTATAAACTGGTGGTACGGGGCTCGAATATACTATCAGCGCCGGTGACGGAGAATCCTTGAAGCCTCATTCTGTCATTTCACGATTCATAAATTCATTATTATTTCAACGTACGATAATTATTAGCGTTCAAACGCACCAGACCACCCTGCACGGATGTGTACTGGAGGCAACTATACCCGCAAAACCGCCCTTCGTGCCGATTACAGGGAGAAAGTTGGTTGAAACGGATTCGCGTATACGTACACGCTTTTCCTAGCTTGTGTGAGCGTACGCACACACTTCAAGGCCCAGTGAGACGGCCCCCTTAAGAACTTTTTCTTTCTTTCTTGTCTCTGTGGTGTCTTGTCTTGTTTATTTATTAACCAAGACAATTAACATTTTTTCGGCAGAGCAGCACCAAATATTTTGAATAAAATATTTATTCGTATTAAAATAGTGCTTAAAATCGTGCTTAATATTATTGAATACATTTTTTCTTTGTATAAATAGCCATTGTGATAATTGGCGCAATTGTTGTATATCATTACTTTTGTAAAGTTAAATACAGCACATTAATAAATTTATATTAATTTACGACAATGTTTTTAAATGGGATTCTTTTTAATGAGATTATATTGGGAAGTGACATGGGGGCGGGGCCTAGCCAAGATGGCGCCGATATGGGTACAAGATATATGCGATATTGTAGTTATTTGCGAAAATGTTCCTTTCTATGCAAAGTATATGTGATTGGGAAGGTTCAAATCCTGTCCAGCGGAATTTTATAGAAGGTGAATGTGTATTTCGAGGGTTTGACTTGCACCCTTAGAGCGCTTCTACTTTCGCCACCAGATGTCATGGTGACGGATGTCATTTCCCAATACTTGGCGCTCTTTTTTGTACCTTTTTTTAAAAAAGGTAATTTTGTGGGGATTTCACACATTTTGTAGTGTTCATTATGACTGGATAATTTTTTCACTCCCTCGGGTTAATTATTAATATTAAGTGAAATATTATATTGTCATCCAAACTACGCATGCCTGCAAAGCTACAAGACAAGTGGATTGGTGGAATTGGTTTAAATTTGAGTTTTCAGATATGAAGTAAACATACAAGAAGCAAACAGAGGATCGAAACTGAATAAAATTGTTTATTTAATATTGTTCACGAAAGTAGCATGTTAGTGACACCTACCGACGTTCTAGGCTAATTAGGCAGGCGGCATCGGCCTGCTCACTCACGTGGAGCGCGAATCGCGTCCCCTTCCATCGACTCGCGGTCCATGGAAGGGGAAGGCTTGCTCTTCCTAGAAATTGACCATAATTTCTGGGAATCGGCCACTCTGTTCTTGACCTCGCTACAAGTGGTAATTATACTTCGCTTCGCACATTGCTTGCGCTACTTATACCTTTGCTTCGCACATTTGCTTGCGCTGCTTTTCACTTTGCTACGAAACTAAGCTTCGCGACATTGCTTCGCTAGCTAGACTTGTTAGTTGCTGCTTAATAGTTTTATTCAAAATTTAATAACTCTTGTAGTTAAACTGTCCATTGTGTGTGTAAAATTCATATATTTAACATTGCTTGAATGTACAGCTTTCACTAATTTTGTACTAATTGAACTTCAACTGCGTGTATAACTGTGCATATAATCCATAAGTGTAAGAGTTATATATATATATATATATTGACGTTGTTACCTTTACATAAAATCTAAATTATAACTAATTGTGACTATAAAACAATAAGTACTAAACCATATACTTTACTTTCGAACCATCAATTATAAAATCGCTAACACCGATCCACTAAATTACATTTCTAACATTTTTTGGTCCTTCGAGCCGGATACAGTGCCTATAAAACAGTTCAAACAGTTTTTATACGCGAGTGCCCTCCAACAGTCGCGTGTGACCTTCTTCCGCGACGCCTTCCGCAAACAGTTTTTATACACGGGTGCCCTCCAACAGTCGCGTGTGACCTTCTTCCGCGACTTCTTCCGCAAACAGTTTTTACAACAGCGTGACCTCCACCTGCAAAACAATGAGCCACCTGATAGAAAGTCAACGTGACCTCAACCGACGAATCGCGAACACGTTTGAAAACCTGAGGAAGCTCGGCGCGACTAAATTTACCAAGGCAAACGTTACTTCGCGATTAACGGCCCTGCGCAAGAATTGGGCTAAATTCGAAGCGCAACACGACCAATTACGTGCTCTAACGTCCGAGAAGCAAATAATGGAGGATAATTATTGGAACGAGGACGAACCATCGCGAACAGAAGAGGTGTTCCTTGAACAAGAGAGCCTGCTTATGGAAAAGCTGGATGAGATAGAGAAAAATGAAAGGATTCTGACTCGTACCATGGAGCGTCTGGCCTCTGAGGAAAGACCGGGTGATCGTTCTCTTGCTGCGGTCACTCGTACACCGTCTTCACTTCAAAAGATTCCTTTACCTACCTTCGGAGGTCAACATAAGGACTGGCCATCCTTTAAAGGGCTTTTTCGATCATTAGTACTCCGAGAACCCACGCTATCGGATGCGGAGCGCCTCCACTACCTCCGTGGGGCTCTTAAGGGAGATGCGGCGCTTCTCCTTCGCAATATTCCCGAAGATGAGGAGAATTTCGAGGCAGCGTGGACGCTGGTACAGGAACGCTACGAGAATAAGCGACTGATGGTTAAAGCGCAACTAGCTACAATTTTTAACTTACCAACGCTTACACGCGAATCTGGAACAGAGCTCAAGCGTTTATTCTACACCGTGTGCGATACGGTCAAGGCCCTTGCAAGCATGAAACGGCCCTTCGACGCCAGCGGCGACTGGCTTATCCATTTAATAGTAGAACGGATAGACCCACAAACCCGCCGTGAATGGGAAACCCTCATCGGAAAGACGAAGACACCGCCGACCTTTCAAGAGCTACAGGAATTCCTGGAGGGCAGAGTCAACACCCTTGAGGCCTTGGAGGAGGAACGCAAGGGGCCCAAGAATTCTACTGCGAAGCCCGCTATGCACCAGAAGACGGCCAAAACGCACCAGGTCAGTCAAGTTAAGCGCCAACCAGACCCGTGCAGTATCTGCGAGGCAAATCATTTCATTTTGCACTGCCGAGAATATAAATCTAAAACCGTTGCCGAGCGCCGCGCGGCGTTACAAACCGCCGGTCTCTGTTACAATTGTCTCTGCAAGCACCACGTGCGTGATTGCAATTCGGAGAGACGCTGCCAGAAGTGCAACGGAAAGCACCATACAACGATTCATGAGGAAATAGAGGATCGTACCTTCGACAAGGAGTTCACTACTAAAACTTCGAGCTGTGTGTCAACCGCAGTACCTGCAGTTTTACTGGCCACAGCAAGGGTGAAGGTGCTACAACAAGATGGTGGTTCAAGGCTGGTGCGTGCTCTAGTCGACCAAGGCAGCGAGGTGTCCCTCATCACCGAGGCACTGGCTCAGCAGTTACGTTTACCAAGAAAAGCTGCCTACATCAATCTTCTCGGTGTTGGCAGTCCGCAGCCAGAACGCATCCGTGGAAAGGTACAATTAGAATTTTCTGCATACTTCAATTCTACAGATCGCCACGTGATAGTCGCCCTGGTACTGCCCCGGATTACTTCCTACCAACCACGAATCAATCGCCGTGCTGCTGCGTGGGATCATCTTAAGGGACTTACTCTCGCTGACCCTGGTTTCGACGCGGAGGGGCCGATTGACCTTCTGCTGGGAGCCGACGCCTTTGCCCTCATCTTGCGCGATGGTATTGGTAGGAGCCGCCCCAGCGAACCCATTGCCCAGCAAACTACGCTGGGATGGATCGTGTCCGGACCCGCTACGCCAGACACTGGCTCCGAAGCTGTCAAGCGACGAGGCCTGTCAGCCCAGTCATGTTCCACCGAGGAGGACCTGCTGCCCTTAGTGCAACGCTTCTGGGAACAGGAAGAGATTGCGGTATCAGCTGCGTATACCGCCGAGGAACAGCAGTGCGAGGACCACTTCCAGACGACACATCAACGCTTGCCGTCCGGACGCTATATGGTTCGCCTGCCATTTCGTGAGACACCGGAGCTCGGCCAGTCTCATCCAGGGGCCAGAAGGATGCTACAACGAATGGAAGCCAAATTCAAGAAGGATCCATCGTTTGCACAGGACTACGACATATTCATGCGTGAGTATATGCAACTCTCGCACATGTCAAAAGTAGTCAATCACTCCACAGAAACGAGCTACTACTTGCCTCACCATGGGGTTATGAAGGAAGGCAGCACCACTACCCGATTACGTGTGGTCTTCAATGGATCCTTTATCACCACGTCTGGTCGATCGCTCAATGATATGCTACTGATCGGACCCAATCTACTGCCAAATCTGCAGCAGCTACTTCTCCGCTGGCGGATACATCGGGTTTGTCTCACTGCCGACGTGGAGAAAATGTACCGGCAGATCCTGATCCACCCTGACGATCGCCGATTTCAACGCGTTCTCTGGAGAGAAAGGGGAGACCGTGAGATAAGGGACTATCAGCTCAACACGGTCACTTATGGGTTAGCGTGTGCCCCTTACTTGGCGATTCGCACGCTACAGCAACTGGCACTGGACGAGCAAGAGCGGTACCCGCGTGCAGCTGCCATATTACAACGCGACGTCTATATGGACGACGTCTTGACAGGAGCGGACTCGGTGCAGGAAGCCATCGACCTTCAAGACGAGCTACGCCTACTTTGCAAGGCGGGAGGATTCAACCTCAGGAAATGGGCCTCCAGTCAACCCGCTGTCATGGAACAAATACCCGCTGAAGATGCCATACCGGAGTTCAAATGGCAGGCGGGCGAAACTCATTCAGCCCTAGGAGTCAACTGGAGCCCGGCGGACGACTGCTTCCGTGCCCGCGTACAGCCCCCAATGCCGGGGAGCGGGATAACACGACGATTGGTTCTATCAACACTTGCAAGGATATTTGATCCACTGGGCTTGGTATCTCCAGTTACGGTTAACGCCAAGATATTCATGCAAACACTCTGGTTATTACGTTTAGATTGGGACTCACCTTTACCGCCGGTAGAAGCCGGATACTGGACTCAGTTCTTAGCGGACCTGCCTGAGCTGAGCCGTATTGCTGTCCCTCGCTGGATCGGACTGAGGCCGACAGCTCAGCTGCGAGAACTACATGGGTTTGCTGATGCCTCGGAACGAGCCTATGCTGCCGCGATCTATCTCAGAGACTTGAACCCCGATGGCACAGCAAGGACTCAGCTGATCACGGCAAAAACAAAGGTGGCACCGCTGAAGAAGATTTCGCTGCCTCGATTGGAGTTGTGCGCTGCCTTGCTGCTAACCAAACTTATGGCACTTACTTGCGAGAGCTTAAACGTGAGTGGAACCACCCGTCACATGTGGAGCGACTCCACCATCACGCTCGCCTGGATTCGAGGTCATCCTGCTCAGTGGAAGACCTACGTGGCGAATCGAGTGTCCGAAATACAGCGGACACTGCCCGACGCGCAGTGGCACCATGTGGCCAGCGCGGACAATCCAGCTGACTGTGCCTCCAGAGGAATCCGGCCCAGTCAGTTACCCGAGTTTAAATTATGGTGGACAGGACCGAGCTGGCTGCAAACTACGGCAGGATGGGCCGCCCTCAATCAGCCTCCACTACCAGAGACCGACTTGGAAGCCCGAACTGCTGCGCTCGTGACGTCGGGTGAACCTGCAACAGGCGAGATATTTTTAAAACGATTCTCATCCGCTCAATCTCTATTTAGAATCACCGCCTAGTGCTTGCGGTGGCTACAGAAGAGTACCATAAAGAAGAAAGGAACTTACCTGCTGCCAGACGAGATAGATGCAGCCCGGAACCGCTGGCTGATCATCATACAACACCAGGAGTTCAAGTCTGAAATCCAACAATTGCGACTGGGGCATCCATTATCAAGCCGTAGCCGGCTGCTGCGGCTTAATCCATACCTAGACGTCCACGGGCTCCTACGCGTTGGAGGACGACTACGCCATTCTGCGTTGCCATTGGACGCCAAACACCAGGTGCTGCTACCTCCGGATAGCAGGTTGACGGAACTCCTGGTGGACGAGGCCCATCAACGCACACTCCATGGGGGAACGCAACTCGTTTTGGCCACATTGCGCCAAAACTACTGGATTCTGCAAGGAAGACAACGGGTAAAGGCTGCCATACTACGATGTCCGGCTTGCATACGATGGCGAGCTTCAACTGGACAGCAGCTGATGGGCGACTTACCTGCTACACGTGTAACACCGGCCCGCCCATTCCTACACGTGGGAATTGACTATGCCGGCCCTGTATCGCTGCTAATGTCCCGGGGAAGAGGTCGACGCACACATAAGGGCTATGTGGCGTTGTTCGTCTTCCTGAGCACGCGAGCGGTCCATCTTGAATTGGTTTCTGATTGTAGCACTGAAGCCTTCCTCGCTGCGCTGCGCCGTTTCACGTCACGTCGAGGTCTCTGCGCTGTGATCCAGAGCGACAGAGGTACCAACTTCGTGGGAGCCGCCCGCGAGCTGAAGGAGATGCTGACCCATCTCGACACCGGACGCAACCGCATCCACTCCACATTGCTGAAGGAAGGAATAGAATGGCGGTTCAATCCTCCTGCTGCTCCTCACTTCGGAGGACTTTGGGAAGCAGCCGTCAAATCTACAAAGTACCACCTCAGGAGGGTGGTAGGCGATCAGAACCTCACCTTCGAGGAGATGTCGACGCTGCTCCATCAGATCGAGGCCTGCCTCAACTCTCGCCCACTACAAGCTATGAGCGACGACCCCAGCGACTTGACTCCACTGACACCTGGCCACTTCTTGATCGGCGACGCCCTACTGAGCGTGCCCGATCCCGTCATCGAGGACGTCCCAACTTCTCGCCTCTCTCGATGGCATCTGCTGCAACAGATGCGGTTGCAATTCTGGAGACGCTGGGCCACCGAGTACTTACAATCACTCCAAACACGTAACAAGTGGATACGCCCTCACCCTCAGCCCCGCGTCGGTGATCTGTGCATAATTAAATCCGAGTTAACCTCACCTGCGCGATGGCCTTTAGCCCGAATTACTCACCTGCATCCGGGCAGCGATGGTCTAACTCGCGTTGTCACTGTAAAGACTGCTCGTGCCGAATTCGTCAGACCCATCACGAAATTAGTTTTCTTGCCATTTGCACAGAACACCGAACAAACACCATCACTTCGCGATTCCGTCGCATTAGATCGCGATCAATAATATCACTCGAATTATCTGACATCTCCACATGAGTTGAGCGGCGCCACGGTCGGCCCATGTATCGATCCATATCTATGATCATATTCATCGAGTGATGAATGCCGGGGAGAATGTTCACGAAAGTAGCATGTTAGTGACACCTACCGACGTTCTAGGCTAATTAGGCAGGCGGCATCGGCCTGCTCACTCACGTGGAGCGCGAATCGCGTCCCCTTCCATCGACTCGCGGTCCATGGAAGGGGAAGGCTTGCTCTTCCTAGAAATTGACCATAATTTCTGGGAATCGGCCACTCTGTTCTTGACCTCGCTACAAGTGGTAATTATACTTCGCTTCGCACATTGCTTGCGCTACTTATACCTTTGCTTCGCACATTTGCTTGCGCTGCTTTTCACTTTGCTACGAAACTAAGCTTCGCGACATTGCTTCGCTAGCTAGACTTGTTAGTTGCTGCTTAATAGTTTTATTCAAAATTTAATAACTCTTGTAGTTAAACTGTCCATTGTGTGTGTAAAATTCATATATTTAACATTGCTTGAATGTACAGCTTTCACTAATTTTGTACTAATTGAACTTCAACTGCGTGTATAACTGTGCATATAATCCATAAGTGTAAGAGTTATATATATATATATTGACGTTGTTACCTTTACATAAAATCTAAATTATAACTAATTGTGACTATAAAACAATAAGTACTAAACCATATACTTTACTTTCGAACCATCAATTATAAAATCGCTAACACCGATCCACTAAATTACATTTCTAACAAATATAATACTATGTCACAATAAATTTTTTCTCTAACGTAGATTACACTGCATCATCTTCTGCTTCGATTATCTGTAAATATATAAAATCCACATTTTAGTTATAACTTAACGTAGAACATATAGAAATAGAGTGGCCCTTTGCTATAGTAAGTGTAGAGAGTGCAAAATGTATCCGAAGGAAGTGAGAGCACAGAAAGTCTGGTCGGAGGAAATTTAAATGCTAATGGTAATTTAGCGAAAATGAACAAAGAGATCCAATATTTTTAAGGCACAATTTATTGGTGTTGGAATAAAATTAATATAGTATGTTTATTGGTGAACTGAAATATTGTTAATGGGAAACTAATAAAATTAATGAATAGGGTAGGAACTATTGTGGATTGTAATAAAGTATTATATTCGTAATACTTCAGAGATTTCAAATCTTATGTGAAAATATCTTTCACAAAAGATTAGAAAGTATCGAGGGAGATGCATTTTCAGCGTACTTTCTTCACTAAATTGACTTACACTACATTGCAAGCAGTACGCCATAATTTTCTTAACCCTTAACTGGTATACTGTTTTTTTAAACGTAACTGGTATACTGGGGACGTGGCAGACCCCAAATAAAAAAGGGCACAGAAATTTGTAAAGTCACCACTAAGACAACCTGTATGAATATTTTGTTCTTAGGTAATGTATAAAATAATAGAAACGTAGAAATTTAAAGTATTATTACAAAGTTAATTAGAAATTCAGTTTACAAAATTAGACAACCGAAAGTTTCGCAGCGAACTCTGTGTGCCTGGGGTCAGGAGTGACCCCAGGATACCAGTTAAGGGTTGAATCTAAATGCTACGCTAATTTGAAAAATGTTGTCGATTTACCTTATTTGACAAATTTCCAGAAACTTGTGCGAAACAAGATGCTTCTCTGCCTATCTAATAACCTTCTTCGGATAACCTCCAAGCCTGTGCACCCCCTTTATTTCTATCCAAGCCTGTGCATCTCCTTCATTTCTGTCCAAGCCCGTGCGTCCCTTTCATTTCTATAAGCTTTACATAAAAACTCTAATGTAAAAATAGTTTGCTGGTATAAAAACAATATATTATTTTGTAGAAACTTGTGGGAAAGAAGATGTTTCCGTGCAGAACCTTCTCCGGACAACTTTCAAGTCTGTGTGTCCCCTCCGTTTCTATAAGCTCTACCCTGATAACCAAATCGGGCGGCAGGATCTGCCGGCAGCTGCGGTGCAGCCTACTGCCCGCCTGACACATCCAACAGCGCCATCTGAAGGCCACAATAGCCAAACAATTCCCTCTGCGTGACATCACATGGACCTACGCACCAACACAAATGTACATTACTGCTGTAGGTGTATCTCTACCCCAAATAACAAAGCAAGCAGATTCTACATTTATTAAATAATTCATTCTACTTATTTCAAAAAGTATTTATACTTTGTTTATTAATACAGGATTGACGATTACAATTATTACAAAATAATATAGGTAGCGCATATAAATTCGAAGAAGAACATTCAATATTTACATTTATAAATCTATGTACAATACGTCCCGTAACCAGTGCTACCTATTAAGTGCGATATCAGAAAATTTCCTGTATTTTAGACTTCTTTTTTCTGTAGAATCACCATATTCCGTATTGTGTTAGCGTTGAAAACAAATAGAACATTAGCATAAAATTAAACGTAACGTATAAATAAACAGGATACATGCGATACTTACTTCAGCTCCATCTCCGCACAGCACACACCCTAGGCGATCATGCATGCTCCTGCGAACATTAACATTTGTAATAAAACATGTGTTAAATTATTATTTACGAAACAAGACGCTAAAATTCGCACTTCGCGCATAACCCTATTTCTCTGTCTTGCAGATAATGTGACTCTCGATTTTCGCGACGTAGTCAGCGATATTAAGGGGGGAGACCACTGTCTCAAATCTGAAAAAATTTTTTTTTCTTTTTACATTTTCTGAAAGACGTGTGTTTCAAGAATGTTCGCTCCAAATTTTATGAAGAAATTCGCAAAATTGATGGAGATATTGTGTTTTTCGTGAAGCGGTGTCAAACGTGCGACTGAGCCACGCGGAAATTTGAACGCGTTTTCCACAGAATGACATTTTTCAACCGCGTTGACAGTCTACAGAAAAACTATACGTCCAATTGGCATGATCAAGGACATTTATTGTACGGAAAACCCATCGCTATTACGTGACGATCAGACATTTTCAATTTTCGACCTGCTTCTATTTTTTTTTAGCAACATTTCCCCAATTTTGTACCCCGAAAACATGACTTTTTTCTTCAGTGGTCCGCCATTTTGTTATTTTTTACAATTTTGACATTTTTCGATCGTCACGTAATAGAGGCAAGCTTCTAGTTTCTTAATATTATTGTTTTTTTGAATTTCGATGAACCATATGGCCTGGGGACTGTCAACGCGACTAGCATGTTTTTGCCGGAGCACAAATTTTGACGAAGAGTATACAGGAAACGGAATTATGAATTTGATTGAAAAAAATTTTTCTTACCCTTCAATATGTACACTATTAAATATACTAAGCAATATGATTTCCTTGCGTTGTTTGGTAGAAATAAATTCCCGAAAACACCCTTACATTTCGGACAGAGACAGTGGTCTCCCCCCTTAAAGTCTGCTAAATAAGCACTGAAAAGTACCGTTTGTTGTCTTCGCCACAGTAAAAAGAGACACACCTCTCCTTTTAATTGGCATATTTCTGAAAAATAACTGCAGTTAAGTTTTGTTTTCACGTGACAGTAAATGACTTTTACGGTCATGACACTAAATGTCATGACTTTTACTGTCACGTGAAAACGGATCTTTCATCTGTTTCTTCTTCCTGTTGTTCGTTCCAGAAACTGCAGGGCATTCTATGTTCCTGGGATGATGAGGGCTTCGTTCGTGGACCACGCTTCGTACTGCGAACCCTCTCCTTTGCCGCCTTCAGTTCCGCTTGCATCCGCAATTGGAAGTCGGATCGAGTGGGCCTGTCGAACTTGCTCATTCAGCTTACATGTCAGTGTAAGCTGAATGAGCCTTTGTATGATATTCGTTCATGTGCGATCGCACGTTTTTCCAAACGAATTAAAAGAAGGACGACGGTCAGACTCTGTCGCACGCACGACCTACTCAGTAGCCGCTCAGAGGCAAAGTAATATTGCACGATGTTTATGTTTCTACAGGTGTTATTATTATTATTATTATTATTATTATTATTATTATTATTATATACGGGAAAACCCTTTAGAGTACATAATATACAAGTAAATACAAGTAAAAATTAAACCGTCCGCGTACTACAAACAATAAAGCGCTACAGCGAGGTTAACAGATTATACTAAGAGTTGGTCAAACAATTGATTCCGAAATGAATTTTGAGATAAAGAGAACAAATCTATATCCCCTAGACACTGATTGGCCTCCTCCATGGCACGGTTTATGGGGTCAGCAGTATAGTGGTGATATTCCGGTGTCTTAGGCTTGAAGAGGGATCTCGAACGCAATGACCGTTCAGGGGTGTGAAAACATAACGATGCAACGAGCTCGTGACAATTAATCTGACCGTGAATAACCCTATACAGAAACATGAGATCGGAAAAGACACGACGGTCACTGAGGATAGTGAGCCTCGTTTTGAGTAAGGCAGGACCATATTCATGGTCGTAGAACCGCATAGGGCATCCAGTTGCCCTCAAGACCGGCCTGAGGAACTTATGCTGGACGCGTTCAATTAAGTTAATATATTGCATATGCCTTGGGCTCCAAATTACCGACGCATATTCGACCTGCGGCCTAACAAGTGCTACATACAACAGCTTCAGAGACTTCATCTGCCTGAAGTGCTTTGCAAATCGGGCAATAAACCCCAGTATTTTCATTGCTTTGCATGTAATATTCCGGTAGTGGTTCCGGAAATCAAGTCTATTCGTAAACGTAACACCGAGGTCACTGACTTCTTCCACCTCAATTAATGGGGCGTCACATAGTCTATACGACGACAAAATGACACTCCTAGCTCTGTGAGTTCTCACCACCACACATTTCGCCGCGTTTAGATGCATCGAATTGGCGATACACCACTGCTCGAACCTCGCCCTCAAGGCCGACATTGAGAAGATGTACCGGCAAATTCTTGTGCACCCGAGCGACGTGAACCTTCAGTGCATCTTATGGCACCGTCACCACAATAGCGCGCCCACTACATTTCGGCTCCGGATCGTTACTTACGGCACCGCCTCCGCGCCCTATCTAGCCATGCGTGTCCTGCAGCAGCTGGCCACCGACGAAGGAGGGCGATATCCTCGAGGGCGACAGATTTTCGAGACCCAGTTCTACGTCGATGACGTCTTATTCGGGGCGGACGAGGTCTCGTCGGCCCTCGCGGATCGCGATGAAATCTGCACGTTGCTTGCGCGGGGAGGGTTCGTGCTACGGAAGTGGGCGGCCAATCACCGGTTTCTTTTACCTGACAGTGCGACTCCGGCCACATCCGAGTCGCCAGTCTCCTGTGCCCCGGAGGGCTCGGACTTACATTCGGTTTTGGGGATTCATTGGATTCCCCAGGCGGATACGTTCCGCTACGTGATTGGCCCCCCTTCCGCCCCCGCGACGACAAAGCACACCATCCTGTCGGTGGCAGCACGTCTGTACGACCCGCTCGGCTGGATATCGCCCGCGGTGGTGGTCGCAAAAATATTATTGCAGGACTTGTGGGTGCGAGGTTCGGACTGGGATGCTCCGCTTCCGCTGGACGTGCTGCAGGGATGGCAGGACCACGTCTCGTCCCTTCCCCTCCTGGAGTCGCTGCGCATCCCGCGCTGGTGTGGACACGACGCCTCCATCGCAGTCTGTGAGCTGCACGGCTTCGCTGATGCGTCCTCCAGGGCCTACGGCGCGGTCGTCTACTCCAGGATCGTGCGCCGCCACGGGGAAGCAGCACACGTCACTCTTATTGCTGCCAAGACGAAGGTCGCGCCGGTTCAAACAATGAGCATTTCCCGGCTGGAGTTGAGCGCCGCCGTCCTCCTTGCGCGTCACCTTCGACGAATAACTTCCGAAGACCCCTGGCCTCCCGCGACGGCACACGCCTGGACAGACTCTCGCGTGGTGCTGCCGTGGCTTCAGCGTCATCCCTCCCACTGGAACGTATTCGTCGCAAACCGCGTGTCAGAAATCCAGTCCTCGCTACCGGCGGCCGCGTGGCGTCACGTTCCTACGCAGGACAATCCGGCCGATTGCGCTTCGAGAGGCATGCACCCGCGCGAATTGATATACCACGAGCTCTGGTGGAAGGGACCGGCGTGGCTTCCGCTGGCACCATCGGCGTGGCCAGCGTGTTCGGTGTCGGAGGACTCGCGATCACATGTCACCACGTCGCCCCCTCCCTGCCCGTTGGCCCCCCTGCCGGCCAGCGTCTCCTCTTGGCCACGACTCCTCCGAATTACGGCTCGCGTCTTGGCTTTTGCGCCGCTGTGCCGTCGCGGGACCGCGAGGGGTGGGGGCCGCGATTGTCGGAGGTGCAGCGAGCGCGTATTTGGTGGCTCCGATGACTCCAGGGCACGACCTTCGCGGACGACACTGCCGCGATTCGGAACGGGAATCCAGTTCGACGGGCCAGCCCGCTCCGCCAGCTGGCCCCGTACGTGGACGAGGATGGTTTGATTCGTGTGGGGGGAAGGTTACAGCACGCGTCCCTCCCGTACGACGCGCGGCACCCGATTGTCCTCCCGGCCCACCACGTCGCGGATTTGATAGTCAGGCACGCGCACCTCAGGGCGCTGCACGGTGGGCCCCAGCTCACCCTCAATGTCCTGAGGAATAATTATTGGGTGGTGCGGGTAAGGGAGTCGGTTCGCGCGATCGTGCATTGATGCACAGTCTGCGCCCGGTTTCGGGCCGCTGCCGGGACGCAAATCATGGCCGACCTTCCCGCCGCGCGCGTCTCGCCGTCCCGTCCCTTCGAGCATACCGGCGTGGACTACGCGGGACCAATAATGGCGCGACCAGCGAAGAGTCGCGGGTATAAGGCCCATAAGGCATACATCGCCCTCTTCGTGTGCATGTCGCCGCGGTCCGTGCATCTGGAGCTGGTGTCGGACTACACCACCGCGACCTTCCCCGCCGCGTTTCAGCGGTTCGTCTCCCGCCGCGAGCGGCCCCAGCGCGTGTACAGCAATAATGGTACGCGTTGCGCGGCGCGGTTGCCTCGTCGGACCTCGCTGCATTTTCCGACCCCGAGAACATCGCGTGGAGTTTTATTCCCCCGGCCGCGCCGCATTTCGGGGGATTGTGGGAAGCGGGCGTGAAGAGTGCGAAACACCACCTGCACAGAGTCGTGCGAGACCACACCCTGTCGTACGAGGAGCTGACGACGGTGCTGTGCATGGTCGAGGCATGCCTCAACTCGTGCCCTCTCGTCCCCGCGCCGGGCGATGACGACGACGACCTCGCTCTCACCCCAGCTCATTTTGTGACCGGCGCGCCTCCGTTGGCGCTGCCCCCGGTAACGTCAGCGACCGGTCCTGCGTCGCTTCGGACTCGATGGGAGCTCGTCCAGCGGATGCGGGACCACTTTTGGAGGCGATGGCACGCGGACTACCTCCACTCCCTGCAGCCGCGGCGTAAGTGGACCAGCCCTGAGAGGAGCCTCTGTGTCGGCGACGACACTCCGCCGGCGCAGTGGCGGCTCGGCCGCGTGTCGCGTGTCCACCCTGGTCCAGACGGTCGCGTGCGAGTGGTGACGGTACGCATCGTACAGGGCGAATCCCTACGGCCGATCACTCGCGTCGTTCTTCTTCCCTGCTCCCCTGCGCAAGCTGACGTGACCACGACGTGAACAGCCCTGTACCACCTCGCAACAAATATAACGCGCCACTCCGGTCCACCTTGTAGCGTCACTGCGTGTCACGGCGGGCGGACGCCTGACGTCGGCGTCCGTCACGATGGACTCGGTCGCCCGAGCCGAGGCGGGCGGAATGTTGCAGCCGAGATTCAACGATCAGCTGTTGAACGGATTTAAATGTGCGTGCGAGAGCGTGTAAACACGGTGACACACCGTCCGGTAAGACAGTTACGGGAATCACACGTTTTTTATCTGGATTCGAGCGTTGCGCGTTTCCGAGAATCCGGCAGTTAGTTCTTCGAACACCTCTGACGACAACAACACGATCTCTTACGCACGGATGTAATAAGCTTCTTTGTCGCCCAGCGACCCACTATTTAAAACTACACGAAAACGGCTCTTCGAGTCATTTGCGCCCAGCGCTCATTGTACATAGCCTTGTGCATAGTTTCCGTTGAGTGTTTCCGTCGTGTTTGTCGAGTCGTGTTTTGTGCGTGTTCGATTTCTGTGTGGAGTGTTCGTCCGTCACTGTAACGACGCCCACTGTAACTTTGCCCACGTTCGGCCAAATACACTTGCCGTCCCATCACCCGGTGTAATTTTATACTCGTTGGAGTGCATCCCTTCTCTGGCCATACCAGTGACAATCCACAACGCATTCCCAAGGCATCCGTTTAAACAACAGGTGTTAGGAAATTCAAAATGCATAATTCTTTAACTCGCAGGGTTTTGTTTCTCATCAACACAACTTCTTTTTCGTTAATCTCGTACGGGAAAATATGACCCTCCAGTCAAATACAGGACGATTTTCATGTAAATTTTCTCGATTGTTTGTAGGATCAACCTAAGAACAGTGCCATATTCGATTCGTGCTACTTTCGCCCTTCAAGGGAGAAATTACCCCTTTTATCCGAGTCGCCTCTTTTACTTATGCGCTTATAACTCGTAAATTACGAAAGATATAGAAAAAACATGCAAATAACTGTTATACCGTTTCTGAAGGTCTATATATCTGTCGAAAAAAAATTTCGTAAAATTTTTTTTTCATTTTCATAAATCGGCGTGTCACTCACCGATCTTCCCTTTTGAGTGCCCTAGAGTCTGACGTTTGTTATCGTAAGATAGCATTCGTTTCACTCGTTTCCTGGCTGGGAAGTATGTATTTATAAGACAACCTAATCTGATACGATTCAATCAGTTTACGCTTAATATTTATAACTTTCACAGCCATTTTGATCTGTTACATTCAATTCGCATGATCGTTGTTGAAAGATATTTAAATGTTTATAATTCAATAATAACTTATCGTTGTGTTCGCGAGGATACATACAATGATTTGACGGAACAAACAACTGAATAACTATTACTTTTTCAACACAAAAGATGTTCAAAGTTGAAAATTTGCATTTGTTTTCAAAATCGAATTTCTCGAAACTGAGGGTGATGGCGACCAACGGTTTGCGGCGCACAAAAATATATGGGAAAGGGCTATTGAATGTTACAAGTCCGAAAAAAAGTTATATTTTGACGAACAGTGAATTATTGAACATCGTACCTATATAATTGATACAGCCTTATCGCTTATTTACCATAGTTGTATACGAAATAGTCCCTGTTTAATTGTACCTCGTAGCATATAGATGCATTTAACTACGTATAGTTAAGTTTCCTTGGGAAGGTATTGATAAAATAAAGGAATAATATTATTAATAAAGTAATTCAGTTTACTTGTTAACAATAATTAAAACAATATTTACTCGTCAAATAACATGATAATATTAATTTGTAATAATAATTGTGTTAGAAAGTTTATTAGAGGATCGGCGCAAGAAACCAAAGTTTATTAAGGAGCACTAAGACAATTATATTTGCAGCGTTCACGAACTAAAATACACTTCTAAGTCATATTCTGTACAAAGGTGACACAGTTAAATTAACAGTTATTTTACACAACACGTTTGACTAGTTATTACACAAAACAAGCAACACTTAGAAACTAGTATTAAGCTCAAGCGTAGCGATTATTAGATGGCGAAGCAAAGTCGCTAAGCGTAAAGATTCGAAGCAGTTTCGAATAAAGCGCAAGCAAGGTGCGAGAGAGCGAAAAGTGCGTAGTGTAATTAAAGCGTGTTTGCTGTAGCAGAGTCGCGAACAGAGAGTCTCAAACCTCTCTAGGAAATCGGCTCTGATTTCCTGGAAGGAAGAGAGTTCCCCTTCCATCGATCGCAAGTTGATGGAAGGGGCAGTGATCGACGCTCCGCATGAGTCAGCGCGCCGTTGCCATTGCCTAATTACCGGTGGGCCTAGAAGATGGCGTAAGAATGCAGAATTTCTTGAACATTCTCCCGGCATTCATCGCCCGATGAATAATTTAGCTGGCGTTTTTGGCGCGGACATGGCATAGGCCGATGGTGCAGCAATGGCGCAGCTGGGCTCATGTGGAGGCGTCGGTCAATTCGGTGGTGTTGAAGCAGCTTGTCTCGAGGCAGCAACTGAACGCGAGGCGCTGTATTCATGCTCACACCCAGTACGCGGATGTGAGCGAAGTGACTAGTGCACTTGAATTCGCGACGTGAAAGCCCCCGTTTATTTGCTCAAAGTATGGAAGGCGAATCAAGCGTTTAGCGGTCCTAGCCCAAAGCAGATAGGGCGCAGTTTAGCGAGAAACTAGTTAAAGCGTGTTCGCGGTCTAGCAGGCGACGGCGAACGAACTAGTTTAGCCAAGCAGAGAGGGCAAGTCTCTCAAGCAAGGTCGCGATCTTGTACGCGATCGCGAACAACAGTGAGCAAATGTACAGAGACTTTCAACGTGTTCGCGGATAAACAGATGAACGCGTGAAGGCTCTCTTAGTCAGACGTGCCTCGAGGTGGCGGTCAAGTGGATAGCGGGGAGAAGCCCCAGCGAATATTCCTGCGAACCTAAAGCAGGGGGGGGGCGAATAAAGGTTTTAGCGGTCCTAGCCCAAGCAGATAGGGCGCGGTTTAGCGAGAAACTAGTTAAAGCGTGTTCGCGGTCTGGTAGCGACGTTGAACGAGCTAGTTTAGACAAGCAGAGGGCGAGTCCCTGAAGCGAATTCGCGATCTAGCACGCAATCACGAATAGCGCAACGCAAAATGTCAGCGGTCCTAGCCCAAGCAAATAGGGCTAGGTTTAGCGATAAACTAGCTAAAGCGTGTTCGCGGTCTAGCAGCGACGTCGAACGAGCTAGTTTAGACAAGTAGAGGGCGTGTCCCTGAAGCGAATTCGCGATCTAGCACGCAATCACGAATAGCGCAACGCAAAATGTCAGCGGTCCTAGCCCAAGCAAATAGGGCTAGGTTTAGCGATAAACTAGTTAAAGCGTGTTCGCGGTCTGGTAGCGACGTTGAACGAGCTAGTTTAGACAAGCAGAGGGCGAGTCCCTGAAGCGAATTCGCGATCTAGCACGCAATCACGAATAGCGCAACGCAAAATGTCAGCGGTCCTAGCCCAAGCAAATAGGGCTAGGTTTAGCGATAAACTAGCTAAAGCGTGTTCGCGGTCTGGTAGCGACGTTGAACGAGCTAGTTTAGACAAGCAGAGGGCGAGTCCCTAAAGCGAATTCGCGATCTAGCACGCAATCACGAATAGCGCAACGCAAAATGTCAGCGGTCCTAGCCCAAGCAAATAGGGCTAGGTTTAGCGATAAACTAGCTAAAGCGTGTTCGCGGTCTGGTAGCGACGTTGAACGAGCTAGTTTAGACAAGCAGAGGGCGAGTCCCTCAAGCGAATTCGCGATCTAGCACGCAATCACGAATAGCGCAACGCAAAATGTCAGCGGTCCTAGCCCAAGCAAATAGGGCTAGGTTTAACAATAAACTAGCTAAAGCGTGTTCGCGGTCTAGCAGCGACGTCGAACGAGATAGTTTAGACAAGCCGCGTAACATTAGCGTAAGCGCGGTACCAGCATTACTCGTCCAAAGCAAATAGGGCGAGTCCCATAAGCGAGTTCGCGATTTAGCACGTGATCGCGAATAGCAAAAAACGCAAGGTGTACAACTAGTGATTCCGAGACAGATACTTTAAGCGCGTTCTCGGATAAGCAAGCTGATCGCGAGTGCGCTATGGTTGTCAGCTGTGTCTCGTGTAGCGGTGCTGTTGATAATTGGGAAAGACCCCAGCGACTGTCCTTGCGAATAAACTATTGTTCCCAGAAAATGTATAGAAACGCGAAACCCTAACTGCTTCAATTATTGCCTACAGATCTTCCTTACGTTATATTCCTAAGTAGTTATTCGATAATTATTGTTTTATCATAAAATATCCAGTCCCCTTACAGTAATATTAGACGTGGAGGAACTGGCCGTGCAATCGTCCAGTAAAATTTTATACCAAATTATACAGCTTCGGAGAATTATTTGACGAAGCACAGCCCCCGCACAAGTCCCAGGCAATTAGGGTCGTTAAACCACTTCAGAGTCCCGATTGTTGGATAAGTTGGAGATGGCAGCCGCTCCGCTGAAGCCCAACGCCAGCACCAGGAACACGCCTGCGAGGACCAGACGGCACCCCACGCAGCCCACCAAAATGTGGAAAATGCCTGGCATGAAGTGGGAGAACTCCGGGGCACCTTTCCGAAGAACAGCAACAGAGATGATCTGGCTGCGCCTCAGCGTGTCACCGGCCCAGCCGGAGATGAATCCGAAGAACATCCCGTCGGCCCAAGCATCAGACTCGCATACAAGCCACCCTTCGTCAGCTGGAATCTCAGTGTGTTCGCCCGGTACAGCATCATCGCGTTTTGCAAGAAGAACACGAGGAAGAGAGTGCCAAAGTGGTAGAAGATCAGGTTGATGAACGGCACCGCCAAGATCGGCATCTGTAGACGGCACATATAGCCCGTCCAACACGTCGTGAACATCATCAGACAGATGATCACTCGCGTCGGTATCCATCGTGGGAAAATCCTTCTGTAGATTCGAGTGTAGTACTGCTTGTAGTATATTCTGGGAGATCGACGTTGTAGCATATCGAAAATCCGTTTATCCAGGCCCTTGTGACTCTCCACCAGGCATGGAACTAAAGTGAACACAGCGGCCGTTTTTCGGAGGCAACGCCTCCTTCCTACCGCCGCGCGTCTTGGCCCCCGCGGCGGGCCTAGGAGCTTCGAGCGCCTCAGACCCGTACCATATGAACCGCGCGTGGCGTATTAGGGTGACATTGTATCAATAGGTTTCAACATCGTCCCAGAGAGCACGATTGTCGATGCGTTTTTTTTGTCAACGCGCCACGCGCGGTTCACATGGTACGGGCCTGAGGCGCTCCAAGCTCCATGGCCGCCGCGGGGGCCAAGACGTGCGGCGGGAGAAAGGAGGCGTTGCCTCTGAAAATCGGCCGCTGCGTTCACTTTAGTTCCATGCCTGCTCTCCACGACTCCGAGGTGATGACTTTCAAGTAACGCATCCATTGTCCTCAGATATTCAAACGCGCACAAGATTCGGCCGTTAAGGTCGCGCTGACTCGTTATGATGTGCCTCATCGTTTGCAGGTGGAGGTCACGCGCGACGGTTACACGGCACTAGTTAACGGTCGCGAACTGTTTTCACAAGCGCCGATCCGGCTCGAAGGACCAAAAATGTTAGAAAGTTTATTAGAGGATCGGCGCAAGAAACCAAAGTTTATTAAGGAGCACTAAGACAATTATATTTGCAGCGTTCACGAACTAAAATACACTTCTAACAAGGGGACCTTCAGAACTGGCAAACTCAGAAATTGTTTATACTTAGTATACATGAAGGTCTTCACTCGCACTTTCTTTTCCCGAAGCAGTAAGGCGCGCTTCCCATCCAAATTCGAGAAAATCGACTTTGAAAAATGTGGAGTTACCTTATATATATTTGATAAAAATTCATGACCAAGGAGCAGCGTGGGTCAGTGCGTAGCGCTCCCGACTAGCAAGCATGAGGTCGTCAGTTCAAATCTCACTATTGGCACTATTTTTTTTTATTCATTTGCATACCTACACCTTTCACATGCAAAGTTTATAAAGTTCATGCTAATTAACAGATATGTAAACATCTGTTATATGTATGGGTGTACGTAAATATTCCTATTTAAAAATTAATATGTGCAATAAAAAGTACGATTTTTCAAGCAAGAGACAATTTTAAATAAGATGTGTGTTTTTAATTGATGTCCATCTCCTGGGAGGTGGAGCACCGGTATACACCGTACACCCATACATATGACAGATGTTTACATATCTGTCAATTAGCATGAATTTTATAAACTTTGGATGTGAAAGGTGTAGATATGCAAATGAATAAAAAAAAAAAATAGTGCCAATAGTGAGATTTGCACTGACGACCTCATGCTTGCTAGTCGGGAGCGCTACGCACTGACCCACGCTGCTCCTTGGTCATCAATTTTTATCAAATATATATAAGGTAACTCCACATTTTTCAAAGTCGATTTTCTCGAATTTGGATGGGAAGCGCGCCTTACTGCTTCGGGAAATGAAAGTCCGAGTGAAGACCTTCATGTATACTAAGTATAAACAATTTTTGAGTTTGCCAGTCCTGAAGGTCCCCTTGTAAGTTATATTCTGTACAAAGGTGACGCAGTTAAATTAACAGTTATTTTACACAACACGTTTGACTAGTTATTACACAAAACAAGCAACACTTAGAAACTAGTATTAAGCTCAAGCGTAGCGATTATTAGATGGCGAAGCAAAGTCGCTAAGCGTAAAGATTCGAAGCAGTTTCGAATAAAGCGCAAGCAAGGTGCGAGAGAGCGAAAAGTGCGTAGTGTAATTAAAGCGTGTTTGCTGTAGCAAAGTCGCGAACAGAGAGTCTCAAACCTCTCTAGGAAATCGGCTCTGATTTCCTGGAAGGAAGAGAGTCCCCCTTCCATCGGTCACAAGTTGATGGAAGGGGTAGTGATCGACGCTCCGCATGAGTCAGCGCGCCGTTGCCATTGCCTAATTACCGGTGGGCCTAGAAGATGGCGTAAGAATGCAGAATTTCTTGAACAAATTGTAATAATATGTAATGATATAACAACAAAATATATATTTAAATAATTGATAATGATTTTGTCACTACAGGGCCTGTAGTACAGGCACCCAAGGGCCTACCTCGTCTTCGCTATGGTCGAAAGAGAAGTATAAACATAGTTAATTACATGAGTTGATCTGCGGTTGTAAACCTTAGATAGTGCCGATATTCATTATTTAAAGGATGGACAATCCCTACGTCGCAGTCGGAAAACACTTGGAAGGCATGGTACCCGGAATTCAGGAACACGCACGGCAAACTCACGCCCTACTCAGTGGTCGCTCGGAGACAAAGTTATATCGCGCGTACTATACACGAGCTCATTTTAGAAGGAACTTATTCGCGCATGTAGAATGAGCTCACTGGCTCCGAGGAAGCGTTTGTTTGGGGTATAGCCAATAGTAATTTGTTTCGGCACCAATGAAAGCCAACGATTCGTCGTTCGGCAAGGTATATACACATGCTGTAAAAATGTTTCGTTGCCAGACAGATCCAAAAATGGCCAGTATCTACCATTGTCCTTTCTAGCAGCTGTACATCATTCTCGAGCTTCATAGTTTTAAAATCGTTCATTCATGCACATGTATTATGATCTGGCAACGTCGAATCACAATATCCAGTTATTCGAAGCCAAGAAATAAAAATTACGAATCAAGATAACATGTGATTTTATCCTCTTCGAGTAACTCGTTACGAAAAAAACGTCGAATAAATTATCTTGCTACATTGAGCTTCGAATAACGTATAAGGGTTAAGAAGGAACTCGTTCTATTGAAATCTCACAGATAACCTTCCGTAGCCAAATCCTGACGGATACAACCGTAAGATACATGATGGCGCTGCCTTCGACTGTCGAATAATGGTTAAAGATAAGCTGAAACCTCTCGGTTACATTGTGACGGATAATGCCTCTCAAATAAATTCCCGTCGCTATAGCGGCGTCGAATACGGATACACGTTACATCGAGCTTCGAATCTAGAGACGCGGTAGCGTCTTGACGCCAAGTACATGAAAGAAAAGACACCTTGTATATGCCTGTCGCTGCCGTGTATCTTTACTCGACGCACAGCTATTCCAACCTAACCTGAAACTTATTTCATTAATATCTCATCACGCTTGCAATATTTTCTAAATTTAAAGGCATTTTTCTTATGTAAACCGCATATAAGCTTTCGAATAAGACCAATTTCAATAAAATCGGTCCACGCATGACAGAGATATCGTAATATCATGTCATGGATCTGTCAGAAACGGTAAGATTTTCTTCTGATTCTGATTCTTCAAGCCAAATTTTCGTCAACATAATACGTATACGCGTTACACACACACACCTTCAGCCAACACATGTTTCGTTCTTCGTTCGTCCACTCTCAGGATTATTCGGCGGGGATCGTCGTCCGTCATTGTACATACATATATATATATATACTATTTTGAATTTTATAACCTACCAAGTGTTAAGTGTCAAATAAAGTAAGTTGTCCGAATTTTGAATGTCACGAGTTTTTACACTACATAGGAGACTGAATTATTGTCTCAATTAATAAGGTAAGGCGCCAAAATTTTTTTAATAGATTTCTTATGTAGAGTCGCAGACTTGGAAGTTGTTCGGAGATGGTTCGACTGCGAAGCATCTCCTTTCACACAAGTTTCTGGAAATTTGTATCATGCATGTACAAAATAATATATTGTAGTAAAAAATTACATTGCATTTAAATTGCCAGATACTTGTTTTTGTATATACCAGCAATTTAGAGTTTTTATGTAAAGTTTATTATATATTATAGAAATGAAGGGGACGCACAGGTCTTGGATAAAAATGAAGGGGACGCACAGGTCTTGGATAAAAATGAAGGGGACGCACAGGCTTGGATAGTAGAATTGAAGGGGACGCACAGGCTTGGATGGATAGAAATGAAGAGAATGCACAGGCTTGGAGGTTGTCCGGAGAAGATTAAATAGATATATAGATAGATATAGATAGACAGAGCATCAAGTTTCGCACAAGTTTCTGGGAATTTGTCAAATAAGGTAAATCGACAAAATTTGTCAATCAAAAGACATAGCATTAAGAATTATTAAGAAAATAGATGATGGTGTACTGCTTGCAATGTAGAGCAAGTCACATTAGTTAAGAAAGTACCCTGAAAACACATCTCCCTTGATGCTTTTCAATCTTTTGTGAAAGACATTCGTAATACTTTAATAAAATCCACAGTAGTTGTCACGCTATTCATTAATTTTTTAGATTCCCATTATTTCAATTCACCAATAAACATACTAAATTATTATTAGTTTTATTCCAACACCAATAAATTGTGCGTTAAAAATATTGGATCTCCTCATTCATTTTCGCTGAATTATTACCATTAGCATTTAAATTTCCTGCAACAAGACTTTCTGCCATACGCTCTCACCTGCTTTGGATACATTATGTAGTCTCTACACTCACTATAGCAAAAGGCCACTCTATTTCTATAAATAATTAATAAGTTCTACGTTAAGTTGTATATAATTATTAAAATGTGGCTTTATATATATATATATATATATATTTACAGATAATCATCAAAGCAGAAGATGATGCAGTGTGATCTATGTTGGACTATGTACGCACAAATTTTCATGTAGGGTTTTTGCATACGCAATTATTCATTCAATGATCTTTACATATGAGCACTTGTGGTAACTTATTATTATAAATAATAATTAGAAAATCCTATTTCAGTTAATGATGCAGACGAAGAGAATTATTTTAACAGCTGACAGAGAAAGTGACCTTGCTGCAGGAGCAAATGAAATATGTATCCTATTTCAGTTAATGATGCAGACGAAGAGAATTATTTTAACAGCTGAAAGAGAAAGTGACCTTGCTGTAGGAGCAAATGAAATATGTATAAAAAAATAAAGTTATTTTTTATTTTACATTAAAAAATATAAATTATTTTAATTTATCTAACATTAAAATTGATATTTAAAAACCACGGCCACGATCCTTGCCACGGTCCTCGCCACGACCACGACCACGGCCACGGCCACGGTAGCGCTCGCTAACGATGGCCCGGAGGAGGGCGGCTTGATCCCTTACCGCCTGCATAATGGCCCAATCCTCTTGTTGGGCCCTCACCCTCCTCCCGCTCCTTGAATGGCGCGCTACGCGCGGTTCTGTAATTAGTAATAATAATAAAAAATATTTATTAGTAAAATGTTTTTTATTTAAATTTAGATCTATTTTCAAACATTCTAAAAGTATAATATAACTTCTTTAAATCTGTATGTATTTAGCATCGGCAGTGGCCGGCCTCGCTGGTGGTGGTGGTGGTGGCGATGGTGGCGGTTGTTGCGGCGATCGTGGCCGCGGCGACTCCATCAAATTAAAACTCTCGAGTTCTACTTCAATGTCTAAAATAAATTACAAATTTCATCATCAAATGATTGGAAAAATAAAAAAAATAAATTTGAATAAATGTATATAATAAATTTTTATTATTTACCATCTAAGATGGAGCCCTCCAGTTTATTCTGCAAAAATTAATAAACAATTAATTAGCAAAAAAGATCAAGAATTCATAAAAGCGGCGTATGATAGAAGAAAGTCATACATGTAGCGCAAGGGTAAGTATTGTTCAATTGCAAATTGGAAATTAAGAAATATAAAAATTTGAAAACTGAAATAGTGAATGATGCGAAATTATAAAAATTACATTACATTACTAAATATGTTTCTTCTCATTACTTCACGAGCCTTTCAATTATTCAATCATACAAAAAACTGTAACGTATTATATTATAACTTTATTTTATGAACGATTCGCAGTTGTAACTAGTAGTAACAATTAGAAATATCAAACATATCTGATCTGAGTTGAACATAAACGAACCTGTAAACTACAACATTTTGAGTCGTTGATAGGCACGTTACCTACGTTAACTATCAATGGAAGTAGACCGTAACTGTATAATAAGTGAAATAATACAACAAGAAGATATGCGACACGTTGAACCATATTCTAACTTATTACGCCAACGATTAGATATATCAAACATTTCTGAGTTGAACATTAACGAACGTGTAAACTACAACATTTTGATAGTCTTTGGTACGCACTTTGCCTATTCTTGTTGTATTATAATTTATAACGCCAACGATTAGAAATATATCAAACACATCTGAGTTGAACGTAAACGAACATGGAAAGTACCACATTTTGAAAGTCTTGGGTAGGCACTTTGCCTATGTTAACTATCAATGGAAGTAGACCGTAACTGTATAGCAAGTAATACAACAAGAACATATTGGATACATAGAAGCATATTTTAACTCGGATGTGTTTGATATCTAGAGACGCGGTAGCGTCTCGACGCCAAGTACTTCTAATCGCTGGCGTTACAAGTTAGAATATGCTTCAACGTGTCTAATATCTTGTTGTATTACTTACTATACAGTTACGGTCTACTTCCATTGATAGTTAACATAGGCAAAGTGCCTACCAAAGATTTTCAAAATGTTGTACTTTCCATATTCGTTTACAATCAACTCAGATGTGTTTGATATATTTCTTATCGTTGGTGTTATAAGTTATATAGATAGAATATGCTTCAACGTGTGCTATATCTTCTTGTTTTACTAGTTACAACTGCGAATCGTTCACAAAATTATGTTAATCTTAATACGTTACAGTTTTTTGTATGATTGAATAATTGAAAGGCTCGTGAAGTAATGCGAAGAAACATATTTTGTAATGTAATGTAATTTTTATATAATTCGAATTTCCAATTTCCAATTTGCTATTGAACAATACGTATCCTTGCGCTAGATGTATGCCTTTCTTCTATCATACGCTGCTTGTAATCAGAATTTAAGTGACGAAAAAATCTCAAGTCTTTTTTATTACTTACATTATCAGCGATTGTTTGTTGCTTGCAGAAACGATCGAGAATGGGCTATCTCACCACGTGCAACGATGAGGCGAGCTCCTCCGCTGCTCTTTTGTTTTTTAAGGAGCCCGCTTTTGGCATAGATACGGACACATTCTGCCGCGGGCTCTTTGAATTGTTGAGTTTTAAGCCGTGAAGCTAATAAGGGAACGCCGCGGATGTGGAAATCGCTTTTGTAACAACAGTATATATGGGGGTCGTAGTATTCATGTAGTATGAAAATACTATTTCGGCTTTTTGTCGAATTGATGTTACGCTAGGTCTTGTTAACGGTACCATAGCGAAACTTGTTTCAGTTACACGAGGTGTTGATAATGACGTTGAAAAATTGAAAATTATATTACCCACTGGGCAAGAACATATAATAGAACGCGTATGTGTTAAATTTGAAGTAATGGATAGAGCGTTCGTTATTAGAAAACAATTTCCGATTTGCCTCAGCTATGGTATAACTATTCACAAATGCCAAGGACTAAGCTTGCAGAATGCTGTCGTAGAAGCAGGTAATTCAATATTTACTTGCGGACAAATTTACGTTGCTCTTTCACGGGTGACCACATTACAAGGGCTGCATCTTATAAATTATGATCCATCTTCCGTAAAGGCACAAGAATCGACTATAATAGAGTACAATAGATTGCGAAAAAAATATAGACCTGATCTTATGACTATTTCAATTTCTAAAAACCGCGTTCGCAAAGTTCGTGATGCTGTTTGGGCAGTACCTAATTATAATGTTTCCGAATGTCAGAATACTAATGATCACATCGCGGATACCACTCAATACAACGTGAGAGGTCTCCCGAATTCTGATGGTGTGTCTTGTTATGCGAATGCCTCAATCCAATGCATGTTATATTGTTCATCTATAAGAGATAACTTATTTTCGATGGAAAAAGCTGATGATATTATAAAAGTCTTTATGGACCAATATAAATCGGATCAAAATCCAAACATAATATCATTACGGCAGTTCGCAGGGGAAAAATACGCTTACAATCACCCTGATAACCAGATCTGGCAGCAGAATCTGACGTCAGATCCGTAGTCGTCTGTGTCCGCATTTGGCTGCGTTGTGAGGTACAGAATCTGATGTCAGATTCTGATGTCAGATCGGCAGCAGATGGACAGCAGATTCTGCCGTCTGCTAGGCACAGCCAACAGCGCCATCTGAGGTCCAGAATTAACATACAATTCCCTACGCGTGACGTCACATGGCCGCCCCTACGCGTGACGTCACACTAGGTGTATACCCACCCTTTCTACTGCTCGTAGAGAAGTTTTGGAGCAGATTCTAAGATTCTGCTCGCAGGTTATATGAGCCGCAGTTTATTAAATAAGTTCTTTATTTTTTTATAAAGGTATGTGTTTATTCTTTAATATTACAAGTACAAAATATATATAAGTGGCACATATATTAACATTTAATATTTACATTTGGAAATGGTGATTCTAGATGCAAACATAAGCCAATTTTCCCGAGAACGAACTTTTATTCTACATTACATTTTTATTTATATAGATTTTCGACTTATTGTTTTTGCATAGAATCACCATATCCCTGCTTGTGTTAACTCTGAAAAGAAATACAACATTAGTATAAAATTGAAACGATACTGGGAATGTACCGATGAATATTTTATTAAACGTTAAGTACTTTATTTCAGTGATGCTAAAGTAAAGTGAGCACTGAAAAGTACTGTTTGGTTTAGTACGTTTTAAAAGACTGGCGCTGAAAAGTGCCGATTATTGTTCCTTGTGAACGTCGAGAGGTTGTTCCCGTTGGACTCGATTAAAATGGGCACTGAAAAGTACCGTTTGGTCTCTTCGCCACTGTAAAAGGAGACACATCTCAACTTTTAATGGGCATATTTCGTGAAATAAAACATCTGCCACAGTTCTTCAGACGTCATCAGCTTCTTCTTCGGGCTGCTGGTCGCTCCAAAACTCGCGGCGCCTTTGCAAGGCACTTGGGGGGGCTGCCGTCGCCCGTGGACCACACCTCCTGCTGCGTACTCTTTCTTTCGCGGTCCGCAGTGCCCGCTGCATATATAGCTGAAAGTCCGATCGGAGGGGCTTGTTGCAATGCGGGTTCCCAGACACCGCTTCTGAAAAAGTAATGCACGCAAAGTACATTAGTATAATTATTTATAAAAACATGAAGATGCTTATTGCTTCGTACCGTAAATCGCCATAGTAATACGGGCGTTGTACAACGGCCGTTGTCCCGTTCGGCCGAACCACGTGAAGGCCGTTGTCACGTCGTCGACAAGGGCCTCCTTCATACAAAAATCGACCGCGGCCTTCAGGCTGAACCCACAAACGTATTTTAAATATTGGACCTAAACAAAGTAAGTAAATATTGATGTAAGTATGTATTATATAAAAGTAAATAAAAGCATAATTTCGCTTTCACTTACAACATTGGAATATGTTTGGTCGTCGATGGTCTCGAAACAGTCCACCTCCTCCGGTGACGAGAGAGGAATGATCGCTGGTTTCCTTGGTGGACCGTTACGGGTGAGTTGCACACATTGGAGAACATTCTCCAATAAAGTATTCATTCTTCTGCAAGCAGAATGGATGGAGGCGTAACGTATTAATAAACACGATAACATGCAATACTTACCTTAGCTCCGTCTCGACGCTCGCCGTGCGGTCTTCCAGGCTCCTGCGAACATGAACATTTATAATAGAAAACGTCACACTATCAATATTTTTATAACAAAAAAAAGAAACATGTAAATTTACCTATTAGCAGGAGGTTGTATGTGCACTGTATGGTGCTGAAACGGCTCATTCTGAATGACCGTGGCGCGTGCAGAGGACGTCCCTGGATCGTGATGATCCCTTATTGTTGCGAGGACAGGAGCACTGGCAGCAGCAGGACTATTCTGCAACATAAGAACGTTACTCGGATTAGTCGTAGAAAAATCCTTTGACGTTGGTAGATAATTATTTGATTCCTGCAGGATTGTCCTCAAATCCTGGATATCCTGATCGATGCTTTGCTTCGGCATGGCTGACGTCTTCTTTCTTGGAGGTTCCTCCTCCGAAGAAGTCGTCTGATACCTCGCTGGTTTGGCGACCACACGCTTCTCTCGCTGCGACATGTTTGGTAAACCTGTGAGTAAAAGTACATATTACAATTCTTAGCAAAGGTGTGTTGGCTGTTTTTCCTATTTTACATGCATACATGCAATATTAACCGAACCCAGGTAATGTATTACTCAATAATTCGAGTGTAACTCGACAAAGGCTATAACAGTAGAAAATGTAAAAAAGTGACCCATGAAGAAATATTCGAACCAAACGATAAAATAACTCATCAACAGAGATTAACAAGGATACGTGTAAATATAATATTACTTATGAAGAGCAATACAAAAGGAAAGTATAATACAAAAGAAGAAAATGTAAATATTATAGAGCATGCCCCTCACCAGAAAATAGTCGTAACTTACCAAAAACAAGAGACGAGGCTAGAAATGGAAGATTTTTTTTTTTTTTTTTTTTTACATGGTGGAAATCCCTAACGGATACCTCACCCCCATGGCAGGGGTGAGATTATGTGGGGCTTGCACCCACTAAAACCACCATGGTGACCGCCTGACGCGAGAAGCTACACGAGGGAGTGGGACTGACAGCGAGATACATCCAGCGAAAATAAAAGTGGAAGAATTTAAATACTATGGATCCTACGGCTTCTCGCTGTGCGTAATAACAGCAACGATATACCTACGGGGTTCTAAGAGGTTTGTGTCAGTGGACATACTACAGCGAAAAGGCATTCTATAACATTTGCCACGAACCTGATCGGGGGAGATATATAAAATTTCATGGCTCAATGTGGCGCATTTATATATGCCAAGAGCCGAAGACTCTATGCCGACATCATAAAAATTATCGACTTCTAAAAATTTTTTGATACCCAAACGATACGAGTCATTGTCCATGCCAATAGTGAAAATTATGCAGATCGAGCCATCGTCTGAGATGCAACAATTATCGCGTACATTTGTGCCTAGAGATATGTTATTAAATTCTATCTTACGGTACTGAGAACAATTGGTGTCATTCGTAAGGGGTCTAGATACACGAATAGAAAAATCGACATTACGATGAATGTTTGTGCCATGTGATTGTATCTCCCTCATCCTGTTGGAAAATTGTTGGAGAGGAAGAGATGGCTTATTAAGAAATTTTTTAAAAATGGACATGTTGTTTTCATAGGGAAAAGCAGAACATGAATCTAAATTACCAAAACGTCTGACATCGTTGGTTAAGTGAAGAAGACCATGGACGTTATAACTATTAAAAGTTGGGCCATATAGTTTTTCGGTACGAAGAACAAATTTCTGTAAAGCTGACTCTGCGAATCTCAAGTGGGGGCTCGATGGAGATTCTGCAACCAAAATTCTTATGGCCGCATGTAAAATTAAGAAGTGCTTGTATATTTCATCGTTGAGTACACCATACAGTACAACCGGCCCTGTATATAGAAGGAACTGACGAAACTCGGTCGCCTTATATTTACAATATTCCTCAATAGCTCTGGGACGTCTGGCAAAGTCCAAGGGACAATATCTTGCGAGATTGTTGAGTCTCGTAGATATCACAGAAATATTCAGTGCGGGCAATTTTGACAAAAATGTAAAGCTTCCAGATACCCACGCGGACAAAAATTTCTTCATTACGCCCAAGCATACAAGGTGCATATACTCGAACGGAACTTGGGAAACCATTCCTATCGGTAGCGATGCCAATGGGCTTGGACCTTCTTTGTGATGGTTCTCGTGTAACCGTTTAGGGTATTCCTCATCGGTACGAGGAGAATCATCTATACCATCGAAGGCATAATGCTTACCGTTCAGGGTACCAGAAACCATACATTTGGAACAGGGATATTGAGACATATGCCCAAAATGATTCAACACAAATGCTCGAGCTGGTGCGTCAGCTATGAAACATCTCAGACGTATGGGCAACTTACTGCCATGAAAATTTATACCTCCGTTGGACATGATGGCTTTGACGTTTGCAATAAATTTCTCAAAAAAAATATTGGGATCGTGTGGTTTATGGCGACCTTTATAGATTCCTACCACTATTGGCTTTATACGGGGAATATTTGAAATCCTACATTGGATGGGCCAGAACTGAATGGAACCTTTGTCCACACGACATCCGTCGGTATGAAAATCTAATTCTAACTCTCTAACAAAAGATACGGACAAAGGGAGACTTTTAACAATTTCTGTTTCCAGATCGAAATGAATGTATTCTCCTGGTTCCACGACGAATGTAACAGCAGGATTACGTGGCGTATCGAGAAGTGTTCTAACATCCTGAGGCAACTGGGAAAAACAGGAATGCGTTCGAAGGAGAGATAATATATTATTTCCTTGAACGTGTGTTAAATTGCTGTCTACGAAACAAGACGCTAAACGTTGGCGAAAAGATGGCTCGGAGAAAGTATCACAGGACAATGAAACTGTATCATGAATTGAAGAAACGCGTGACGTGGAAGTAGAAGGACCGGCGTCTTCTACATTGATATCGCGCCTAACACTGAATCTATCCGGGATAAAATTAATAGGAACGGACGAACTACAACCTGCAGATGTGCTAGCAGCATCTCGCACGTTAGAAGTATTATCCGCTACTCTACGAACGGTGTTAAATTCAGGACGGTATCGCGCGCGTAACTTTTCTCGCATCTCGCGTATAACCCTCCTTTTTTGCCTCGCCGACAATGCGTGTCCGGGTTTCCGCGACGTAGACAACTTGAAACGATTAAATTCCATAATTACTTACGTCTTGCGGATGTCTCGGGATGATATTCGTACTTTTTAATGCTCTGGAAATTCTTCGGATCTGCCGTCGATGACTGCCACCTCAGAATGAACGAGAATTCGAAACAAACGCGAACTGGGAAGTAGAGTCCCGACCAATCACGAATGACCGCAAGGCGGCGCAGCCAATCCGAGCGCTTTTTTTCCTGCACAAAGGGTACCACGTCGAATAAAGGGTACCACGAGGTAATATTTTGGCGGTACACTGGACTACGCTCGGATCATTCGTCATTGCGGTCATTCGTGATTGGTCGGGACTCTACTTCCCAGTTCGCGTTTGTTTCGAATTCTCGTTCATTCTGAGGTGGCAGTCATCGACGGCAGATCCGAAGAATTTCCAGAGCATTAAAAAGTACGAATATCATCCCGAGACATCCGCAAGACGTAAGTAATTATGGAATTTAATCGTTTCAAGTTGTCTACGTCGCGGAAACCCGGACACGCATTGTCGGCGAGGCAAAAAAGGAGGGTTATACGCGAGATGCGAGAAAAGTTACGCGCGCGATACCGTCCTGAATTTAACACCGTTCGTAGAGTAGCGGATAATACTTCTAACGTGCGAGATGCTGCTAGCACATCTGCAGGTTGTAGTTCGTCCGTTCCTATTAATTTTATCCCGGATAGATTCAGTGTTAGGCGCGATATCAATGTAGAAGACGCCGGTCCTTCTACTTCCACGTCACGCGTTTCTTCAATTCATGATACAGTTTCATTGTCCTGTGATACTTTCTCCGAGCCATCTTTTCGCCAACGTTTAGCGTCTTGTTTCGTAGACAGCAATTTAACACACGTTCAAGGAAATAATATATTATCTCTCCTTCGAACGCATTCCTGTTTTTCCCAGTTGCCTCAGGATGTTAGAACACTTCTCGATACGCCACGTAATCCTGCTGTTACATTCGTCGTGGAACCAGGAGAATACATTCATTTCGATCTGGAAACAGAAATTGTTAAAAGTCTCCCTTTGTCCGTATCTTTTGTTAGAGAGTTAGAATTAGATTTTCATACCGACGGATGTCGTGTGGACAAAGGTTCCATTCAGTTCTGGCCCATCCAATGTAGGATTTCAAATATTCCCCGTATAAAGCCAATAGTGGTAGGAATCTATAAAGGTCGCCATAAACCACACGATCCCAATATTTTTTTTGAGAAATTTATTGCAAACGTCAAAGCCATCATGTCCAACGGAGGTATAAATTTTCATGGCAGTAAGTTGCCCATACGTCTGAGATGTTTCATAGCTGACGCACCAGCTCGAGCATTTGTGTTGAATCATTTTGGGCATATGTCTCAATATCCCTGTTCCAAATGTATGGTTTCTGGTACCCTGAACGGTAAGCATTATGCCTTCGATGGTATAGATGATTCTCCTCGTACCGATGAGGAATACCCTAAACGGTTACACGAGAACCATCACAAAGAAGGTCCAAGCCCATTGGCATCGCTACCGATAGGAATGGTTTCCCAAGTTCCGTTCGAGTATATGCACCTTGTATGCTTGGGCGTAATGAAGAAATTTTTGTCCGCGTGGGTATCTGGAAGCTTTACATTTTTGTCAAAATTGCCCGCACTGAATATTTCTGTGATATCTACGAGACTCAACAATCTCGCAAGATATTGTCAGTAGTAAGGGTATGCCGGTTCTAACCCAAATTTGAGTTTGAAGGCCATTTCCCCCACCCCTCCCCCTCCCATCAAACTCAAATTTGAGTTTCAAGGTCGCACGAAATCCATCGCAGCGGACGACGCGACGGACAACCGGGCGGCGGATGACGTCATACAGATGGGCGGAGTGGTGGGGGGTATTAGCGCGAGACCAGATATCGAATCAATCGATAACCGAATCGATACCGAATCCGCATCGAGGAGGAACCGCGGGTGAATTGCTGCTACTATCGGGCGTGGTATCGCCACAGTCGGTAAGGAAGGAAATATTAATTTAAGATATTAATATAAATGAAAAAAACAGAATCTCGGGCGACGGGGCTCGAACCCAAGACCTCCGCGGTACGAGTCAGCCGCCTAACCAACTCCCCCAACGCCGACGCTGTAACATTAGTCTTTAATAAATGGTACATATACAGAGCGTCACCAAGCATAATACATTATTTTTTCATCGGACGATGTCGGGAAAGATCGGCGTTTTTACACACCGCGTCTTCGGATGGATGGGAAAGAGAGAGAGAACATGCATTCTAAAGCTTAAATTCGAGGGAGGGAAGAAGACAACAATACACAGTGGTACAGTCGCATGCATTCTATAGATAACAGTATTTCAAGCGCCGCCGCGTATCACGCGATCTCGCGTAATTCGACTCCTCTGGAGCAACCATCATGTAGCGGTGTGAAGAAGGCGTGAATCTTAAAATTAGAAGGCGAGGAGGAAGACGAGTAAATAAAATGGAGACAGAATATACGTTTAAGATATATATTGTTACATAAAAAAGATTGAATAATATATAAATAAAAGTAAATAGAAATTTAATATAAAATAGAATAGAATAGAATATAAAAAGAAAAGAATATAAAACAATAAAAAACTATTGGGGGACGAGGGGGGGTGATGGAGATGATGGGGGTGAAAGTTCCGCCGACGGTGAGGGCGGGGGCCGCACCCGCGCACCCCTATACGACCGCGGCCGCCGCAGGGTCCCCGACCGCGGTGCGCGCAACCGCACCCGCGCAACCCGCAGCCGCGCAGCCCCATACGTCGTTGCCTAGAACACACAGACACATCAATATAATACTAACACATTAAACATAATAAACATGAAACACATAAAACAATGCAAAGTATTACATACCTGTGGATGCGGCGACGGTGATGGCGAACGGGGTGGTGGCGACGGCGAACGGGGTGGTGGCGACGGCTGTGGCGACGGCCGCGGCGATCCCCAATCGCTCGACCACGTGGGCGACGGCGGTGCTGGTGGTGATGGCCCACGTGGTGGCGATGGGGATGGTGATGGGGGTGGGGACGGTGTGAGCCCTAGACATAGAAACTCATGGTAAAATATTGATACGAACACCTGATTTTAGAGCACTTGGTTTAAACAGTTAAACGCGATAAATGTCAAAATATTGTTATGTACATACCTCGCCACCTCATCGAATCATAAACGGAGGGCGGCCTCCAATATCCCATAATTTCTTGAAGAACTACACGTCTTTAATGTTTGAAGACAACTGGTCTCGCTGCATCTCCAGGCTCTCGCATGCAAACTCCTATCATGAAATCGAGAAGTGCGTAGCTTTGCAAAAGTGAGATGCTGTTGTTCTTCACATTCATTTTCGCTGACCATCCTTTCCTTATTCACACACATCTTCTTTCCCTTCTTCTTTGACACATCATGCGACAAGACCACATCACTTTGAATACGTATCGAACGGGTATTGAACGTTTTAGAACGTATATCAAACGGATATTGAACGGTTTCGAACTCAAGGATAAAAGTCTCGACATGTGTTGAATGTAGTATAATATCATTGTGAACGCTAAATCTTAAACCGAATCTTAAAATTAGACAGCGAAAGGAGAAGGAAGACGGGTGAATAAAAAATGGAGAAATAATATGTGTTTAAAAATGATAATATATTGTTACAAATAATGAATGAATAGTAATAGTAATAGTGAATATAATATAATAGTAATATGAATAGTAATAATAGTTAATACGGATGAAATACATGAGATAACAAAAGAAAAAAAATGAAAAAGAATTTAAATATCCTCCTCGTCGGATGACAATTGCAGAGGTGGCGTCACGAGCCCCTCTTCCATCCATGCAGGGGGCGGCGACCACCGCGGCGGTGGTGTTAACTGCCGCGACGGTGGCGGTGATGATGACGCTGAGGACGATGACGACAACATCACCCCCTCGAACTGCCATGGAGGTGATAGGGGCCCCTGAAGCGATGGCTGCGGCCTCCTCACATCGATCCAGGGAGGCGATGGTGGCGATGGGGGCTGTGGACGTCGCAGGGGCCCCATTTGGTGATATGGTACCCAGGGCCGTCGCAATCTGGCCGCCATCCTCGACCCGAATACCAGGCCCGAGCGCTGCATATGCACCGCTAAGGGTGCAGCCTCAGCCTCCCCTGCCAGAACCCGCGCCATGAGTGCCATTATAATCATCGGCACACGGTTCTAGAACAGATACACAAACATAATAAATATGACACATATCAAACATAATAAACATGAAACATGCAAAACAATGCAAACTACATACCTGCGGAGGCGGCGAAGGCGGCGAAGGTGGCGGCGACGGCGATGGCGACGGCGATGGCGATGGCGATGGCGATGGCGATGGCGAATACTAAAGCATAGAACATCATGATATTAACATGTCCACTTGATTTTAATCTCGCTCGATTTCAATGGTTATAGATGAATAATGTCAAAATATATTGTACATACCAATGAGTCATACTCCGGGGCGATGCGTTGCAATCCCATTTTTCAAGCACCAGAAAAAAATTGTCGCACACAAATTACAAAAATTGCACAAATGTCTAACGATTAAAAATCAGACTGTTCGCCTTCCACAATTAACAGACGACTGGTCTCGCTGCATCTCCTAGCTCTCACATGTAAAAACCCCCTCCTATCATGAAATCGAGAAGTGCATAGCTTTGCAAAAGTACAATGCTGTTGTTCTCCGCATTCATTTTCACAAACTGCACATTTCTTCTTCGTAGACCATCCTCTCCTTATTCCCACACATCTTTTTCCCTTCTTCTTTGACACATCATGCGACAAGACCACATCACTTTGAATACGTATCGAACGGGTATTGAATGTTTTTGAACATATATCAAATGGATATTGAACAGCTTCGAACGTGCATTGAACGGGTATTGAACGGCTTTGATCGGATATTGAACGTCTATCATACCACTTTGATCGTGCATCGAACGGCTTTGATCGAGTATCGAACGTGTATCGAACGACTTCTGCATAAGTATCGTCTTAATCTAGCGGACATCAAACGCATGAGGTTGGGTTGGGTGAGGGTGAGGGTGAAGAAAATTATACGCATTAAAAAATTGATTATATTTTATTTATGAATTTCCCTGGTGTTTAGACCACCAGTTGAATATTTTAAATACATTTTGCATGGCACAGTGTTTCGCGTGTCTGCCACATCGCAGAGTATTAACTACATTTAGCTTATTTAGAGATTTGATATCCTCGTAGTCAATGTCCAGCGTCTCGATGACCGCGTCTGCTCTCGTACTTTCATCGAGGAAATCCGCAAGCCAGTCGCGTTTCTGCAGCCCTTTAACATATACGACATGGCACGTGTCATCCTCTTCTTCATCGATCGCATCAGCTACAGCTTTCGAAATTAGCCGTTTAGCCATACTGTATGGAACTTCTCCATCGTCCCAGCGTAACCCATGATGTTTCGCCGTTAACCAGCGGATGCTTGATTTGTCAGATTTCGAAAGAAGATAATGTGGCATCGAACTCCCAAAAATATAGTGCGAGAGAATTGTTCCCATTCGTAGGACAGCCACTTCCTTGACGACAAATCTTCCATCAACGATGAACCCTTGCATGTCAACGAACGTTGGTACAACCATTATCGATACAATTTGGAGGTCCACTCGCTTCCAAGACAGACGAGAGAATGCAGTCTTTCTCGTAAAACATCTCGATTTTCACAATGAAATTTTTTTGCGAATTTCATACAGGAGAGGGCGGGCAAGTAGCGTGGTAATTTAATTTATTTTGCGCACCATGTTTGTCAATGGATTGTATTCAACCACTCGATCGTGCAGAATCAGACAGTAGGCTGTAGTATTTGCAGGCACATTCTCTTTACACTCGAATTCTATGCGCACGTCCACGGTGCCATTCTTGATCGACTCATTTTGTCGCGAGCAATCAATTATCACGAGGGGGCCAAATTGTAAAAATTCAGCCACGGTGAATAATGCCTCGTTGCAACTATACCCATAATATGATTTACGGAATTGCGTATACATGTGATACAAGATGGCGTGCTTATTCTTGTCAAAGTCCAAGTTCAGATCATCATATGGGTAAAATTCCGAGTTGAGAAAAAGTTTTACATTGGCCAATTTGCAGTTGTTGAACATAGTAACGTCTTCACTCATCACATTTCTTCGACCAGTCTGTAGAGCAAGGATCACGCATCGCGGCTTCTCCAGCTGTGCAGATGCCTTCACGGCCCACGAATGCTTGGTCGTGCTCTGTAAGAGAGGATACTCGTACAGATCCCACGATTGAAAACAAATGCTCAGGTTTTGTCCACGTTCCAAAGTATGTAGCAACGATAGCTTATTAACGTCATTTAACGTCACATGGGGCATCCGCCATTGTAGTTTAACCAATTCAATTTCTGGTTCCAACATCGACGATCCTATCAGAGCATTGTTGTCGTTGCGCGATCGTATTAAAATCAATTCGTGACGCGCATTAATAATCATGCGTTTGTAGTCCTCACAAAATCCCAGCAAATATTTGAGTGGGATGCAAAAATTGAAATGACTTTTCACTATTGGCTCATCCCGCCGTTTCAACCCCCATCCAACATTCTCCATATTTTTGTCTTCGCCAGATGTCAGCGATACATAGTTTTTAAGCGTGCTAGTTATTCCAACGTTTCTGCTGCGATCAATCTCCACGCCATTCAGCTCGTATCGAATCTCATCGAATAAGAACGCCATGCAATTATTTCCCAACGTCACCGTTAATGCATCTTTTGGCTTATTTATCTTCAATTTCCCCTCCACATAGAGAAAACTTTCACACGGCAATGTGTATAAATCCTGCTGTTGTATCGGTATTCTTATCTCATCGCTGTATCCAAACGTTGTGTTGACGTATGGGTTGTATGTGTGAGTCTGAAGCTTGACGATGCGATCATCAAACGTCGGCTTCCCTCCAATACTTAGAATGTCAACCATTTTCAACCTAAATGCGCACAATGAATCCCAATGATTTCAAAAATGCAATGTTCGCAGCACTGAGCCTCTTCTTTTTAGCGTGATCGGAGCTGTTGCAGTTGTTGTTGCAGTTGTAAACAATTTCACTTGGAAGAAACGGGTTTCTAGAGTCGTTCAATACAAGCATCTCTTTCGTTCGCACTACATGTATTATCGTCGTCGCCGTCGTACGTGCAATCTGATGGTAATCTCTTCACCTCGAAAATCGAGCAACCGTCCGTTTTGATCCACAACGCGTATCGTTAGATCCGTAATGATCCGTGCGGTGATTGGAAGGTAAATGATCTGCGCGGGCGTTTCCGATATCTTATATCCTGGTGGAACTCTCGGAGAAAATTCATGTATCGTATGGACACGCCTCCCACTGTTGTACGCACCAGCGGTCACGCTACATTCTATACGAACAATGTTCACGTTCATGATATTAATTGGATCGTCCGATTCGTGCCACCGTCCTGGTTCTAATACCCGATTCGTCGAGAATCCCAATAGCGATCCAATGTTATTAGGCTTTGTAAAATCTATGGTGAACCGACAGTACAGTTCGCTTTTCATGGTGTTGTTGTTGGGACGCAACACTATTGGATACGCATCGTTGTCACCACCATCGGTACCGTCGAGATTTTGAGGATACCGTTCGAGTAATCGCTGCTTCAAATACTTGGCAATGGCGTCTAGTTCGTAGGAGCCATGGGGAATCGTAATGTATTCAGGAGTGGTGTCGACGCTGTTGCTGATGTCATAGTTTACGGTGAAGTAGAATTTATCATTGCTCGAGTCGATGTTTGGTATGGTGTGATAAGTTTCAAAGGTTGTTAGACCAAGCTCGTAATCATCGTCACTCAAATCTATGGGTGGAAAGTAGCTCACCGCGAGGGTGCTACTCTTGCCGGTTAGAGTGAATGTTAACGACATATTCCGAACTGTACGGCTCGATTAGTACTGAATCAGAGTGGCGGGAAGTCAATCCTTAAATTTGGTACCGATCGTTTGTAGAAAGCGTAGACATAGTTGTCCACAATTGCTCTGATCGTACTTTTGATAAGACGTTCGATTGTATTCAATTTTCACAGCATCCTTATCCAGATATTTTACCAATTCCTTGGGCGGTCGAAGATTTCCAAAGCTGTCGAAATATATAGCTCGACACCCTCTCTTCGCATATGCCACCCAATGAGTCCCCGACCCCTCGACATTGTCCAAATTTACAATACCGCTCTCGTTTCGACGTACTCCTCCGACTGGTAGCGCGTTTCGCATAAAAACACCTCTAAAGAATGGAATACGCATACGTTTTGCCAACTCCTCCAATTGTGCATCGGTAGTTACACCCGCGGGCATTTTTATTTTTTTTTCGACGTTTTTTTTTTTCGTTTCGATATTCCCTGTCCACGCTTGTATGGTGCGAGATAAAGTCCGCGACCTTCCATGGAGCGATTATGACGTTGCATTTCCTGCAGCTGATGTTGTGCCGCCTTATTATCGTTTACCGCCTTGGCGATCCCCGCCGCTCCACCAGCTAATGATCCGAGAACACCTAGCAGCGGGAGAAGTGGTAATATACCACCCCGTTTTGCCACCGGAAGAATCCGCTTTTTCGGCGCTCTCTTTGGAGTACTTTTGCGGGGTTTTCTTTTCATCCCCATTCCGATTTTCGTCTTGGCCTTCATAGCTGCCCAAACAGCTGTAGCAGCACCTCTTTCACCCAGAGTCGAGTCTCGCGCAACGATGCGTTTTCGCGCTTTGTCAGCGAGAACTTTATCTGCCGCGTGCCTTTCGCCGAGGTCGTTGCTGTACGAATACGCAATATCGTGTTCGCGACACGCCGCGTCCAACGGATTGATGCCTTGATCCCCTCTAGCCAATCGTTTTGCCAGATGTGTTCCTGGACCGCAAAACTGGTATCCCGGAATATGTAATTCGATAGGTAGCGCGTTTATCGCTCGATTTAACAAACCACAGCCTTTCTTTACTCTCGTCGGCGACATTCGCTACAGTTTTTAATCAATGGTGCTGGACCGTCGATATGCGTTCGTTGCCAAGGACGATTATAATGCTCCAGACACCGACGATACTGCCGAACCTCAGAATCGGCTTTTATGTGCTCGGGGAGTCTGTCCCACAACTGATCAATGTGTCTCCCAAACTCTCGGAGTAGAATAATCTTTGGTATATATTTCAACTGCTCAGAGGTTAGGTCTCGAATATCACAATTATCAGACAGGATCAGAAGCATTTTGAATACTGAGCTGTTTTGAGTCGATGCGGACCTATAAATAGGGCGCTTCGACGTATCAAAATCATTTTTCACAGTTTGCGGAGAGGATGCGATTCGTGCGACAACCTGTAACGATACGCGTGACAAATTTTGACGATAAATCACGAGTTATGTCTTCGAAAACCAGACGCAGACATGGTAGCATGCTACCAAACACTATACGCTGCCTCGTTTGTGGCCCATCAAATTGCGGAAAGACAAACGTGTTGGTGAGCTTGTTGGAAAGTCCTCACGGCGTCCGCTTCGAGAACGTGTACGTGTACTCCAAGTCGTTGCAACAGCCGAAATATCAGTATTTGGAGAATTTATTGACTCCGATAGATGAAATTGGCTACTTTACGTTTTCGAATAACAGTGACGTCATCCCACCGTGCGAATCGCTTCCGAATTCTATTTTCATCTTTGATGACGTGGCATGCGACAAGCAAGATACGATAAGGGAATACTTTGCAATGGGGCGCCACTCAAACGTTGACTGCTTCTATCTCTGTCAGACGTATGCAAAGATACCTAAACATCTTATACGCGACAATGCCAATCTGTTGATTCTGTTTAAGCAGGATGGTACCAACTTGAAACATGTGTACAACGATCACGTAAACACTGACATGTCTTACGAGGATTTCTGCGCTTTGTGTCGTAATTGTTGGCAACGGGAGTATGGTTTCGTGGTAATAGACAAGGATAGCGCGATGTCCAATGGACGTTACAGAAAGGGATTTAACGAGTTTGCGGTACCGTGAGACGGTCAATTGTCATCAACACATCGGTGGGAACGCAACGTCAGCGGTACAACGATGATTGATATCGATACTCTGGAGATTAAGGATCGCGAGAGAATAGCGAAGGAAATTGCAAAAACTAGCGAATCCATTCGCAAGAAACATCAGGCTTTGAAGACAGGCAAGATGGAGGAAGATGTCGCGTTGGAGAGATACTTCAAACCTATCGTCGAACCCTTAAAACATATTGTTGAAAATACCTCAGCGGCAGAAGCTAGCACATCACCACTGATGAGCATAGACGTTGAAGGGAATGAAACATTAACGCCTAAAAAAATCCATCCGAAAGGGAACACATCGCGCAAGACAAAGAGGAAACGGCACATGTCGTCTGAATATTCACCCATAACCTCAACACCAGTTCAATCGAAGCATAAACGACGGAATGCTACATCAAACGAGTCTCCCGTTCCTCACACACCAATAAGTACATTTCCCAGTGTACAATCGCTCGCAACTATTGATGACGACGTTTTCGAAACTAGTCCCAATGAGTCGTTTGTAACATCTATCAGACAGCAACTTCAAACATCCGAGGGACAAGAAACGTTTCGCAGTCATTTCGGTCCGCTGGGGCAAAAATACATGAGCGCGATCCTAAGTGGTGATAAGGATACATCAATGGACTATGTGTACGGTGTATACTTTGGCAATAGTGGAACGAGGCTTGGGGATAAGGCTTTCGATATAGACATGGATGATAACATAATCATAGATGGTGTAAAATACAGAGGAACACCCGGTCTTTACGAACTGATTTTCAAGAGAATTCCCGATGATGCTCTATACACCGATGCTGATAAACAAAAATACAAAAGTATACTGCTGGCGACGAATGCCCACAGACGCGGTCATGGTGCTAAAAATCCCATATTGAGCAACAAGGGATACAAGTACAGACATGTAATTGCACCGCTAATCCCACGCACATCAGTCAATAAAGCAGGGAAAGGTCTTAGGACACCACGAGCCATGGTGGTAAACGATAACAAGATCGATTACGTACACTGGGACGATCCCAACGAGCTGGTGGATCGATTGCGTTTGTTGGAAGCGTCACGTCAGGCGGGTAACAACTCTCATGATCCCGAAATTCTATCGATTGTCGAGGAACTACGCGAGGTAGGCCTCATTATATAAATTAAGCCGCACGCCAATGATGTGCACTGTATGCATTGAGATGCCGATCAACAAATTTGGGGTATCGCTCGAGAAGAGTGGAGCAGCTAGAATGGACTATTACAAATGGAGTGGTTTGCTTCGAAATTACATGCGAGATAACGCTCTTTGCGTGGTTGGTGCCGACTTTGATGCAAAATCATGCAAGATACGACGCGTAGCTCAACCGGTGGCTGACACCGATGCTGTCAATAAACTATACATGGAAAAGAACATTAAACTTTTGAGAGAGCGGCAGGAAGAATTAGAGAGGAAACTGATCGCGTTTCAAAGAGATATGCTGACGCTGCAAAACAGCGTTCAAAAGATATCGCAGGCGTCGAATTCTATCCCGCAGCAGCGCTGCGAAGGAGAATCATGTGAGGCGGATGAACTTGCCCCTGGACCGATTGGGAGCACTTAATGAACGTGCCCGATAATTATCGCATCATTCGTGTCAAAGACACCTCTGCGATCAAACATGCAGCCATTATCGAAATCCAAGAGTAAAGAAAACCACGGCCACAAGAAGCTACAACTCGTTGAGGAATTGCATGCTCCAGCTCGAAGACATTTTCCGCGGAGGCGTGTCATAGTGCATGGATACGATGATCTGTGGCAAGCTGACATTGTAGAAATGCGTCCATACTCACGATTCAACCAGGGTCACCACTACATACTCACCGTCATCGATGTGTTGAGCAAGTATGCATGGGCGTTGCCGCTCAAGACTAAAAGTGGTGCTGAGGTGACTAAAGCGTTTGCAAAGATATTTAGAGATCGATATCCGAAAAATTTGCAAACCGATCAAGGAAAAGAATTTTACAACGCTGATGTGCAGAAACTCTTGGCAAAGCATAACGTTAATCATTATTCGACGTATTCTGTGATGAAGGCCTCCGTCGTAGAACGTTTCAATCGAACTTTGAAAAACAATATGTGGAAACTGTTTACGCTCAATGGAACCTATAGATGGACCGATGCTCTACCAAGTCTACTTGCAGAGTATAACGCACGAAAACATAGAACCATCGGAATGCGTCCTTGCGATGTTACCCCTGCGATCGCCGATAAGTTGCTAGCCAGCGTATACAGCAACATAAAGATCGCTGCTCCAGCGAGATTCAAGTTGGGCGAGTTTGTGCGCGTGAGCAAATTTAAAACCATATTCGATAAAGGCTATACGCCGAATTGGACAACGGAGGTGTTCAAGATAGCCAAAGTACAAGCAACTAATCCTGCAACGTATCTGCTGGTCGATTCCTGTGGAAAACCTGTTGCCGGAGGATTCTATGAACACGAGCTGCAACGCGTCACCGATCCTGATGTGTATCTAGTGGAAAAAGTCTTACGTAGGAAGGGGGATAAGGTGTACGTCAAGTGGTTGGGATTTGATAAATCACACAATTCTTGGATAAATAAAAATAATGTATTGTAGCATAATAATACATGGTTCAATAAATACAATGATACATACATATGTGTGAACAATTTTTTTATACATTAATTCCACCATTTATATTTTACACAATAAATAGAATAAACACAATAATAATTTTATATTATACATTCTCAAATAATTTTATATTATACAATAAATACAATTTCTATTTTACAATGGGATATTATAATGACCCCAGGGCAGAGTGTCGATCGAATTGGGTACGATATGCCGCTTGTCATCGTGTGGGCTTAGAGCGATTTTAGATTCTGAAATGGTGTACACTTTATGATATTTAGACCGTATACATGATTGTCTGCGAACCATTTCGATCTCCCTATGCAAACATTGCGCGTAGTCGTCGAAAGTTATCGTTCTGGCTATGACGTTGGTCTTGACGCCTTTCGCCTTTTTCGTATCTCTTTTGCCGTCTACGCGAAGTGCATACATTTTCGCTCTAAGACCTACGAATTCGGTCATTATCGCACCGTTATTTTCATCCTTCATTAGCCCCGGAACCTTCTTATTTACGCGCGGCATATTATATGGATTGTCTGTAGGATAATCGCTCGTGTCGAATCTATCGATATTGTGTTTCATGGACTCGTAGATATCATCGCATTGAATGTGATAAATGAGACTATCTGTGTCGGTATATAGAATTTTACAATTTTTTCCATGCTTGGGCGACATGTACTCGTGGTGAAATTCGTACAAACAAATTTTTGATATGTCCAGAATGCACATACCCACATATATCGGCTTGTTGAATTTCACCTCGAGTTTTCGCAATTCAACAGCTATTAAATTTTCCGAAAAAACACTTCTGCTGTGGAAATTCGGTTTCGCGATCATTGCCTCCGCACCATATCGCCCTTCCCAATGTGTCAAAAGTTTTACATCCACGTGATTTCGTACATTTTCCATAGTTTTACCAAATACCGCGTTGTTCATCAATTTGTACAAATTTTTTTCAAAGTCATTTGTCGCGCTTGTTCTGAACCGTGTATTGAGTTCGATGTAATCGCGGAGCCAGGGAGATTGAGCGAATTGAAGCACGCGGTGTATCTTTGTAATACGAAGACCGTGACGCGTGCACTGCTGCAGGTTGCGGTAATGGATAACGTAACGCTGCTTATCGTATACCGTCGCGAGTAATTTGTCCTGCCTGCTGCCAGGTGGTTTGGTACGCGTCGGACAGAACGGTAGATCGGCATGAGCGTCGTGCAGACGTTGTGGATATTCCAGATCTACCTCGAGAATGTACCCCGTGGGCGAATCGACTTTGATTGATGATACGTCAAACTTTGCGACATCTTCGACCCATTGAAATTTAGCGTATGGTAGGGGCTGACACATTGCCCACCCATACAAATTATTCACATCAAAGTACATCAAGTACGATGACTCTTCCGATGCGTCGTAAGATGGCATGTACTTGTTATTGGCATGTGCGTATCTTCCGGAACATTGGCTTAAACCACCACGTATACCGCGTTCGATAAACATGACCATATCAACGTCGGTGAGCAATTCGAATTCAATTTTGGTATGCTTTAGCATGGCATCCCACGTGAAACCAGGTAGAGTATAATAATGCGCCGAATCTAGTCCATAACTCTTGATACAACTTTCGCGAAAATTTTCAAAAATATCTGCCAATAACAAGACATCTGTTTTCAAATACAAGTCGCTGTATTCGCCCAAGGTTCTAATCCCGAAACGTTGCCAGATAGTCTCAGCGTGCGCGTAATCGCTCTCGGATACAGTCTCGCCCGTTAACGAACTGTAGAATGACTCGCGCGGCGGTAAGCATGGATCCTGCAGCTTGTTCGCGCAATCAAGGTATTCGTACGGAAAGACGCCTTTTCGCGTCAATAAATTGAAATCTTCGGTGGATAGTGTTTCAAATTTGGATCGTAAAATTTTTAATTGATCTGTGCTAAGGAAAGATGCTAATTTGTCGAGACTGGTATTGAGAAATTTGTACGAATCGATGAATCGTAATTTAATATTATTTCGCGAGTCTGCTTCAGCCGTATCTTCGACATTTTTTGTGAATGAAATATATTTTTCTTTAGTTATGGGTAATACATCAACGTGACCGTCGAAAGCGGTAGCTATTTCCTCGATAATGAAATGCGAATCGTAGCCGGATAAATTATGGAAAACTATGGGGATGTAAAACGCATTTTTATAATTTAAATTGCACTCCGAATGTGCCGGGCCTCTAAACCGTCCGGATAGATGGCAATGATCGCGAACTCGTACATCGTCAGCCTTGAATGATTCTTCGCAAATATGACAGTGTGTTGCATCGCGAAATGTCGTCAACTGTTCCGGAGTTAAATCCAGCATTGGAACATTACTGGTCAAGATGGGTTTGGCGAAGTTTGCAAATTTTTTTAGTTCGTATACGAACCATGAAACGCAATCTGCGTCGCGGCAACATCGATACGTCGATAGCGATGTATCATAGGAACAATGCATATAATATGCAATACTGTGTACTTTATGGTGCTGATACGTATGTAACTTTTTATCTAGATCACCCACTCGATTGTCTTCTGTTTTTTCAATGATGCACTCCAGATCTGCATATACCACGAAGGGGAGCCGCTCCTTCCTGCAGTGGTTGTTGAAGCTGAGGAGATTTTTGCCTTCGGTGGGCAGCAGGATGGCGCAATCGTTCATTTGCCCACAGTCCACTGCATGGGCCTCCAACTTCTCGGCAGATCCGAAATAGTGCATGCACCTGTAAACCCAAAAAATTTTTTTATTTAATTTGTTTCATGAGATATTTCAACATTTCATAAATTTTCTATACGTACCGATCGCAGATGAATTTCTTTTTCTGGTGCCTGCTCAACTGGGTGCTCACCAGCCGGGACAAGTTCTTGATCAGTATAAAGTGCCCTACATCGCCGTGTTCTTGATTCGGCGTGTAGAGCAGGTTGACGTGTCGATCCCTCTTTTGGCTGGTGAGGCGCAACGGAAAGACCGTCGATCCCTTCTTCATCTCCGCCTCGAATGTGTACACATTGATTGAGATGTCGTTCTGTCGCTCAAATTTTCCAATTTGCTCCAGGGACATTGGGAACTCAATGCCTTGGAGATTTAGCACCAATGTATAGTCGGGGTACGAACTTGGGCGATCGGGATGTCTTTCCGCGGGATGGAGAGCGGCGACCACTGCCCACGCGAAGCATGCATTATCCTCGGATCGTACGCTAATGGTCGCTTTCTTCAGCAATAAATCACGCGGCAACTTGAAATGACACCCCGCGCGCAACGGATTGTATTTGTTGACATTGATGGTCAGATTCATGATTCTCGTCAATGCCCATCCGCTGTCGCGTTCCTGGAACTCTTCCAGCGATGCCAGGGTGGGTTCGATGACGCATCTCTGGTACCACTCCTGTAGATCGGATGTGCGGAAGAGTTCGCAGTTCCGGGTGTTGATGCTTTTACATGCATGCTTGTCACCTGCCACAAATTCACCGTTGAATACAGTGTTCACTTTGAGGTTTCGATGTTTCCTCAATGTGTCCCGCACATGCTCCAACACAATGGTCCCCGCATCCTGGAGGAAGTTGCGCGGCTCGATGTAATTCGAATTTAGCACGGCACCAGTTAATACGCGGCTATCGAACGCAGCGTCTATTTCGCGCCACAAAAGTCCCGTACTCGAATGTCCTGCACCTTTATGCACGAAACGTCCGCGCAACGAATGTTTCAATCCTTCGAGCTGCGCGATTCGAGCAACCAGCGATTGCCGAACACCGATTGATAATCGCGGGCGTTTCGCTCGGCTGTGTTCTTCCAAAGATTCGATGCACTCGTTGCACCGTTTTTCCCACGCGAGGTATTCTTCCCGTGAAATCAATCGTGCGGATTGATCCAATAATTGGCGGATTACTTGCGCGAATTCTCCCATGGTCGTAAATGGAATGTATATGTAATGTCTTTTCCACGCAACACGTTGCAACGATTTGAGGCTTTGTGCAGTTTGGAGTGCGCTTTTATGACTGATACCACGATTTGATATCTCTGTCTATCTCTTTTGATGTTCCCCCTCCCCCCAAAAGATTGCATGTAAAAAGCCGATTGGTCCAAACAATGCAATTTATGCTGATACAGCATAATTCTGTCTATGATTCACGCATATGTTTAACTCTTTTGGTGTACCCCCCCCCCCCCAAAAGATTGCATGTAAAAAGCCGATTGGTCTAAACATGGTTCTATGCAATTTCTGCTGATACTGCATAATTCTTTCTATGATTCACACGTATGGCAAATTAGCGCGCAAAATCATCCGATGCAGTTTCTGCTGACACCGCATAATTCTAAGATTTGACGCTTCCACAGGTATTATATTACAATCGGCGCGTGTCGAGACTTTTATCCTTGAGGGTGGGACTCAAGTTACATGCTACGTTAAGATTGAAACACATTATGGAAAAATTGGTAGTTTTAAAATAAAATGCTGTGGTGGGGGAGGCAATTGCGCCTCTATTTAAGCCGTGCTCTCAGACGCTATTCTATTGTCTTCTTCCCTCCCTCGAATTTAAGCTTTAGAATGCATGTTCTCTCTCTCTTTCCCATCCATCCGAAGACGCGGTGTGTAAAAACGCCGATCTTTCCCGACATCGTCCGATGAAAAAATAATGTATTATGCTTGGTGACGCTCTGTATATGTACCATTTATTAAAGACTAATGTTACAGCGTCGGCGTTGGGGGAGTTGGTTAGGCGGCTGACTCGTACCGCGGAGGTCTTGGGTTCGAGCCCCGTCGCCCGAGATTCTGTTTTTTTCATTTATATTAATATCTTAAATTAATATTTCCTTCCTTACCGACTGTGGCGATACCACGCCCGATAGTAGCAGCAATTCACCCGCGGTTCCTCCTCGATGCGGATTCGGTATCGATTCGGTTATCGATTGATTCGATATCTGGTCTCGCGCTAATACCCCCCACCACTCCGCCCATCTGTATGACGTCATCCGCCGCCCGGTTGTCCGTCGCGTCGTCCGCTGCGATGGATTTCGTGCGACCTTGAAACTCAAATTTGAGTTTGATGGGAGGGGGAGGGGTGGGGGAAATGGCCTTCAAACTCAAATTTGGGTTAGAACCGGCATACCCTTACTACTATTGTCCCTTGGACTTTGCCAGACGTCCCAGAGCTATTGAGGAATATTGTAAATATAAGGCGACCGAGTTTCGTCAGTTCCTTCTATATACAGGGCCGGTTGTACTGTATGGTGTACTCAACGATGAAATATACAAGCACTTCTTAATTTTACATGCGGCCATAAGAATTTTGGTTGCAGAATCTCCATCGAGCCCCCACTTGAGATTCGCAGAGTCAGCTTTACAGAAATTTGTTCTTCGTACCGAAAAACTATATGGCCCAACTTTTAATAGTTATAACGTCCATGGTCTTCTTCACTTAACCAACGATGTCAGACGTTTTGGTAATTTAGATTCATGTTCTGCTTTTCCCTATGAAAACAACATGTCCATTTTTAAAAAATTTCTTAATAAGCCATCTCTTCCTCTCCAACAATTTTCCAACAGGATGAGGGAGATACAATCACATGGCACAAACATTCATCGTAATGTCGATTTTTCTATTCGTGTATCTAGACCCCTTACGAATGACACCAATTGTTCTCAGTACCGTAAGATAGAATTTAATAACATATCTCTAGTAGAGCTCTTACTTTTTACCCGTCGGGTACCCGGGTAGCCGGAAATTACCCGAAATAACTTCAAGCCATTGAATATGGTATTGTTCGATCATATTTGGCTAACATCAGACTATACCACAGACAATCACACACAATACCACATTCAATGGCTTGAAGTTATTTCGGGTAATTTCCGGCTACCCGGGTACCCGACGGGTAAAAAGTAAGAGCTCTAATCTCTAGGCACAAATGTACGCGATAATTGTTGCATCTCAGACGATGGCTCGATCTGCATAATTTTCACTATTGGCATGGACAATGACTCGTATCGTTTGGGTATCAAAAAATTTTTAGAAGTCGATAATTTTTATGATGTCGGCATAGAGTCTTCGGCTCTTGGCATATATAAATGCGCCACATTGAGCCATGAAATTTTATATATCTCCCCCGATCAGGTTCGTGGCAAATGTTATAGAATGCCTTTTCGCTGTAGTATGTCCACTGACACAAACCTCTTAGAACCCCGTAGGTATATCGTTGCTGTTATTACGCACAGCGAGAAGCCGTAGGATCCATAGTATTTAAATTCTTCCACTTTTATTTTCGCTGGATGTATCTCGCTGTCAGTCCCACTCCCTCGTGTAGCTTCTCGCGTCAGGCGGTCACCATGGTGGTTTTAGTGGGTGCAAGCCCCACATAATCTCACCCCTGCCATGGGGGTGAGGTATCCGTTAGGGATTTCCACCATGTAAAAAAAAAAAAAAAAAAAAATCTTCCATTTCTAGCCTCGTCTCTTGTTTTTGGTAAGTTACGACTATTTTCTGGTGAGGGGCATGCTCTATAATATTTACATTTTCTTCTTTTGTATTATACTTTCCTTTTGTATTGCTCTTCATAAGTAATATTATATTTACACGTATCCTTGTTAATCTCTGTTGATGAGTTATTTTATCGTTTGGTTCGAATATTTCTTCATGGGTCACTTTTTTACATTTTCTACTGTTATAGCCTTTGTCGAGTTACACTCGAATTATTGAGTAATACATTACCTGGGTTCGGTTAATATTGCATGTATGCATGTAAAATAGGAAAAACAGCCAACACACCTTTGCTAAGAATTGTAATATGTACTTTTACTCACAGGTTTACCAAACATGTCGCAGCGAGAGAAGCGTGTGGTCGCCAAACCAGCGAGGTATCAGACGACTTCTTCGGAGGAGGAACCTCCAAGAAAGAAGACGTCAGCCATGCCGAAGCAAAGCATCGATCAGGATATCCAGGATTTGAGGACAATCCTGCAGGAATCAAATAATTATCTACCAACGTCAAAGGATTTTTCTACGACTAATCCGAGTAACGTTCTTATGTTGCAGAATAGTCCTGCTGCTGCCAGTGCTCCTGTCCTCGCAACAATAAGGGATCATCACGATCCAGGGACGTCCTCTGCACGCGCCACGGTCATTCAGAATGAGCCGTTTCAGCACCATACAGTGCACATACAACCTCCTGCTAATAGGTAAATTTACATGTTTCTTTTTTTTGTTATAAAAATATTGATAGTGTGACGTTTTCTATTATAAATGTTCATGTTCGCAGGAGCCTGGAAGACCGCACGGCGAGCGTCGAGACGGAGCTAAGGTAAGTATTGCATGTTATCGTGTTTATTAATACGTTACGCCTCCATCCATTCTGCTTGCAGAAGAATGAATACTTTATTGGAGAATGTTCTCCAATGTGTGCAACTCACCCGTAACGGTCCACCAAGGAAACCAGCGATCATTCCTCTCTCGTCACCGGAGGAGGTGGACTGTTTCGAGACCATCGACGACCAAACATATTCCAATGTTGTAAGTGAAAGCGAAATTATGCTTTTATTTACTTTTATATAATACATACTTACATCAATATTTACTTACTTTGTTTAGGTCCAATATTTAAAATACGTTTGTGGGTTCAGCCTGAAGGCCGCGGTCGATTTTTGTATGAAGGAGGCCCTTGTCGACGACGTGACAACGGCCTTCACGTGGTTCGGCCGAACGGGACAACGGCCGTTGTACAACGCCCGTATTACTATGGCGATTTACGGTACGAAGCAATAAGCATCTTCATGTTTTTATAAATAATTATACTAATGTACTTTGCGTGCATTACTTTTTCAGAAGCGGTGTCTGGGAACCCGCATTGCAACAAGCCCCTCCGATCGGACTTTCAGCTATATATGCAGCGGGCACTGCGGACCGCGAAAGAAAGAGTACGCAGCAGGAGGTGTGGTCCACGGGCGACGGCAGCCCCCCCAAGTGCCTTGCAAAGGCGCCGCGAGTTTTGGAGCGACCAGCAGCCCGAAGAAGAAGCTGATGACGTCTGAAGAACTGTGGCAGATGTTTTATTTCACGAAATATGCCCATTAAAAGTTGAGATGTGTCTCCTTTTACAGTGGCGAAGAGACCAAACGGTACTTTTCAGTGCCCATTTTAATCGAGTCCAACGGGAACAACCTCTCGACGTTCACAAGGAACAATAATCGGCACTTTTCAGCGCCAGTCTTTTAAAACGTACTAAACCAAACAGTACTTTTCAGTGCTCACTTTACTTTAGCATCACTGAAATAAAGTACTTAACGTTTAATAAAATATTCATCGGTACATTCCCAGTATCGTTTCAATTTTATACTAATGTTGTATTTCTTTTCAGAGTTAACACAAGCAGGGATATGGTGATTCTATGCAAAAACAATAAGTCGAAAATCTATATAAATAAAAATGTAATGTAGAATAAAAGTTCGTTCTCGGGAAAATTGGCTTATGTTTGCATCTAGAATCACCATTTCCAAATGTAAATATTAAATGTTAATATATGTGCCACTTATATATATTTTGTACTTGTAATATTAAAGAATAAACACATACCTTTATAAAAAAATAAAGAACTTATTTAATAAACTGCGGCTCATATAACCTGCGAGCAGAATCTTAGAATCTGCTCCAAAACTTCTCTACGAGCAGTAGAAAGGGTGGGTATACACCTAGTGTGACGTCACGCGTAGGGGCGGCCATGTGACGTCACGCGTAGGGAATTGTATGTTAATTCTGGACCTCAGATGGCGCTGTTGGCTGTGCCTAGCAGACGGCAGAATCTGCTGTCCATCTGCTGCCGATCTGACATCAGAATCTGACATCAGATTCTGTACCTCACAACGCAGCCAAATGCGGACACAGACGACTACGGATCTGACGTCAGATTCTGCGCTCTCATGCCAGACTCTGCTACCAATCTGATGTCAGATTGGCGTCAGATTGGCGTCAGATGGTTATCAGGGCAGCTGCATGATGCAGCTGAGTTTATTACCTCTCTTTGTGATCATGAGATTCTTATTAAGAATGCAGTACAACACGAAATAACAACAGTATTAAGATGTTTAGCGTGTAATTACACAAGTACTACTATCAGTACAAATTGTGTGGTACATCTTGCACTGCCCAAGATGTTAAAAAAAAACATTTGAATTTCAATATATAATAAAACACAATTTCACAGGATGGAAAAATCAGAAAGATCCTTGCAATAATTGTGATAATTCAAATTCAAATACAATGAAGAAAATCGATATAACTGCTTCCAAACAAATTCTTATTGAAAAATTACATTTGTTCGATCACGATAGTAGTGGAACAACGAAAGTTGAAAATTTCAACATCAAAGCAATGCCTACTACTAAAATACAATTGGTAGATCACTGTTATAAACTTAAGGCAGCGATTTTCCACCACGGTAAAAGTATTTCCGATGGTCATTACACGAGTATGGTAAGGGGTAAGGGCACAACGTGGGTATTCGTTGATGATTTACGAGTAGAAAAACAAGCTTGGCCACGAAATGCTAAAAATGCATACATATTTTTCTTCGAAAGATGTTAATTGTGGTTGTTCCTTACAGTTCAATGATAAATACGTTCAGCGCCATAAGCTGCTTCGCGCACTATGTACTGCACACAAAGTACTATACATTCATATAATACATATAGATCGGCAATGCAGTGCACATGTTTTTTGGGGGAAGGTGTTAAACTTACGTAGAATTTATCCTTAATCAAAAAATAATAAAAGTACACTCGTTGAGCTGCTTTGCGCTATTCCGAGTATTCCGAGTAAGCTTTACTGGCTACAAACTAGCTTTATCTTCTAACATCACTTGATAGGCTGCAGTGCGCCGTAAACGCGTGGACGTGTAACGAAGATAGATCAGAATTTATAATTTATTGGGATTTCCTTACTTTATCCTTACTTTTAGTACCCGTGACAGGGAAAAATTTGTAAAAAAGAAGAAGCTGAAATTCTGAATCCCAAAAAAAACTTCAAAAAAGTAACAAAATATGACGCCAAGAACATGAATTAGCTTTGTAAAAAGAAGTGAGATCCCCAAAAAAACTTTAAAAAGGTAAAAAATACGCCAAGTACATGAAAATGTCGAGGACAAAAAAGTATTATCAAAAATCACAAAAAAAGGAAATAGTATACATGAAAAAGTCGGGGAAAAAAAGTGTATTATCAACAAATAAATATAAAAAACACAAAAAAAGACAAAGAAACATGAAAAAGTCAAGGACGAATAAAGTATAATTAACAAAAAAATATAATCACATAAATAAAAAATAAAAAATATGATTACAATAGAAAAAAAGATGTGAAATCAAAATGAGCTGCAAGTACATCACAAAAAAAAAGAAAATAATATAATCACACAAAAACAGAAAATAATATAATCACATAAAAAGAAAATAATATAATTACAATATAAAAAAGGATGTGAAATCAAAATGAGCTGCAAGTACATCACAAAAAAAAGAAAATAATATAATCACACAAAAACAGAAAATAATATAATCACATAAAAAGAAAATAATATAATTACAATATAAAAAAGGATGTGAAATCAAAATGAGCTGCAAGTACATCACAAAAAAAAGAAAATAATATAATCACACAAAAAAAGAAAATAATATAATCACACAAAAAAAGAAAATAATATAATTACAATATAAAAAAGATGTGAAATCAAAATGAGCTGCAAGTACATAAAGGTACTTTCCAACTGCGCTTAAGATGACACAACTACATATACACAGCTAAAATGCTGTGTTATTCCATTACTCATATCGCGGACATTTTAATTAACCCATCAAAAAGAATCCCATTTATAAACATTGTCGTAAATTAATAGCTTTACAAAATTAATGATATACAAAAATTGCGCCAATTATAACAATGCCTATTTATACAAAGAAAAAAATGTATTAAATAATACCCATCAAAAAGAATCCCATTTAAAAACATTGTCGTAAATTAATACCCATCAAAAAGAATCCCATTTAAAAACATTGTCGTAAATTAAAATCCCATCAAAAAGAATCCCATTTAAAAACATTGTCGTAAATTAATACCCATCAAAAAGAATCCCATTTAAAAACATTGTCGAAAATTAATATTAATTTATTAATGTGCTATATTTAACTTTACAAAAATAATGATATACAACAATTGCGCCAATTATCACAATGGCTAGTTATACAAAGAAAAAATCAGAATGGTACAATGAAAAAATGTATTAAATAATATTAAGCAGACATATTTTTATACAAATAAATATTTTAATATGAATAAATATTTTATTCAAAATACTTGGCGCTGCTCTCCGAATTGGGTTTGCTAAACTGAATAAATATGTATAAATTGCAATAATCTTTTTCTTTCTTTCTTGTGCGTGCGTTCTTGGATGTGTGTATGTGCATATGCTACGAATGGTATTCGAATTAAATATATATAGAATAAATCTGACAGCGTTTCTAATACTCGTATGTATATGTATATGTTTATGTATTTTAGGTTGCAGCGCCAAGTATTTTGAATAAAATATTTATTCATATTAAAATATTTATTTGTATAAAAATATATCTGCTTAATATTATTTAATACATTTTTTCATTGTACCATTGTGATTTTTTCTTTGTATAACTAGCCATTGTGATAATTGGCGCAATTGTTGTATATCATTATTTTTGTAAAGTTAAATATAGAACATTAATAAATTAATATTAATTTTCGACAATGTTTTTAAATGGGATTCTTTTTGATGGGTATTAATTTACGACAATGTTTTTAAATGGGATTCTTTTTGATGGGATTTTAATTTACGACAATTTTTTTAAATGGGATTCTTTTTGATGGGTAAACTATACGCGACGAATGTATTTCTTGATATAAAATCTCACAGATAAACTAGGTTGAATATATTCTTCGGAAAAAGAAGTACGAATAAAGGATAACCGAAAGTTATCTTTCCTTAAAACTTTTAGATAATTTTTTGCCCATCACTGCCAATTGCGGATGCAAGCGGAACTAAAGGCGGCAAAGGAGAAGGTACGCAGTAGGGAGCGTGGTCAACGAACGAAGCCTTCATCATCCCAGGAACATAGAATGCCCTGCAGTTTCTGGAAGGAACAACAGGAAGAAGAAACAGATGACCTATGAAGATCCGTTTTCACGTGACAGTAAAAGTCATGACATTTAGTGTCATGACCGTAAAAGTCATGATTTACTGTCACGTGAAAACAAAACTTAAATGCAATTATTTTTCAAAAATATGCTTATTAAAAGGAGAGGTGTGTCTCTTTTTACTGTGGCGAAGACAACAAACGGTACTTTTCAGTGCTTATTTAGCTGACTTTAACGTGAACTACCTCTCGACGTTCGCAATGAACATCAATCGGCACTTTTCAGCACCACTGATTTAAAACGTACATACCAAACAGCACTTTTCAGTGCTCATTTTACTTCAGTATAACTAAGAGTAAAATATACCTCCCGACGTTCATCCTTTTAATTCTAGACTAATATTGTACTTGTCTTCAGAACTAACACAAGCGGGAATATGGTGATTCTGCAAAAAAAATAGTCGAAAATATAGGATAAAAGTTTTTGGTATCGCCCTTCGTTATCGAGAAAATTGACTTATTTTTGCATATAGAATCACCACTGCTTACAGTGTAAATTTGAAAGTTTCTATTCATCAAATGTATATATTATTAATAAAAAGAAACCATACTTTTAAAAACAAATAGAACAATTATTATTTAATAAACTACAGAATCCGCTCGCAAGTTATGTGCGCAGAATCCACTGCTCCATTTCACTGATGCCTAACAATTCTCCACACGTACTAGAAAGGGATACACCTACAGCAATAACGGTACATTTGTGTTGGTGCGTAGGTCCATGTGACGTCACGCGTAGGGTATTGTTGCATAATTGTGGCCTTCAGATGGCGCTGTTGGATGTGTCAGGCTAGAGACACTGTAATAAGAGTCTGGTCACGCGGAGGCCACTTTTTGATTGGTCCGCCATATTTGATAGAAATCCCACGAGAGAGAAAAAGATATTCACCATTTCACTCTTAATCACTCTTAACAACTCTTACGTTTATGGCGATATTTTACTATCTATTAATCTGAAAATGTGCATTTGGGTTTTCGATTGGCCCGCCATTTTTCATCTATTCCCGCTGATTTTTAAATCTGTCAATTATACCAAGATAATGAAAATATAAAGTAAAAAACCAAATCTTGTGTTCTATTTGATATATGTTTTTTTATTATACTTATTTAAATGCGCAATGCATTGCCATAGATTTGCCGCCATAAACGTAAGAGTTGTTAAGAGTGGTCAAGAGTGAAATGGTGAATATCTCTTTCTCTCTCGTGGGATTTCGATCAAACATGGCGGACTGTCACTCGTGTCCAGACTCTTATTACAGTGTCTCTATATCAGGCGGGCGGCAGGATCTGCTGCGGATCTGCCGGAAGACCCTGCCACGCCGACTCTGCCGGCAGATCCGTATCTGAATGCGGACGTAGGCTGCACCGCAGCTGCCGGCAGATCCTGCCGCCCCATCTGGTTATCAGGGTTAGTGATTTCTCGAAATACCATGTGTCCTGTACTTTTTGCAATCCCAAATCTGTCTCCGACATATAGGAAGCTTTCGTGTTTTGCGAGCATCCATATAGTAAACATAATTTTTTGCTTAAATCAATTGGAGTGTTTTGCCCACCCAACATATTATTTCCAATTTTGTTGAGTAATATCTATAATTCAAAAATTTCTGTTCTTTATTTCATCCTATATTTTTCATTTTATAACTGTATAATTTCCAATAATATAGGTTATGTATTTCATTTTTGCATTTCAAAACTATCACTCAATTAAAAAATGTATACTTGCTTCAAAACTTCGGCGTGACATTCGAAAATGCTCTCTAAACAAATTATGTGAAAATAAGGGAACTATATTTTCAAAATAGTTTTCGTTTTTTGCTCTCACTCCACGTTTTGTTATTTCTAATAAATCATTATCTATAGGTTGTCCTCAATCATCAACTACTATTCTTATTAAATTTATGTGAACTTTACCTCTGGGAAACCTTTTTTTCACCGAAAATTTATATAGATCGAAAGTAGGTATCAAATAACATGCAAAAATAACAATTTTGAGTTTAGGAATCTATTCGTTGAAAAGTTATGCGGTGGAAAAGTTGTAAAATTTTGACATATTTTCTAACCTTTATTGTGACAGTTACAGGTCGCGCAATATAACTTTGCCTCCGAGCGGCGACCAGCGGCGACTGAGTTGGCCATGACTCGACCGTGCGTGCGAGAGAGTCAGACCGTCGGCGTTCTTTTAACGCGTTTCGAAAAACATCCGACCGCACACGGATGGAGTATCAACAAAGTAACAGGTCAGTGTGATACTCCATCCGTGTGCGGTCGGATGTTTTTCGAAACGCGTTAAAAGAACGCCGACGGTCTGACTCTCTTGCACGCACGGTCGAGTCATGGCCTACTCAGTCGCCGCTGGTCGCCGCTCGGACGCAAAGTTATATTGCGCGATCTGTACAGTGGTTGTCGCATATTCGAAACGGTTACAAAGTTTATTTGTTGTGTTTATTTTTGCAGAATATATTTAAAATGGAAACGTGGAACTTGTGTTCTTTACCACAGTCTGAAGAAAGTGCTTTAGTATGGTTGCAGGAGCAAGGACTACTGAGAATTACTAAAAATTGTGGTGTTCATCGCAAACCGATGAGGTTATATAAAACAGGTCAGCATGGTGCTGGATGTTTTATGTGTGTAAGTGTTTGGGATTGGCCCAAACGGCCACCGGATAAGTCGGCGCGGATTCGTTGCCGAAACCGCGCGCGCTTTGAAAGCGACTAAAGGTAGGATTTCCAAGACACGATTTCGCCGCGGCGGCGAAATCGCGACGGTGAATCGCGGCTCGTCTCCGCGGCGAGCAGACCTCCGGTCCCGCGTTAAAGGACCCACTGGGTTCGAGCACTTGAAAGGGTCTATTCTAAGGTCGGTATACCTGTTTCAGAAAAATCAGATTCATTATTCTTTATCGTATCTCTATGGAAATGACACCGATGGCTTCCTTACGTTTTTCCAATGAAAATCATTCCAAATGTCATGTAAATCGGGCTATTTTTAACGAAGATAGCTTGAAATTATGCAAACGAATTTTTCAACTAATTTCCTTCATTATGCTCCGAATTACGTCGTTCTTGGTGTTAGTTTCATCGGCGAAACATAGCGAATCGATTGGCACCGTTTTCGCAGAGATCTGATGAGACATATGGAACTTGGATTTTTCCACTTTTAATGGTATTCCAAATCCTTCGAGGGTCGAAAGCCATAAAATTCGGTGCGGCATCACGGGAGGTTGACCTGCCTGCGTGGTGCCAGCCGGTATCTCTTTGACAGGCGTCGCTTCAGAATCACCCTGTACAATACAGTATGTACATATACATATTTACATATAGAGTCTCGAGGACGAAATGAGACGACGATTCGAGGTCTGTGAAGTTGGCACCCCCCAATTGCGAATTTTTATATAATAATGATGGCATTCGTTTGCCGACATTTGTCCAATTTAATTATAATATATCCAAATTTAATTATAAATCACACATTGGAAACACCGTTCCTCAAAGAGGGGGGATTTACCCCTGTGAATTCGGCGGCGGAAGAGGAATCTTTTCCCTCTTTACGAAATCAAGGGGGAAAACCCCACATCTGGTGGCAAAAATATATTCCGGCTGATCGGTCAGAGCGCCTCGACAGGGTCGCGGTTTATAACCGTACTGTCCCTCGCGTTGGCGGTTAACAACGGCACGCGCAGGTCCGAAGCCATCGCCTATACCTACTACCCACCGGAGAGCAATATACGGATTAACTCAGATTGAAGAATGCCTACAATTCTTAAAGACGGCACGACGGTCATGATTGCCCTTTTGACATAATGGCAAACAGATGTTATTGAACCATCCTTTGGGAAATATGAAATTACGGGTCAGAAACAACGAATAAATTCTCGCTGAGCTCTGAGCCCCCTATGTTCCAACGCACAATGGGCGTCAATCTCAAGAGTATAGAAAAAAGTCAACATGCCATTTTTTTCCAATTAAAATGCCGAATCATATCAAGCTACTTTATAAAAAAAGTTCTTTGTCTTTTTTTGGCGAAGATACCTTGAAAACTATCTACTACAATAGATATCTACTACAATTTTTTCTCCACATTCGCTTCGATTTAAAATTTTGCACAAAATAAAAACATACAAACTTTGACACGTGTTTACACACAGATCAGAAGTAGCCGCCATGATATTTTTCCCCTTTTTAGGTGCTCATATTATTAGTTTGCAAGAAATATATAAAGAAAACATAATCCCATAACTTTTGGATTTCAACTAGTTTCCTTATTTCTTGGGATTCTATCCCACTGTGGAAATGGATCGCGCAGCGGTCTCCGCTAGACTCAGTTTGGAGCAGTCAAGGTTTTGGCCGCTGCGATTCGCCGCCCGCCAGGAGATTCCGCCATAATGGCGGAAAACAGACACTCATCCCATTGTGTTGCGTCTCGAGTAGCCTAGGTAGCTGCCGAGACAGACACACTGACAGAGCGGTTGGAAAACGCGCCTAGGAAAACGGATACACGCTTCTCCATAAGAGCGGTGCTTAGGATTCGCCGCCGCGATCCGCCGCCGCGGCGAATCGTGTCTTGGAAATCCTACCTTAACGCGACCAAATCGCGCCACGCACGATCGCGATGATGATATCGGTCGGGCCATCTGTTGACGCGCACCTCACCTAATTAGGCAGCGCTCTCTCTCCATCGCACGAACCGCTTTGTTCTACCGAGGTAGTCCTCGTTCTGCTCAGGACGAGCAGCTGTTAGGTGGGGTGCTGACGTCACAGAATTCGGCGAAACGGCCCGATTCATCATCGCGATCGATCTCTCTTCTACGAATCGTCCTCTCGATAAGTAGCAGTATCTTTTGTCGCATGCTTGCGCTTGCTGGAACGTTCCAGACCACGCTTCCTCTAATCACTAAGTTCGCGCTCAACCTTTCGCGTGCTTTCGCGTTATAGACAATAAGTATAGTTAATTAAGTTCCTTGCTGTGCTGTGTTAATTTAAGTGTCTAAACTAGTACTTTATTGTTCAGCGTCCTGTATATACAGGGTCATCGTTTAATCCTGCAACCCACGCGCGCGCGAACTTGTAAAATGGCAACACCGCCTCACGGACGCATTCCACTACAACCATGCACCGTCCCCGCGTTCGGAGAGCTGCAAGCGACCGTTGGACAGCAGTGATGCCCGAGCTTCGAGAATTTTGGGCTGTAATACGTAAATATTCCTATTTAAAAATTAATATGTGCAATAAAAAGTACGATTTTTCAAGCAAGAGACAATTTTAAATAAGATGTGTGTTTTTAATTGATGTCCATCTCCTGGGAGGTGGAGCACCAGTATACACCGTACACCCATACATATAACAGATGTTTACATATCTGTCAATTAGCATGAATTTAATAAACTTTGGATGTGAAAGGTGTAGATATGCAAATGAATAAAAAAAAAAATAGTGCCAATAGTGAGATTTGAACTGACGACCTCATGCTTGCTAGTCGGGAGCGCTACGCACTGATTTTTTTTTTTTTTTTAATATATTTTATTCATTTAATTACAAAGTTGCCTTTACACTTTGTACACTGTAGTGAATAAACTACTTAACCTGAACATATTATTAGGATGATTAACAGATCACATAAGCGACGCTCGCAATCAATATACATCGTATATGCCTATTATATATGTTATTTTGTTTTTTTTTAATTTCCCTTCATCTGTACGTAGGGTGGGTAATATAACGTGAACGTAAAGCTCCGGATGGAGAACGTGTTCGTTCCCCCAAAAAAATAAGAAAAAAAAACGGGGTCAATTTTTCTTGGCCTCTTTTATAAGGGCTGTGCGCTTATTTCTATTATACATTCTCGCCCTCGCATACACACACTCATTCACCCGACACATATGGCATTCCTTAAAACTACTATATACAAAAATATACATATTTACAAATTTATTTATTAATTATTTGATAGGTCATTTTCTTTGTAGTGTCGCACATAATGCTCGACTTCTATATTGTACTACCCATAGGCGTGTCTAAGTAGGTTTCTTATTCTTACTGAGTGGAGTTAGACTCCCTCCACCAGTATTTTTCAATATTTAGATAATATTTGTTTATTATGTCTATTTTTGGAATGTCCATTATGTATACTTTGTCTATTTCCGAGTTTAGGCAATCTATATTTGGTTCATATAATATTCTTTTGTCGGAAGACCTTCGTTTAATATGGTAGATGGTTGGGATGCTGTTCCTGTCTGAAATTCTATTTGTTTTATCTAGATAAATAAATGCTTCGGGGGGGATTTTTCCTGATAATAATGTATTATTGTAATACTCATCGTTAGGGTATACGGCGCCCCTGATGAGACCGTTATTGTTAATAGTGGGAATCTTGGCAAAGTAATCCCTAATCAATTTAATAATATGGGAATCTATTCTAGAGATCCCTGCTTTATTGTATAATTTTGTACATTTTTCGTAATGTTTGTAGTTTGTTTCTACATTTCTGTAGACTCTTGTACAAGCCCTTAGACATTTCCTTTCAAATTTTCTATACTTTTCCATTATGTGTGGACTGATATTGTACCAAATTGGGCAGCCGTATGTAAGGATTGGTCTGATCAAGAGCATGTAGCAAATTGTTTTAATTTTTTGCTTCAAATAATCCGAGTAAAATAACTTGCTATGAGCGAGGAAGGCCTTCCTAGCCTTTATCAGCTGTTTATCGACGTGCTTGTTTAGCATTATACGCTCGTCAAGATGTATTCCGAGGTACCTGACCACTTTCTGATGGGGGATTTCTATATTGTTTGATTTTATTCTAAATGTTTTGTATGATTTACAGAAAGTTTTACATTTATTCTGAAGTTTGTCTCTAAATAATATTGTCTCACATTTTGTGGGATTTATTTTGAGCTTCCAGGTAGTGTAGTAATCATTAATTTTATCGTAAATATCCTGTAATCTTTTTTGCATAGTTTTTACGTTTTTCCCACTACAATAAACGATCAAGTCATCCGCAAAAAATAATGTACTTAAATCTGATGCGGTATCTAGGCCGAAGAGATTTGGAATGTCAGAATTATAAAAATTAAAAAGTAACGGTGCTGTGACAGTCCCCTGTTGCATACCATCTTCTAATTCGTATATACGATTTGCGTTTGAATTATTGCTAGATATATAAAATTTCTTATTATTAAGCATGTTAACTAAGATATTTATTAGGTGAGGAGGACATCCCTTATTATGTAGTTTAAAAGTTAGACCTTTGATCCAAACCGTATCAAAGGCCTTTTCCAAATCTATCAAGCAAGCAGCCACACTCTCTCTCCTAGCGATCGCATAGTGTATGTCGGATGTTAATTTGTTTATCGCGTGAACTGTACTAAGTTTATACCTGAATCCGAATTGGTTGTCGGGAATTATTTCCTTTTCGATAAAAAATCTATCTAATGCTTTTTTGAGTATTACTTCAAAAAATTTTGATATATTCGGTAAAAGGCTGATGGGTCTATAACTTGAGGGTTCAGTTGGGTCCTTCCCCTTTTTTTGTATGGGGACGACTTTTGCCATTTTCCAGGCCTCTGGAAAATAGCAATTGTTTAGGCAATTATTAAATAGGGTATTGTAATCGAGGATAGTTTTAATTGGCACATGCTTCAAAACAATATTCGGTATACCGTCCATGCCCGCTGATTTTTTGTTGCTAATGGATTTAAAAATTTTTAGGGTCATAAGTGGTGTCTGGAAATACTCCATGTCTGTTTCCCAGTGAGGGTCGCTCGCTGTGTTCTCATCAGAAAAATGGACCAATGACTCATTCCCGGAGGTGAAGGCAACCAACCCATCTACAATTTCATTATATTTATTTTCAACTATCTCAGTTAGCCTGGGCTTACCTAAGTTTTTGTTTTGTAAATAAACCGCTGCGAAATTTGCCCCTATTACATTATTCTTGTCCTTTTCCTCATTTATAATATAGTTACCGTCTTTGTCAGTTTGGAGCTGTTGCGTGTCTATATTAGCCTTTGCTAATATATTTGTGAGGTTCTTTTTTATTATTAAACTTGGTAACGAAAGCGTTTCTTTTGGTCTAAATATAGAATTTATTTGAGGGAACATATTTGACGAGTTTACTGGTATTTTCTTAATTTTGTTTTCCCAGTATCTGTTAACAGATTTTTGGAACTCTTTTTTTATTTCTGACTTACATATTTTAATGCAGGATTTGGTCCTATTAATGATGAATGAGGCCAGCGTAGTTGGGCGTCTATATTCATTGTTTAGAATCGTAATTAGTCTGCTTTTTGTTTTGAGGAGGTCCTTTATTTTTGCGTTAACGTATACTTCTGTAGAGTTTATACCTTCAAATCTAGGTACTGCTATTTGGATTGCTTCTTTTATATATTTGTTTATATTATCTAGGTGTTTGTCGATCTCTATATTACTCAAATTTCTATTCTGTGGAATAATAATATTGTCCTTTTCCGTTACTATTTTTTGGAAGTCTTCCCAGTTAGTTTTATTGTAATTAAGAGTGGCCTGTGGTGTTTCTAAAGCTATTTGATCGTTTCTGTTAGGAAGCGAGATTTGAATGCTGATGGCTCTGTGATCACTATCTATGTCCAATGTTTGTAGTGTATCGTCTGTGTTGAGTTTATGAAGTGTTAGTCTACTGTCTAGTATGGCAATGTCTAGGAAGGCGTTACTTCTAGGAAAGGTTGGTACATTAGTGCCTTTTAGAGACAGTCTGAGATCAATTTCTCTATCAACCAGCCAATTTTCAAGGGCCAAACCTCTACTATTATAATACTGGTTATTCCAACGTGTATGTTTGGCATTAAGATCACCCGCTAGTATGAAATAGTTATTTGCATTTTCTATAGCTAATGATCTAAATACTTCCTCCAGCTCATTTGTGAACTCGTTTGCCTCCGTGCCAGGTGCGTACACCGCTATTATAAATATATTCCTACCACTTCGCAGTTCCATTCTCACCACTACGGTCTCCAGGATATGTAAGTGGGGATTAACTGCAATTTGTTCGAATTTAATGTGTCTTTTAATTAATATAGCAACTCCACCCCCATTTGCGGAACCTCTATCATTTCTTAGTATGTCGTAATCTTTGAATTTAGGTTTATGGAAGGATTTTAATTTTGTTTCGTTTAATAGAGCAATATCGGGATCCTCTTTACGCAGCAACTGTAGTAGGTTGTGCCTTCTTTCGTTTGTGGCGATCGAATTGACGTTCGCAGAAATTATTTTTAATTTTGTTTTATTAATGTTGTCCGACATTATTTGATGTTAGGTCAACTACACTTTGATCAGGTTCTATGTGATCTTCGTTGAGACCGAAAAAAATATCATGAAGTTTGTTAATATTATTCGTATTTTGTGATATTAAATTTTCCAACCTGGCCAGTTGCTGCGAGAAGAAATCTTTGAATTCGGCCATACTATTTCCTGCACTTGTTTGAACATTCTTATGTAATACGTCTATTGGGGTCCCCAATAGCTCAAAGTGAGGTTGTGTGTAATGTCCCTCTACCCTGTTTTCTTTCTGCGAGTTTGTATGTGTGTATCCTACCGGTAGGGAGTTGGAATTTTTTCTGGTCATCTGCGCAAAAGATATGCCAGGCCTATATCTATGACTAATTAATTTTTTTTGTATTATATTTACTGTCTCGTTTCTTTTTTCAGCTTTATTAATATTTTTGTTAATTAGTCTATTTTTGATTTCTTTATATTTGGGACATCCTTTATAGGATGCCGGATGCCCGTATTCTTTGCAACGCACGCAGTAAATTTTCTTTAAGTCTATCTTTTCCCCTTTTTTTATTTTACACTCACCCGGCTCGTGCTTTTCCTCACATTTAACGCATCTGAATTCTAAGTTACAGTTAATTGCAGAATGTCCCGACCTTTGGCATCTTAGGCACATTGTGGGTTCCTTTTTTGATAATCTTTCCCAACTAACTATATGATGCATTATGTGTTTGACTTTACTTATTGCATTTATGTCGCTCTCGGGAGAGAAAGAAATTAAGAATAAAGGGAGGACTCTATTATTTCTGATAGAATTTGGGGTAACAAAGTTTGACACTTTAACCAATTTTACTTTATCTAGTTTAAGCGCATTTATTTCTTCTGTTATTTCCTCGATGGAAAAACTGGGATCTAATCCTTTCAAGATTAAGGTTTGTGGCTTTAACGACTTAGGTGTAAATGTAAAATATTTAATTCCCCTTTGGGATAACGCTTCTAGAACAGTCTTGTAGTCTCTTAAGTTATCTAATTGTACGTAATGCTTATTGCTATTTAAACGTTTAGTTTTAAAGCTATTTATACCTAATGATTCCTTAATTAGTCTATATGATACCTGTTGTGATGTCTCAACGATATTTATTATAGGCGGCTTAACTATATCAGTCTTTGTCCGTTTATTTGTGAATTCTTGAAGGATCTCTTCCTCACCTGGGCTAATTGTATGCTCGGGCATTAGGTTTTGCTGAGTTTCGTAGTCCATATCTTGACTCTGCTTTGACATTGTGTCCCTGTTGGTTTCATTGTTTGGGCCTCCTGATGCATGTAGGTAAGGCGTTGGTATGCTCTGACGTGGTCTTTTATGAGTTGACTCTTCCTTCTTTTCTTCACAATGCTCTCTCCTTTGGCTTATCGTGCGTACTTGCTTAATTAATCCTGAGACTCGTTCCTCTCCTTGTCTGTCAGCTTCTGTCCATTCTTCTGTGTTAGTCATTCTTTCCCTGTTTTTTGCTCTTTCCTCCTCTAGTTGCGTTGACAAGTCAATAATTGTTTTCTTCATGTCATTTATTGTACACAGTAATTCTTTATGTGTCTCCTCATTAACAGTGTTTTGTTGTGACTTGCTTTTTTTGTAGAAGTCATCCCTCCTTTAGGTTTCATTTCTGCAGGGAATGTATGAATTTTGCTCTCCGTGATTGGCTTCTTAACCTTGTAATTAGGTATAGGGTTTATCTTCTTTATTTTGCTCTTTGCTCTTAAGTATTTTTCAAGCTGAGTTTGTGTGTTTTCATTTGAGGGGCCGGAGTTCTTTCCTGTATTTAGGAACTCGGCTAGATGTTTGTTGTCAACTTGGACATTTATATAACCTCTTTGGCCACATGGTTTTGAGGTTAAAGTTTTCAAGGGGACATCCCCAAGCGTATTTGCTGTATTATCACTATTTTCCGACTCAAGCATGCGCTAAGATGCTTGTTGAATGTACTTTGCGCTATAATAATACTGAACTAGTACTTTTTGTGCTTCTATAACGGTCTTAGCAAGACCGGCCAGCACGACCAGCGCTACGCACTCTCGCACGACGCTCTCCAGCGCTACGCACTGACCCACGCTGCTCCTTGGTCATCAATTTTTATCAAATATATATAAGGTAACTCCACATTTTTCAAAGTCGATTTTCTCGAATTTGGATGGGAAGCGCGCCTTACTGCTTCGGGAAATGAAAGTCCGAGTGAAGACCTTCATGTATACTAAGTATAAACAATTTTTGAGTTTGCCAGTCCTGAAGGTCCCCTTGTAAGTTATATTCTGTACAAAGGTGACACAGTTAAATTAACAGTTATTTTACACAACACGTTTGACTAGTTATTACACAAAACAAGCAACACTTAGAAACTAGTATTAAGCTCAAGCGTAGCGATTATTAGCTGGCGAAGCAAAGTCGCTAAGCGTAAAGATTCGAAGCAGTTTCGAATAAAGCGCAAGCAAGGTGCGAGAGAGCGAAAAGTGCGTAGTGTAATTAAAGCGTGGTTGCTGTAGCAAAGTCGCGAACAGAGAGTCTCAAACCTCTCTAGGAAATCGGCTCTGATTTCCTGGAAGGAAGAGAGTCCCCCTTCCATCGGTCACAAGTTGATGGAAGGGGTAGTGATCGACGCTCCGCATGAGTCAGCGCGCCGTTGCCATTGCCTAATTACCGGTGGGCCTAGAAGATGGCGTAAGAATGCAGAATTTCTTGAACAAATTGTAATAATATGTAATGATATAACAACAAAATATATATTTAAATAATTGATAATGATTTTGTCACTACAGGGCCTGTAGTACAGGCACCCAAGGGCCTACCTCGTCTTCGCTATGGTCGAAAGAGAAATATAAACATAGTTAATTACATGAGTTGATCTGCGGTTGTAAACCTTAGATAGTGCAGATATTCATTATTTAAAGGATGGACAATCCCTACGTCGCAGTCGGAAAACACTTGGAAGGCATGGTACCCGGAATTCAGGAACACGCACGGCAAACTCACGCCCTACTCAGTGGTCGCTCGGAGACAAAGTTATATCGCGCGTACTATACACGAGCTCATTTTAGAAGGAACTTATTCGCGCATGTAGAATGAGCTCACTGGCTCCGAGGAAGCGTTTGTTTGGGGTATAGCCAATAGTAATTTGTTTCGGCACCAATGAAAGCCAACGATTCGTCGTTCGGCAAGGTATATACACATGCTGTAAAAATGTTTCGTTGCCAGACAGATCCAAAAATGGCCAGTATCTACCATTGTCCTTTCTAGCAGCTGTACAACATTCTCGAGCTTCATAGTTTTAAAATCGTTCATTCATGCACATGTATTACGATCTGGCAACGTCGAATCACAATATCCAGTTATTCGAAGCCAAGAAATAAAAATTACGAATCAAGATAACATGTGATTTTATCCTTTTCGAGTAACTCGTTACGAAAAAAACGTCGAATAAATTATCTTGCTACATTGAGCTTCGAATAACGTATAAGGGTTAAGAAGGAACTCGTTCTATTGAAATCTCACAGATAAACTTCCGTAGCCAAATCCTGACGGATACAACCGTAAGATACATGATGGCGCTGCCTTCGACTGTCGAATAATGGTTAAAGATAAGCTGAAACCTCTCGGTTACATTGTGACGGATAATGCCTCTCAAATAAATTCCCGTCGCTACAGCGGCGTCGAATACGGATACGCGTTACATCGAGCTTCGAATCTAGAGACGCGGTAGCGTCTCGACGCCAAGTACATGAAAGAAAAGACACCTTGTATATGCCTGTCGCTGCCGTCATTTGTATATACTATTTTGAATTTTATAACCTACCAAGTGTTAAGTGTCAAATAAAGTAAGTTGTCCGAATTTGGAATGTCACGAGTTTTTACACTACATAGGAGACTGAATTATTGTCTCAATTAATAAGGTAAGGCGCCAAAATTTTTTTAATAGATTTCTTATGTAGAGTCGCAGACTTGGAAGTTGTTCGGAGATGGTTCGACTGCGAAGCATCTCCTTTCACACAAGTTTCTGGAAATTTGTATCATGCATGTACAAAATAATATATTGTAGTAAAAAATTACATTGCATTTAAATTGCCAGATACTTGTTTTTGTATATACCAGCAATTTAGAGTTTTTATGTAAAGTTTATTATATATTATAGAAATGAAGGGGACGCACAGGTCTTGGATAAAAATGAAGGGGACGCACAGGCTTGGATAGTAGAATTGAAGGGGACGCACAGGCTTGGATGGATAGAAATGAAGAGAATGCACAGGCTTGGAGGTTGTCCGGAGAAGATTAAATAGATATATAGATAGATATAGATAGACAGAGCATCTTGTTTCGCACAAGTTTCTGGGAATTTGTCAAATAAGGTAAATCGACAAAATTTGTCAATCAAAAGACATAGCATTAAGAATTATTAAGAAAATAGATTATGGTGTACTGCTTGCAATGTAGAGCAAGTCACATTAGTTAAGAAAGTACCCTGAAAACACATCTCCCTTGATGCTTTTCAATCTTTTGTGAAAGACATTCGTAATACTTTAATAAAATCCACAGTAGTTGTCACGCTATTCATTAATTTTTTAGATTCCCATTATTTCAATTCACCAATAAACATACTAAATTATTATTAGTTTTATTCCAACACCAATAAATTGTGCGTTAAAAATATTGGATCTCCTCATTCATTTTCGCTGAATTATTACCATTAGCATTTAAATTTCCTGCAACAAGACTTTCTGCCATACGCTCTCACCTGCTTTGGATACATTATGTAGTCTCTACACTCACTATAAGCAAAAGGCCACTCTATTTCTATAAATAATTAATAAGTTCTAGGTTAAGTTGTATATAATTATTAAAATGTGGCTTTATATATATATATATATATTTACAGATAATCATCAAAGCAGAAGATGATGCAGTGTGATCTATGTTGGACTATGTACACACAAATTTTCATGTAGGGTTTTTGCATACGCAATTATTCATTCAATGATCTTTACATATGAGCACTTGTGATAACTTATTATTATAAATAATAATTAGAAAATCCTATTTCAGTTAATGATGCAGACGAAGAGAATTATTTTAACAGCTGACAGAGAAAGTGACCTTGCTGCAGGAGCAAATGAAATATGTATCCTATTTCAGTTAATGATGCAGACGAAGAGAATTATTTTAACAGCTGAAAGAGAAAGTGACCTTGCTGTAGGAGCAAATGAAATATGTATAAAAAAATAAAGTTATTTTTTATTTTACATTAAAAAATATAAATTATTTTAATTTATCTAACATTAAAATTGATATTTAAAAACCACGGCCACGATCCTTGCCACGGTCCTCGCCACGACCACGACCACGGTAGCGCTCGCTAACGATGGCCCGGAGGAGGGCGGCTTGATCCCTTACCGCCTGCATAATGGCCCAATCCTCTTGTTGGGCCCTCACCCTCCTCCCGCTCCTTGAATGGCGCGCTACGCGCGGTTCTGTAATTAGTAATAATAATAAACAATATTTATTAGTAAAATGTTTTTTATTTAAATTTAGATCTATTTTCAAACATTCTAAAAGTATAATATAACTTCTTTAAATCTGTATGTATTTAGCATCGGCAGTGGCCGGCCTCGCTGGTGGTGGTGGTGGTGGCGATGGTGGCGGTTGTTGCGGCGATCGTGGCCGCGGCGACTCCATCAAATTAAAACTCTCGAGTTCTACTTCAATGTCTAAAATAAATTACAAATTTCATCATCAAATGATTGGAAAAATAAAAAAAATAAATTTGAATAAATGTATATAATAAATTTTTATTATTTACCATCTAAGATGGAGCCCTCCAGTTTATTCTGCAAAAATTAATAAACAATTAGTTAGCAAAAAAGATCAAGAATTCATAAAAGCGGCGTATGATAGAAGAAAGTCATACATGTAGCGCAAGGGTAAGTATTGTTCAATTGCAAATTGGAAATTAAGAAATATAAAAATTTGAAAACTGAAATAGTGAATGATGCGAAATTATAAAAATTACATTACATTACATTACTAAATATGTTTCTTCTCATTACTTCACGAGCCTTTCAATTATTCAATCATACAAAAAACTGTAATGTATTATATTATAACTTTATTTTATGAACGATTCGCAGTTGTAACTAGTAGTAACAATTAGAAATATCAAACATATCTGATCTGAGTTGAACATAAACGAACCTGTAAACTACAATATTTTGAGTCGTTGATAGGCACGTTACCTACGTTAACTATCAATGGAAGTAGACCGTAACTGTATAATAAGTGAAATAATACAACAAGAAGATATGAGACACGTTGAACCATATTCTAACTTATTACGCCAACGATTAGATATATCAAACATTTCTGAGTTGAACATTAACGAACGTGTAAACTACAACATTTTGATAGTCTTTGGTACGCACTTTGCCTATTCTTGTTGTATTATAATTTATAACGCCAACGATTAGAAATATATCAAACACATCTGAGTTGAACGTAAACAAACATGGAAAGTACCACATTTTGAAAGTCTTGGGTAGGCACTTTGCCTATGTTAACTATCAATGGAAGTAGACCGTAACTGTATAGCAAGTAATACAACAAGAACATATTGGATACATAGAAGCATATTTTAACTCGGATGTGTTTGATATCTAGAGACGCGGTAGCGTCTCGACGCCAAGTATTTCTAATCGCTGGCGTTACAAGTTAGAATATGCTTCAACGTGTCTAATATCTTGTTGTATTACTTACTATACAGTTACGGTCTACTTCCATTGATAGTTAACATAGGCAAAGTGCCTACCAAAGATTTTCAAAATGTTGTACTTTCCATATTCGTTTACAATCAACTCAGATGTGTTTGATATATTTCTTATCGTTGGTGTTATAAGTTATATAGATAGAATATGCTTCAACGTGTGCTATATCTTCTTGTTTTACTAGTTACAACTGCGAATCGTTCACAAAATTATGTTAATCTTAATACGTTACAGTTTTTTGTATGATTGAATAATTGAAAGGCTCGTGAAGTAATGAGAAGAAACATATTTTGTAATGTAATGTAATTTTTATATAATTCGAATTTCCAATTTCCAATTTGCTATTGAACAATACGTATCCTTGCGCTAGATGTATGACTTTCTTCTATCATACGCTGCTTGTAATCAGAATTTAAGTGACGAAAAAATCTCAGGTCTTTTTTATTACTTACATTATCAGCGATTGTTTGTTGCTTGCAGAAACGATCGAGAATGGGCTGTCTCACCACGTGCAACGATGAGGCGAGCTCCTCCGCTGCTCTTTTGTTTTTTAAGGAGCCCGCTTTTGGCATAGATGCGGACACATTCTGCCGCGGGCTCTTTGAATTGTTGAGTTTTAAGCCGTGAAGCTAATAAGGGGACGCCGCGCATGTGGAAATCGCTTTTGTAACAACAGTATATATGGGGGTCGTAGTATTCATGTAGTATGAAAATACTATTTCGGCTTTTTGTCGAATTGATGTTACGCTAGGTCTTGTTAACGGTACCATAGCTAAACTTGTTTCAGTTACACGAGATGTTGATAATGACGTTGAAAAATTGAAAATTATATTACCCACTGGGCAAGAACATATAATAGAACGCGTATGTGTTAAATTTGAAGTAATGGATAGAGCGTTCGTTATTAGAAAACAATTTCCGATTTGCCTCAGCTATGGTATAACTATTCACAAATGTCAAGGACTAAGCTTGCAGAATGCTGTCGTAGAAGCAGGTAATTCAATATTTACTTGCGGACAAATTTACGTTGCTCTTTCACGGGTGACCACATTACAAGGGCTGCATCTTATAAATTATGATCCATCTTCCGTAAAGGCACAAGAATCGACTATAATAGAGTACAATAGATTGCGAAAAAAATATAGACCTGATCTTATGACTATTTCAATTTCTAAAAACCGCGTTCGCAAAGTTCGTGATGCTGTTTGGGCAGTACCTAATTATAATGTTTCCGAATGTCAGAATACTAATGATCACATCGCGGATACCACTCAATACAACGTGAGAGGTCTCCCGAATTCTGATGGTGTGTCTTGTTATGCGAATGCCTCAATCCAATGCATGTTATATTGTTCATCTATAAGAGATAACTTATTTTCGATGGAAAAAGCTGATGATATTATAAAAGTCTTTATGGACCAATATAAATCGGATCAAAATCCAAACATAATATCATTACGGCAGTTCGCAGAGGAAAAATACGCTTACAATCAGCTGCATGATGCAGCTGAGTTTATTACCTCTCTTTGTGATCATGAGATTCTTATTAAGAATGCAGTACAACACGAAATAACAACAGTATTAAGATGTTTAGCGTGTAATTACACAAGTACTACTATCAGTACAAATTGTGTGGTACATCTTGCACTGCCCAAGATGTTAAAAAAAAAACATTTGAATTTCAAGATATAATAAAACACAATTTCACAGGATGGAAAAATCAGAAAGATCCTTGCAATAATTGTGATAATTCAAATTCAAATACAATGAAGAAAATCGATATAACTGCTTCCAAACAAATTCTTATTGAAAAATTACATTTGTTCGATCACGATAGTAGTGGAACAACGAAAGTTGAAAATTTCAACATCAAAGCAATGCCTACTACTAAAATACAATTGGTAGATCACTGTTATAAACTTAAGGCAGCGATTTTCCACCACGGTAAAAGTATTTCCGATGGTCATTACACGAGTATGGTAAGGGGTAAGGGCACAACGTGGGTATTCGTTGGTGATTTACGAGTAGAAAAACAAGCTTGGCCACGAAATGTTAAAAATGCATACATATTTTTCTTCGAAAGATGTTAATTGTGGTTGTTCCTTACAGTTCAATGATAAATACGTTCAGCGCCATAAGCTGCTTCGCGCACTATGTACTGCACACAAAGTACTATACATTCATATAATACATATAGATCGGCAATGCAGTGCACATGTTTTTTTGGGGAAGGTGTTAAACTTACGTAGAATTTATCCTTAATCAAAAAATAATAAAAGTACACTCGTTGAGCTGCTTTGCGCTATTCCGAGTATTCCGAGTAAGCTTTACTGGCTACAAACTAGCTTTATCTTCTAACATCACTCGATAGGCTGCAGTGCGCCGTAAACGCGTGGACGTGTAACGAAGATAGATCAGAATTTAAAATTTATTGGGATTTCCTTACTTTATCCTTACTTTTAGTACCCGTGACAGGGAAAAATTTGTAAAAAAGAAGAAGCTGAAGTTCTGAATCCCAAAAAAAACTTCAAAAAAGTAACAAAATATGACGCCAAGAACATGAATTAGCTTTGTAAAAAGAAGTGAGATCCCCAAAAAAAGCTTTAAAAAAGTAAAAAATACGCCAAGTACATGAAAATGTCGAGGACAAAAAAAGTATTATCAAAAATCACAAAAAAAGGAAATAGTATACATGAAAAAGTCGGGGAAAAAAAAGTGTATTATCAACAAATAAATATAAAAAACACAAAAAAGACAAAGAAACATGAAAAAGTCAAGGACGAATAAAGTATAATTAACAAAAAAATATAATCACATAAATAAAAAATAAAAAATATGATTACAATAGAAAAAAGATGTGAAATCAAATTGAGCTGCAAGTACATCACAAAAAAAAAGAAAATAATATAATCACACAAAAACAGAAAATAATATAATCACATAAAAAGAAAATAATATAATTACATTATAAAAAAGGATGTGAAATCAAAATGAGCTGCAAGTACATCACAAAAAAAAGAAAATAATATAATCACACAAAAACAGAAAATAATATAATCACATAAAAAGAAAATAATATAATTACAATATAAAAAAGGATGTGAAATCAAAATGAGCTGCAAGTACATCACAAAAAAAAGAAAATAATATAATCACACAAAAAAAGAAAATAATATAATTACAATATAAAAAAGATGTGAAATCAAAATGAGCTGCAAGTACATAAAGGTACTTTCCAACTGCGCTTAAGATGACACAACTACATATACACAGCTAAAATGCTGTGTTATTCCATTACTCATATCGCGGACATTTTAATTAACCCATCAAAAAGAATCCCATTTATAAACATTGTCGTAAATTAATAGCTTTACAAAATTAATGATATACAAAAATTGCGCCAATTATAACAATGCCTATTTATACAAAGAAAAAAATGTATTAAATAATACCCATCAAAAAGAATCCCATTTAAAAACATTGTCGTAAATTAATACCCATCAAAAAGAATCCCATTTAAAAACATTGTCGTAAATTAAAATCCCATCAAAAAGAATCCCATTTAAAAACATTGTCGTAAATTAATACCCATCAAAAAGAATCCCATTTAAAAACATTGTCGTAAATTAAAATCCCATCAAAAAGAATCCCATTTAAAAACATTGTCGTAAATTAATACCCATCAAAAAGTATCCCATTTAAAAACATTGTCGAAAATTAATATTAATTTATTAATGTGCTATATTTAACTTTACAAAAATAATGATATACAACAATTGCGCCAATTATCACAATGGCTAGTTATACAAAGAAAAAATCAGAATGGTACAATGAAAAAATGTATTAAATAATATTAAGCAGATATATTTTTATACAAATAAATATTTTAATATGAATAAATATTTTATTCAAAATACTTGGCGCTGCTCTCCGAATTGGGTTTGCTAAACTGAATAAATATGTATAAATTGCAAAAATCTTTTTCTTTCTTTCTTGTGCGTGCGTTCTTGGATGTGTGTATGTGCATATGCTACGAATGGTATTCGAATTAAATATATATAGAATAAATCTGACAGCGTTTCTAATACTCGTATGTATATGTATATGTTTATGTATTTTAGATTGCAGCGCCAAGTATTTTGAATAAAATATTTATTCATATTAAAATATTTATTTGTATAAAAATATATCTGCTTAATATTATTTAATACATTTTTTCATTGTACCATTGTGATTTTTTCTTTGTATAACTAGCCATTGTGATAATTGGCGCAATTGTTGTATATCATTATTTTTGTAAAGTTAAATATAGCACATTAATAAATTAATATTAATTTTCGACAATGTTTTTAAATGGGATTCTTTTTGATGGGTATTAATTTACGACAATGTTTTTAAATGGGATTCTTTTTGATGGGATTTTAATTTACGACAATTTTTTTAAATGGGATTCTTTTTGATGGGTATTAATTTACGACAATGTTTTTAAATGGGATTCTTTTTGATGGGTATTATTTAATACATTTTTTTCTTTGTATAAATAGGCATTGTTATAATTGGCGCAATTTTTGTATATCATTAATTTTGTAAAGCTATTAATTTACGACAATGTTTTTAAATGGGATTCTTTTTGATGGGTAAACTATACGCGACGAATGTATTTCTTGATATAAAATCTCACAGATAAACTAGGTTGAATATATTCTTCGGAAAAAGAAGTACGAATAAAGGATAACCGAAAGTTATCTTTCCTTAAAACTTTTAGATAATTTTTTGCCCATCACTGCCAATTGCGGATGCAAGCGGAACTAAAGGCGGCAAAGGAGAAGGTACGCAGTAGGGAGCGTGGTCCACGAACGAAGCCTTCATCATCCCAGGAACATAGAATGCCCTGCAGTTTCTGGAAGGAACAACAGGAAGAAGAAACAGATGACCTATGAAGATCCGTTTTCACGTGACAGTAAAAGTCATGACATTTAGTGTCATGACCGTAAAAGTCATGATTTACTGTCACGTGAAAACAAAACTTAAATGCAATTATTTTTCAAAAATATGCTTATTAAAAGGAGAGGTGTGTCTCTTTTTACTGTGGCGAAGACAACAAACGGTACTTTTCAGTGCTTATTTAGCTGACTTTAACGTGAACTACCTCTCGACGTTCGCAATGAACATCAATCGGCACTTTTCAGCACCACTGATTTAAAACGTACATACCAAACAGCACTTTTCAGTGCTCATTTTACTTCAGTATAACTAAGAGTAAAATATACCTCCCGACGTTCATCCTTTTAATTCTAGACTAATATTGTACTTGTCTTCAGAACTAACACAAGCGGGAATATGGTGATTCTGCAAAAAAAATAGTCGAAAATATAGGATAAAAGTTTTTGGTATCGCCCTTCGTTATCGAGAAAATTGACTTATTTTTGCATATAGAATCATCACTGCTTACAGTGTAAATATTGAAAGTTTCTATTCATCAAATGTATATATTATTAATAAAAAGAAACCATACGTTTAAAAACAAATAGAACAATTATTATTTAATAAACTACAGAATCCGCTCGCAAGTTATGTGCGCAGAATCCACTGCTCCATTTCACTGATGCCTAACAATTCTCCACACGTACTAGAAAGGGATACACCTACAGCAATAACGGTACATTTGTGTTGGTGCGTAGGTCCATGTGACGTCACGCGTAGGGTATTGTTGCATAATTGTGGCCTTCAGATGGCGCTGTTGGATGTGTCAGGCTAGAGACCCTTTAAGTAGAGTCACGCAAACACAGCCTCGATTTTGATTGGTGCCGCCATTTTTTGTCAAAGGTGTGAAAATACAAATGGCGGCACCAATCAAAATAATGCTTTCAAGCAACGTTGTATATACCGCCACTATACCGACATTTATATTTTCACACCTTTGACAAAACATGGCGTCAAACCGACCTAACTTAGACGTGATTGCGTGACTCTACTTAAAGGGTCTCTATGTCAGGCTAGAGACACTGTAATAAGAGTCTGGTCACGAGGAGGCCACTTTTTGATTGGTCCGCCATATTTGATCGAAATCCCTCGAGAGAGAAAAAGATATTCACCATTTCACTCTTAATCACTCTTAACAACTCTTACGTTTATGGCGATATTTTACTATCTATTAATCTGAAAATGTGCATTTGGGTTTTCGATTGGCCCGCCATTTTTCATCTATTCCCGCTGATTTTTAAATCTGTCAATTATACCAAGATAATGAAAATATAAAGTAAAAAACCAAATCTTGTGTTCTATTTGATATATGTTTTTTTATTATACTTATTTAAATGCGCAATGCATTGCCATAGATTTGCCGCCATAAACGTAAGAGTTGTTAAGAGTGGTCAAGAGTGAAATGGTGAATATCTCTTTCTCTCTCGTGGGATTTCGATCAAACATGGCGGACTGTCACTCGTGTCCAGACTCTTATTACAGTGTCTCTATGTCAGGCGGGCGGCAGGATCTGCTGCGGATCTGCCGGCAGACCCTGCCACGCTGACTCTGCCGGCAGATCCGTAGCTGAATGCGGACGTAGGCTGCACCGCAGCTGCCGGCAGATCCTGCCGCCCCATCTGGTTATCAGGGTTAGTGATTTCTCGAAATACCATGTGTCCTATACTTTTTGCAATCCCAAATCTGTCTCCGACATATAGGAAGCTTTCGTGTTTTGCGAGCATCCATATAGTAAACATAATTTTTTGCTTAAATCAATTGGAGTGTTTTGCCCACCCAACATATTATTTCCAATTTTGTTGAGTAATATCTATAATTCAAAAATTTCTGTTCTTTATTTCATCCTATATTTTTCATTTTATAACTGTATAATTTCCAATAATATAGGTTATGTATTTCATTTTTGCATTTCAAAACTATCACTCAATTAAAAAATGTATACTTGCTTCAAAACTTCGGCGTGACATTCGAAAATGCTCTCTAAACAAATTATGTGAAAATAAGGGAACTATATTTTCAAAATAGTTTTCGTTTTTTGCTCTCACTCCACGTTTTGTTATTTCTAATAAATCATTATCTATAGGTTGTCCTCAATCATCAACTACTATTCTTATTAAATTTATGTGAACTTTACCTCTGGGAAACCTTTTTTTCACCGAAAATTTATATAGATCGAAAGTAGGTATCAAATAACATGCAAAAATAACAATTTTGAGTTTAGGAATCTATTCGTTGAAAAGTTATGCGGTGGAAAAGTTGTAAAATTTTGACATATTTTCTAACCTTTATTGTGACAGTTACAGGTCGCGCAATATAACTTTGCCTCCGAGCGGCGACCAGCGGCGACTGAGTTGGCCATGACTCGACCGTGCGTGCGAGAGAGTCAGACCGTCGGCGTTCTTTTAACGCGTTTCGAAAAACATCCGACCGCACACGGATGGAGTATCACACTGACCTGTTACTTTGTTGATACTCCATCCGTGTGCGGTCGGATGTTTTTCGAAACGCGTTAAAAGAACGCCGACGGTCTGACTCTCTCGCACGCACGGTCGAGTCATGGCCTACTCAGTCGCCGCTGGTCGCCGCTCGGAGGCAAAGTTATATTGCGCGATCTGTACAGTGGTTGTCGCATATTCGAAACGGTTACAAAGTTTATTTGTTGTGTTTATTTTTGCAGAATATATTTAAAATGGAAACGTGGAACTTGTGTTCTTTACCACAGTCTGAAGAAAGTGCTTTAGTATGGTTGCAGGAGCAAGGACTACTGAGAATTACTAAAAATTGTGGTGTTCATCGCAAACCGATGAGGTTATATAAAACAGGTCAGCATGGTGCTGGATGTTTTATGTGTGTAAGTGTTTGGGATTGGCCCAAACGGCCACCGGATAAGTCGGCGCGGATTCGTTGCCGAAACCGCGCGCGCTTTGAAAGCGACTAACGCGACCAAATCGCGCCACGCACGATCGCGATGATGATATCAGTCGGGCCATCTGTTGACGCGCACCTCACCTAATTAGGCAGCGCTCTCTCTCCATCGCACGAACCGCTTTGTTCTACCGAGGTAGTCCTCGTTCTGCTCAGGACGAGCAGCTGTTAGGTGGGGTGCTGACGTCACAGAATTCGGCGAAACGGCCCGATTCATCATCGCGATCGACCTCTCTTCTACGAATCGTCCTCTCGATAAGTAGCAGTATCTTTTGTCGCATGCTTGCGCTTGCTGGAACGTTCCAGACCACGCTTCCTCTAATCACTAAGTTCGCGCTCAACCTTTCGCGTGCTTTCGCGTTATAGACAATAAGTATAGTTAATTAAGTTCCTTGCTGTGCTGTGTTAATTTAAGTGTCTAAACTAGTACTTTATTGTTCAGCGTCCTGTATATACAGGGTCATCGTTTAATCCTGCAACCCGCGCGCGCGCGAACTTGTAAAATGGCAACACCGCCTCACGGACGCATTCCACTACAACCATGCACCGTCCCCGCGTTCGGAGAGCTGCAAGCGACCGTTGGACAGCAGTGATGCCCGAGCTTCGAGCATTTTGGGCTGGTCCCTGTCAAATTAACGTTGCAAAGAACTATTCAGAATTTCCCGGCCCTGGTTGAAAATTTTGGGGTCTTTTTCGTATAATTTTTGAACTGTAAGACATATCGGAATGCAATTTGCGCCAAAAAATGAGGAAAAATTATTCCCTCTTAATGATGGATAATTTAACATATTTTACGTTTACTTAATTTTTCTTTTATCAATTTTTTAACCATAATTGTATAAAAAGCTGTTGGAAACTGTTTATTTGATAATATATTTAACGCTGTTTTTAAAATTCGTGGTGTTGATAAACAATAGGCTAGTTGATTCTGTATAATTACATTTATAAATTGAGAAATTAAATTTTTACTCAATTATGTGTTAGTTCTGCAGACCTCAGAATCTATTGTTCTGGTTTTCTTTTTTATGATTTTATCCTTAATGCGGTGCATACCTAGATCAGACGTAAGGGGTAACTAATGCGACGTGTCTTTGATTGTAGCGGTGTTTGATTTTTTTTCTAGAATTTTTGTGTTAGAATGTTTTAGCTACTCAACGCCACGCCTATACCGGCTTCCGTTAATGTCATTTTTTGGAACGATGTGCCGTTACTGTGGTTTTTACAAGCAGGTGGCGAAAAATCTCTCCGTACAAGGAACCGTCAACCCTGTCGTGGCTAAAATTTTTGAAATTGAGACGGGTATAAGATCTGTTGACATTATTTTCAAACCTCATTACAGTGATCTGGGGTGCGAGTGGTAGACCGATCATAAAAACGGAGCGCGCGGCTCGATTACCTGGGTCGGGAAATTCCCAATACCTATCTCTTTGCGACGCTAAAATTTTCGAAGCTCGGGCATCACTCTTGTCCAACGGTCGCAGGCAGCTCTGCGCTGGGCCGGTGCATGGTTGTAGTGGAATGCGTCCGTGAGGCGGTGTTGCCATTTTCGTCTATTCGCGCGCGCGCGGGTTGCAGGATTAAACGATGACCCTGTACAAAGTGTCCGTGACCTTAGATTAAACTTAACGACTATTTTTAACAACTATCTTATACCTAATTAAGACTACATTCTAAAACTAATTCGCGAACGTTTGAAGCTTCGCGTTCGTGCGCAAACATTGGTCCTTCGAGCCGGATTCGGTAAAACCGTGAGAGCTTTCGAGTGATCGATTCCGGAATCTTCTACCGCGACCACGTGGAAGACTACGCCCGCTGGCGACTTTCACTATGGCGTCCGACAAGATCAACGCTCGGATCGAGGTATTCCATCGTTTGACCCGAGTCTACGAAAATCTGAAAAAGAAGGGAAAGGCCAATATTACAAGCGGAATGATACAATCACGGTTGACCATGCTCGAAAGCCACTGGCAACAGTTCATGACCCAGCACTCAGCTTTATTGGAGTCCCGAACGGCCGAGCAAGAGAAACACCATACCTCTATTCACGAGGCGTCCACTGCACCTCAACTCGCTGCTTGATGGCGGGCGGCTGCAGCAGCCGCTGTTCTCCTTCAAGCCTCTAGTCATCCTGCCGAGGGCGTCCCACTTGGCTACGCTCCGGGACGACGAGGCCTACACGGAGGCATCCAGTTCACGCTGTCCACGTTTCGGCATCACCGCTAGACGCTGCGAGGGCTATCGAGGGTGAAGGCGTGCATCCACCAAGGATTTACCACTGTCGGTCACCGACACCTCACATCACTCGATGTTTTCTTCGCGTGTTCGCGTTGATACACGTTGCACTTGCAACTATCCTCTGCTACTTTCTTCGCGTGCTCGCGTCGATACACGTTGCACTTGCAACTACTTTCTTACACTGTTATCGCGTGCTCGCGCCGATACATGCTGCACTTGCAGCTAGCCGTAGTCATATGGTCTCGCGTACTTGCGTCGAGACACGTTGCACTTGCAACTATCACTATTCTTTGACCACTAAAATGCACTGTATTCTCTTGCACAGAACTCGCAACTACGTGACGGGGCGATCTCATTCATTCACGACCACCTCAATCGTGTCATCCCGGCACTGCACAACGTTGAATGACACGTCTCCGCCAATAAACTTTGGGCAATTTTGTTACTACTGACGAAGGCGGGCGGGAATGTTTGGGATTGGTCCAAACGGCCACCGGCCAAGTCGGCGCGGATTCGTTGCCGAAACCGCGCGCGCTTTGAAAGCGACTAAAGGTAGGATTTCCTAGACACAATTCGCCGCGGCGGCGGATCGCGGCGGCGAATCCTAAGCACCGCTCTTATGGAGAAGCGTGTATCCGTTTTCCTAGGCGCTTGTTCCAACCGCTCTGTCAGTGTGTCTGTCTCGGCAGCTACCTATGCTACTCGAGACGCAACACAATACGATGAGTGTCTGTTTTCCGCCATTTATGGCGGAATCTCTTGGCGGGCGGCGAATCGCGGCGGCCAAAACCTTGACTGCTCCAAACTGAGTCTAGCAGCGGAGACCGCCACGCGATCCATTTCCAGAATCCCAAGAAATAAGGAAACTAGTTGAAATCCAAAAGTTATGGGATTATGTTTTCTTTATATATTTCTTGTAAACTAATAATATGAGCATTCATTGCACAGATGTACTGAAGCAGGGTCATAGAAGTATCCCAACAGCATTAATTACCTATACATACCTTATTTCATATTAATATTACGTTTTTTCGTCTTTGTCGTATGCTGTACACTAGCTTTCCAATTATTTTAGATTCGATAGAATTCCATATTTTTAAAATTTTTTGTTGTAGCGTGTCTTTCGATGTTATGTCGTACTTTTTTAATCTCCTGTGAATTTCCACCCATACATATTCGATGAGGTTAATGTCCAGACATTATGGGGATGTATGACATGTATGTAATCCATGCGGCATATTATACAATAAACATTCTTGCACAATTCTGGCCGTAATGCTTGCGGTTGTTGTCTTGTCGTAAATTAAAAATTGGTAGGGTTCCGAACTAAATATATTGAAAATGTATTAAAAATGTATTGGAAATATATTAAAAATTATTTCTACCAAATTGGGGTTAGTGGGGAATTTTTATTTACAGCAAGACAACGACAGCAAGGAATATGCCGCATGGATTACGTACATGTCATACATCCCCATAATGTCTGGACATTAACCTCATCGAATATGTATGGGTGGAAATTCACAGGAGATTAAAAAAGTACGACATGACATCTCATCGAATATTTGTAGGCTGAAATCCACAGGACATTAAAAAAGTACGACATAACTTCGAAAGACATACACTCCGGGACAAAAAGATAGCACACCTTAAGAATTACTCAATTTCTGTGTATTAAACATTACAAATTAAATTTTTGTTATATACATTTGTCAGACTGCATGTACTAACATATATAAATTAACTGAACTTAAATTTTAACAACGGATTCATTTTTATTAAAAGCAACAGAATATTAAGGAAATATAGTGGGACAGAATGATAGCACATTTGTGATAAAACTGGGGATATGAACAAAGTAATTGGTGATATTGAATGATCAATATTTAGTGGCACCTCCTTTACATTTAATTACAGCAATCATTCTTTTCGGCAACGATTTATATAGTTTTTTAATGTTTTTTTGATTTAATTGTTCCCACTCATCCTGAATACATTGTTTTAAATCATTCTCATTTTTAAACTGTCTGTCATTTTGGTACACTGCTCTGGCAAGATTTCCCCAACAATTTTCAATAATATTGAGATCCGGCGATTTTGCTGGCCAATCTAAAAGTCGAATTCTTTTGGTAGAAAAGTACTGCTTTATCACTTTCGCAGTATGCACGGCAGCATTATCTTGTTGGAAGATATATTTATCTCCGGCAATTTTTGTGGCATACGTATTTATTTGTTGATCAATCATTTCGAGATATATTTTGCTATTCATTCGGCCTGTAATGAATTTTATTTCCGTTTTACCACGATACCCAATACCGGCCCAAATCATTACACTACCGCCTCCCATATGACGACGGCTCAAAAATTGTTCTTCCTTTCTCAAATCGTGGTAATAATAAGTAAAACCATCGGGTCCGTCCAAATTAAATCTCTTTTCGTCCGTAAATATCACTCTACGCCATTTTTTTCATATGTATATACTTTTCTGCAAATTGTAAGCGGTGAAGTTTATGAAGCTCAGTTAGACACGGTTTCTTTTGCATTTTTTTTCTTATTAAATGTTTATAGTTTTGTAAAACACGTCGAACATTCTTGACATTAGTATTTACTCCAACATTTTCAGCAATTTGCCTCGCAGTCATCTTTGAATTGGATGCAGCTCTTAATATTGCACGTTTTTCTCGAGCTGTTAAACTTTGTGGACGTCGACAACTCTTTTTTTTCCCGTAGTTGTCAGGATTTTTTAATAAATTCATAACTGCCTTTCGACTTCTATTAACAACTTTGGATATTTGTGCAATTGAATATTGTTCTTCTTTTAATTTTAATATGGTATGTATTTCACTTGCATTCAGTCTCTTTGCACGGCCCATTTTTAATAGTTTATTGTATTTTCTTAATAAATAGACACCACTGATTGTTAGTGCACACTTCGCTAACCTTTTTTCACAATAAATGTTAGTCATTCAATAGCTTACGTACAACTGAGGAGCGTAGATTTGCTATTTGTGCTATTATTTTGTCCGACTTGCGACCTACGATGTTTATGTTTACATTCGTATAACTTTGTCGAAATGTGTATTGTGGACGACATTCAACACGTCACACTTTAAACCATGCCCAGATTTGCTGATATAAAAAAATATGTATTTCTTTCAGTTTATAGTACAGAATATTGAAAAATATGCAATGTGCTATCTTTTTGTCCCGGAGTGTACTACAACAAAATATTTTAGAAGTATGGAATTCTATCGAATCTAAAATAACTGAAAACCTAGTGCACAGCATGCGACAACGTCGGAAAAACGTAATATTTACATAAAATAAGGTACGTATTGGTAATTAATGCCGTTGGAATATTTTTGTGACCCTGCTTCAGTACATCTGTGCAATGAATGTTTCATAACATCTACAAATCTAACATGTATATTTTTATTGTTAAAAATTTTATTCTTTAAGTATATCCTTTTTTTACGGGTGGACAAACCAAACTTTTGTTGGACAAATGTCGACAATCGAATGCCATCATTGTTTTATAAAAATTCGCAATTAGGGGGTTCGCAGACCTCGAATCATCGTCTCATTTCGTCCTCGAGACTCTGTATGTACATATGTATGTGTACATACTGTATTGTACATATGTATATGTACATACTGTATTGTACATATGTATATGTACATACTGTATTGTACAGGGTGATTCTGGAGCGACGCCTGTTAAAGAGATGCCGACTGGCACCACGTGGCGAGGTCAACCTTCCGTGATGCCGCACCGAATTTTATGGCTTTCGACCCTCGAAAGGTTTGGAATACCATTAAAGGTGGAAAAATCCAAGTTCCAGATTTCTCATCAGATCTTTGCGACAACGGTACCAATCGATTCTCTATGTTTCGCCGATGAAACTAACACCAAGAACGACGTAATTCGGAGCATAATGAAGGAAATTGATGAAAAATTCATTTGCACAATTTCAAGCTAACTTCGTTAAAAATAGCCCGATTTACATGACATTTGGTATGATTTTCATCGGAAAAACGTAAGGAAGCCCTCGGTGTCACTTCCATAGAGATACGATAAAGAATAAACAATTTGGTTTTTCTGAAGCAGGTATACCGACCGTTAGAATAGACCCTTTCAAGTGCTGGAACTCAACTGGGTCCCTTAACGGGTCCCTCCGCCGCCGCGGCGAATCGTGTCTAGGAAATTCTACCTTAACGCGACCAAATCGCGCCACGCACGATCGCGATGATGATATCGGTCGGGCCATCTGTTGACGCGCACCTCACCTAATTAGGCAGCGCTCTCTCTCCATCGTACGAACCGCTTTGTTCTACCGAGGTAGTCCTCGTCCTGCTCAGGACGAGCAGCTGTTAGGTGGGGTGCTGACGTCACAGAATTCGGCGAAACGGCCGGATTCATCATCGCGATCGATCTCTCTTCTACGAATCGTCTTCTCGATAAGTAGCAGTATCTTTTGTCGCATGCTTGCGCTTGCTGGAACGTTCCAGACCACGCTTCCTCTAATCACTAAGTTCGCGCTCAACCTTTCGCGTGCTTTCGCGTTATAGACAATAAGTATAGTTAATTAAGTTCCTTGCTGTGCTGTGTTAATTTAAGTGTCTAAACTAGTACTTTATTGTTCAGCGTCCTGTATATACAAAGTGTCCGTGACCTTAGATTAAACTTAACGACTATTCTTAACAACTATCTTATACCTAATTAAGACTACATTCTAAAACTAATTCGCGAACGTTTGAAGCTTCGCGTTCGTGCGCAAACAGTAAGAGAAAAAAGCAAATGTAGGCAGTTTGCTGGAACTGTAGTTTCTTTCTTTGAAGATGTTCAATTACCTTATGACAAAGCGATAAAGTATATTGTGCAGTGATTATGTTGATAATTAATGTATTTATGTATTTATGTATATTATTTATATACCTTTATTTTTTGGAGGGTAATGTGTTGCTTTACAAGAGATATGTCGTATGAAGATACAATACATGAAGTGTGCAACATGAGTAGTGAAAGTGTAAAAGAATGCAGCATGTTATCATCTTCTACTATTAATGCATGGTTTAGGTATTGCAGAGAGATGATCATAGATCATTTTCAGGATATACAAGTAGGGAAACCTAAATTAGGAGGAAAAACTGAATGTGGTTTGCCTATTGTTGTTGAAGTAATTTAATATTTGTATTTCTTTCATTATTTGTTTTTACATACTTTAATATTTTTGTGTTCCCTTTTCCTTTTATTCTTTTTTCTCTTCTTTTTCGTTACTTCTTTTTTCCCTCTTCTTTTAGATTGATGAAGCCAAGTTTGGTAAGAGGAAGTATAATCGGAGGAGGGTAGTTGACGGTCATGGGATATTAGGTTTAATTGATACCCATACACGTGATACTCGAATGATGGTTGTACCAAATCGAGAAGCATCAATGCTTATTTCTATTATTAAGGAATATGTTCAAATAGGTTCAGAAATACATACGGATAGTTTGAGGAGTCATAGTAGTTTAGCAGAAGAAGGATACATACATAAAACAGTTAATCATAGTATTGAATTTAAGGCACCTGATGAGACGCATACTCAAAATATTGAATCAGCTTGGCATCCAGCAAAAGATTGGTTCAGAGGCAGAGCACGTTACCCTGATGAAGAGTTTGCAGAGCGATTGTGCGAATATTTGTGGCGTCGATTTTGTTCCTACAATAAGTTAGATAGAATGGGATTTTTGATTGATGCAATAAAAAAGCAATATGTTCTTAAAAACTAAAGAAAGTATTTTGTAGAAAATGCTTTTTTTTATTTCGAACAAAATTGTTTTTTTCATGTTATATATTTAAATACTGCACCCTCTTCTCTCTGTACAGTATTTCCGTTGACTTATTCCGAAACAACACATTCCACTTTCTACTTTGTCCAGGGTATTAGTATTGATTGGGCTAGATTAGGGCGGGGGACGCGCGCCCGTTTGCGGGCGCGTAAAGCATGGTAGCTAACTGATGTGAGTTTGGGCATAACCTAAAATAATTTGTTTCCTGGGAAAACTAGGAAGAAAGTCGAACAAATCTCAATTACCTACGTCGCGAAAATCGAGAGTCCCATTATCTGCAAGTCAGAAAAATAGGGTTATGCGTGAAGTGCGAATATTTAGCGTCTTGTTTCGTAAATAATAATTTAACACATGTTTTATTATAAATGTTAATGTTCGCAGGAGCATGCATGATCCCCTAGGGTGTGTGCTGTGCGGAGATGGAGCTGAAGTAAGTATCGCATGTATCCTGTTTATTCATACGTTACGTTTAATTTTATGCTAATGTTCTATTTGTTTTCAGCGCTAACACAATACGGAATATGGTGATTCTACAGAAAAAAGAAGTCTAAAATACAAGAAATTTTCTGATATCGCACTTAATAGGTAGCATTGGTTACGGGACGTATTGTACATAGATTTATAAATGTAAATATTGAATGTTCTTTTATACATTTGTGTTGGTGCGTAGGTCCATGTGACGTCACGCAGAGGGAATTGTTTGGCTATTGTGGCCTTCAGATGGCGCTGTTGGATGTGTCAGTGTAGGGATCCGTTGTGGTTACCGACGCTCCAACAGAGGGCTACGAGGCTTGAGAAGTTTCTCACCGGTGACCGTAGTCTCTCCTGTTAGTATATATACGAGTTCGTTCCCAGTTCCTGATACCCAGCGTGTCTAAGGCAGGATCCCGCCAGGTAGCCTTACTGACGAGTCCTCTGGCGGGCCCGGGACGAAACGCACTTTCCTTCTCTATGAAGGTGGTGACCCCTTTATCCGGGTTAGTCACCACTGGATCTGACGGTGGTCGTGTCAGATCCCCCAAATCAGGCGGGCGGCAAGAGCCAAGATCTGCCACGGATCTGCCGGCAGACCCTGTCACGCCGACTCTGCCGGCAGATCAGTAGCTGAATGCGGACGTAGACTGCACCGCAGCTGCCGGCAGATCCTGCGCTCTCCCGGCAGACCCTGGTGTCAATCTGCTGGCAGACGGCCAGCAGATTGCTATCAGGAAATATATTTAACAAATTAGTTTTCGGATTATGTTAAATGGTCAGCTCCTGAAACATATGATGCAATATCTCATGTATGTTCATAATAATTATATAATATTTCATATTATTATATTTATAAAATTTCTCAGATATAATATATCAATTGCAGGTTTTTGAAACACGTTCACAAGGTTTCCCAGGTGTAGTAGGCGCGATTGATGGTTGCCACATACCCTGTAAACAACCTATATATAATGCACATGATTATTATAATCAGAACGGTTACCATTCGATAATATTACAAGGTATGTTTGGTATGATTTTCGTCAGAAAAACATAAGGAATCCATTCGCGTCACTTCCCTCTCGATACGATGAAGAAAAGAATTTCTTAATACGCTGTAATGGATATTTCACCCTCGACTGCGGGGGCTTGACCTCAATTCGCTACGTTCGGCCCAGGATTCATACCTTTTTCCGGAAAAAGCCATAAACATTGGTAGAGGCACTGCGAAGGTCTGTCCTCGCCACGGGGTACCAAGCTGCATCTCCTTGACGGGCGTTGCTCCAAAATTACCCTTCTATCATTTGTGCAGTGTGTGACCCGACTACCCTCCGTGTAATCGGTCTGTGCGAAGTGGGCCGCAAGTTCGATCATTATCAGTACTCCTGCCCGAGAGGAATACGATTTACTTTAATTATAGTACATGTGTGTTTTGTAATAAAGTGTTTCTATCGTCTCCTGAATTCAATAACTGGGTAGCCCGCTGTCGATGCGTGGTCCTCCCGAGTATAAAAACGAGATTCGACATCAAAACAAAAGCATGCGTGGACGTATCCGTGCGAGAGAAGGTGGGCATTGGGGAGGAGGTATTGCTGTGAAGAGGGCCTCTTGCTCTCTAGCAGCCGTTTGTGAGGGATGCAAATCCGATTGGTTCTAATACAATCTGCTCCCTATGGTTGAAATTTTGTCTAGCAACATTCACACCTCCTAACCTAACCAATTCAACTTGCATCCCTCCCAAAAGAACGGGCATCCGAGCGTAGAAGCAAGTGCGAAATAAAAGTAACGATGCGCTTCTCGATACCGCAGATGTACCTACCTAAGTAGCATTTCTGACGGAAAAGAATTGTCCAGCCTTTGGGCCTGGCGTAGACCTTTGGCAGGTAGGTATCTGTTTCAACGGGCAATGCCACCCGTGACGCCAGCAAGACCACCCTCGGTCCTTGCTATTCCAGAGGGTTTTCTTGCAGTGAAAATCAGTAAATTTGCAAGCGCAATATCTCAAAAACCAGTGGAAATAAAGTGTATACATTGATGCTTATTGAATTTGTCTTGGAACGCACTATCAACTCATGTCTTCAAAAAAATAATTCCATTTGAAAAACCGAACTTGACCATCGTATCTTTTATAATAATAATCGAAAAAAAAATTCGTTTGAGCTAATAAGTTGGCCCCCTCGAACCATGCATTCCATATTTTTTTTATATTTTTACCTCCAATACTTTAGGAGAAATCGCGCTGTTCACTCTTCCCGCGAACACCCTGTATAGTGACTTAACAAAATAATGGAAATCCCCTGTTACCACCACATTACCATATAATTGGGGATTCTGCATACCCACTATTAATAAATGTTATGACACCTATGAGAGATAATGGACATTTACTGAATTCCCAGATTAGATATATTACAAAATTGAGTTCAATCTGTTCTATAATTGAAAGAGCGTTTGGCCTTTTAAAAGGCAGGTTTAGAAGGTTGAAATATTTAGATATTTCTGACTTTGTGTTGGGCAATAAAATCATAGCATCCTGCTCTGTTTTGCATAATTTTATTATTGATCAAAATGAGGCCGACTTTCAAATACACGAAAATGAAGAAAATGAAGATGCACACAACGAAGATGTGTGAAATGAAGATAATTTACATCATGATATAAATCAGAATGCCATAAATAAAATAAATGACATAGTTTTGTTATTTTAAATATGAAGTTGTATTGTGTAGAGCTGTACGAGTACTTGAATATTCGGGTAGCTTGAAATGCGAACCAATCCGGGACTTGGTTTCCGAGCCGAGCGAGGTTCCCAAAAGAACCGAGCGGCTCGGACAGAACCAAGTACTTGAATTTTTTTCAAGCGGCCCGAAAGAACCGGGCGGATTAGATAGAACCGAGCGGCTCGGATAGAACCGAGTACTAGAATTTTTCCAAGCGGCCCGAAAGAAACCGGGCGGATTGGATAGAACCAAGCGGATTGAATTTTTTCCAAGCGACCCGAAAGAAACCGGGCGGCTTGGAAAGTAAGCGAGCGGCCCGAAGGAAACCGGGCGGCTTGGAAAGAAACGAGCGGTCCCAAAGAAGTTCGAGCAGATCGAAAACTATTTGTCCGATTTATTTCAAACTTGGTACACGTATTCTTAATGGTATTATCTAAAATGTAGGATATCATTTTTTTATGCGATAACCCATTCGTATATAATAAATGTTGTACGTTTGCCTCGTTAGGTAAAAAATGAATAGTGATATTTACCTTGCTCTCATTTGTACAATAAATTTTTTCTTCTCAAATCCGTATGCTACCTTGTAGATATTTGATTATATAGTAGATAAGTAGCATTTAGTACGTGCGTACGGGTCAACATTACATTGTATGCCTGTACTGTATGTTCCATGTACAGGGTCATCGTTTAATCCTGCAACCCGCGCGCGCGCGAACTTGTAAAATGGCAACACCGCCTCACGGATGTATTCCACTACAACCATGCACCGTCACCGCGTTCGGAGAGCTGCTAGCGACCGCTGGACAGCAGTGATGCTCGAGCTTCGAGAATTTTTGGCTGGTCTTTGTCACATTAACGTTGCAAAGAACTATTCAGAATTCCCCGGCCCCGCTTGAAAATTTTGGGGTCTTTTTCGTATAACTTTTGAACTATAAGAGATATCGCAATGCAATTTGCGCCAAAAAATGAGGAAAAATTATTTCCTCTTAATGATGGATAATTTAACATATTTTACTTTTACATAATTTTTTTACGTTTATCAATTTTTTAACCATAATTGTTTAAAAAGCTTTTGCAAACTGTTTATTTGATAATGTACTTAACGCTGTTTTTAAAATTCGTGGTTTTGATAAACAATAGGCTAGTTGATTCTGTATCATTACATTTATAAATTGAGAAATTAAATTTTTGTTCAATTATGTGTTAGTTCTGCAGACCTCAGAATCTATTGTTCTGGTTTTCTTTTTTATGATTTTATCCTTAATGCGGTGCATACCTAGATCAGACGTAAGGGGTAACTAATGCGACGTGTCTTTGATTGTAGCGGTGTTTGAATTTTGTTTCTAGAATTTTTGTGTTAGAATGTTTTAGCTACTCAACGCCACGCTTATACCGGCTTCCGTTAATGTCATTTTTTGGAACGATGTGCCGTTACTGTGGTTTTTACAAGCAGGTGGCGAAAAATCTCTCCGTACAAGGAACCGTCAACCCTGTCGTGGCTAAAATTTTTGAAATTGAGACGGGTACGAGATCTGTTGACATTATTTTCAAACCTCATTACAGTGATCTGGGGTGCGAGTGGTAGACCGATCATAAAAACGGAGCGCGCGGCTCGATTACCTGGGTCGGGAAATTCCCAATACCTAGCTCTTTGCGACGCTAAAATTTTCGAAGCTCGGGCATCACTCTTGTCCAACGGTCGCAGGCAGCTCTGCGCTGGGCCGGTGCATGTTTGTAGTGGAATGCGTCCGTGAGGCGGTGTTGCCATTTTCGTCTGTTCGCGCGCGCGCGGGTTGCAGGATTAAACGAAGACCCTGTATATAATAAGTAATGTATATGTATAGCATGAATATAGTGTGTAATGTGTATGTAGTATGTACATAGTATGCGTGTAACATGTATGAAGTATGTATGTAATCCAATGTACGAAATATGCTACCACGTATAATTAAACTGTGCAAATGTTATTTAAATAAAATTATTTTATTTCTTGTAATTTCATACGCACTTGCAGAAGTATTCCCCGTCCTCATTCAAACGGATTGGAACTGCGTCCTTGCATTAAATAAATAAAAAGTTGTACGTTTATTTAAGTTGTTTATTGTTTAAAAATTATTCGTTTATTTATTTATACCTTGACTGCGGAAGTTAATGCAAGTCTGATATGCCGCGTTCCAATGCACAACAATCCCTTCAATACAAGCCAAACAGTTCAGTGAATAAAACATTACTTCGTTTCTTTCTCTGGGTTTCTAGGCATATACATATATGCAGAATGAATACAGCAAATATACCGACGCACTTATGTGGGGATTAGAAAATTCATATAATCTTGTTTCATCAATATACAATCTATCAGTACATTCGCATGATACGTGCATTATACAAACTATTACAAGTATCACTGTACCTGCTATTAAATTATTAAACTTTTGAATATAATGTAACTATTACACTTACATAAACTTTTTAACATAGGCATGAAGCTATTAAATTTGAAAGTCGAGGTTCAGCAACTTTTAACAATTACTCGAGCTAATTTGTAAACACATTTCGTATATGCAAGAACCATGAAAAATACCCAAAATATGCAAAATTACAAATATATTTTTAAAATCCTCTTAATGATGAAATATAGATCGGTCAAAGTCCCACTTGTTTAATCCATTACTACAGAAACATGCATTTGCACTAAATTCCGCAGTCTATATTATACCTATTTCATTATTTATTCATTTATACTTATTTAGCCATTAACAGGCAACACCCTTTATTATGGGGTTAGACGAATTCTTTTTACAGATACTATGAGGTTAGAAATTATTTCGTTAATTCTTATGTGCAGAGCATGTATTAAGGCATATGTTGTATAAATATTACGCGCGCGAGCGATTTATCACATTATGATGCCCAGGTTTATCTAACATGAGAAAGATCACGATTCTAGTAGGGTAGATGCCCCAATTACTGACAGTGTCCCTATTACTGTCACTTTAATTATTTTACTTAATAGTGAAATAATGCGTGCAAAATCGTAAGGGAAAAAAAGTTTAATGTTAAATTAGGTTTCCGTGTTAGATAATAATAGAGAAGCATTGCATACTGATATTTATAAATTAATATTAAAAGGTGAATGACAGTTTTAGGGACATTGGACTTCCTTATACTTTTCCAATTAATTAGCAATTAAAACATACTGTTTATACTATAAAAAAATTTCTTACATAAAAGAGTTCTTAAGCATTAGTATGCTGCAACTTGGAATGATTTTGAGGCTAAATAACTTCTGAAATAATTAACGAAAGTTACGCGATGAGCTTAATGTGGCAGTAATTGGGACATCTACCCTATTCATTAATCAAATATCTACAAGGTAGCATACGGATTTGAGAAGAAAAAATTTATTGTACAAATGAGAGCAAGGTAAATATCACTATTCATGTTTTACCTAACGAGGCAAACGTAAAACATTTATTATATACGAGTGGGTTATCGAATAAAAAAATGATATCCTACATTTTAGATAATACCATTAAGAATATGTGTACCAAGTTTGAAATAAATCGGACAAATAGTTTTCGATCTGCTCGAACTTCTTTCGGACCGCTCGTTTCTTTCCAAGCCGCCCGGTTTCCTTCGGGCCGCTCGCTTACTTTCCAAGCCGCCCGGTTTCTTTCGGGCCGCTTGGAAAAATTCAAGTACTTGGTTCTATCCGAGCCGCTCGGTTCTTTCGGGTACCTGGCTCGGCTTGATTTTTCGAGCCGAGCCAGGCTCGGCTTGCTTTATCCGGGTACTTGAACAGCTCTAGTATTGTGTTCTTTATTGGTTCCTTACATACTTTTAGAGTACTATCGTGTAATCTATAAAAAAATAAAGTTTTTTATGTTTCAATTATTATTTGTGAAATGCTTTACCAGGATATCAAGTAATTGATTTCTCTCTGTTTGAATTTGGTTGCTTTCAACAATTCTGTTGCTTAAAACGTTTATGGCTTCAGCTCTTCTATTTTCAATTTTTAACTGTTTCTTTTGTAAATTGTATAATTTTTTGCTTCGGACATTTGTTCCTGCCTGATGGGTTGATGTTGATGATGTGGGTAAATTGGGAGAGGCTATTGAATAATCAGAAACTGCTTCCGAGGCAGAATTGTCCGGTATTGTTATGTTGTCGTTTGAGTTGTCTGGATCATCTGAGTTGTTTATATTACCTGCAAAATTACATATTGGAAAAATACTGAGCTACTTGAATGAGTAAATACAGGTGAATATGTGTGTTGTGTATTGTTACATGTAGGGTTACGATTTAAATTCATATTCGCATCGACAGGATCTGCACTACTTGGATTTGGTGTATTGGATACTGGAGTATATGAGGATATTGTCGGTCCAAAATTTATTGTTTTGTCTTCAATGAATAGTAGTATGGTTAAGGGGATTCCAACGCAGGTCCTCTGAGGGGAGCGCGGGGGCGGGGGGAAGTGAGGGCGCGCGGGGGAGCGCGGCGGAGGGAAACATGGGCGCGGGGCCTGCGGGGAGTGGAAGGTCGGTTGCGCGCGCACGAGCCGCGGAGTGGGGGAAGCCGCGATGATGGAGGGGATCACTCCAGGCCGAGCCGCCGCGTAGACCGGACCCACCACCGAAAACTTTTTAGAGGGAGTGAATGACCCCCGAGAACTTTTTCAAACCCCGATCCACCACCGGAAATTTTTTCCGAGCGAGAGAATGACCTTGGCCCACCCCCAAATATTTTTCCAAACCATTATGTGACATGCGGCGCGAAGAATGAAATAGATTTATGCAGTGTCTACAAATCTTAGAATTAGGAGGCGAGGAGGAAGATGAGTAAATAAAATGGAGACAGAATATACGTTTAAGATATATATATTGTTACATAAAAGTAAATAGAAATTAATATAAAATAGAATAGAAAATATAAAAAATATAAACTATTCTAAGGACGCAGGTGGCGAGTGGTTTTGGCTTAATTATCCCACTCGATAACATCATCAGCAAATAGCATATTTAATGATAAATCTACAGGAACTTGCGCAGGATCAGTTTGAACTGCAACAACGCTAGCCCTAAGCCCCGATATTTTATTCGCGAAAATGGAATCATCATCAATCTCTGTTTTCACGTTTCGCCAAACCACGCTCTTTGGAACACCCTCACGATTCCGCCGAGCTATATTCCCACGTATATAATAATCATCATCATCATCATCATCGTTGTAATTGTTTATAAACATTTGGTCTGCGTATCGGCGCAACCAATATTGCTCATCATCGAGGTACTCATACGCATAACCATTCGTTAGGTTGCGAAATACTTTTAAATAAATGTCACCATCCTGATTAGCTTCCGCCTCATAAAGTTCTGCGCATCGAATTTCTTCGGTTTGAACCGCAACATTTCGACACGCCACATACACTTTCGGACTGGATGCATGAATAATGGTCGCAGCAGCGGTGATCGTAGCGGTAGCTGGACGTTCCAAATTTATGGGCAATGACATAATCTGAAACCGATTTTTTTTCTTATAATTCTCAAAGTTACTAACATAGCGATTCGCTAAAAGAAAAAATATGATAATGGAAACTCACGGTATTATTCGATTGTATTTTCTATGCGTTGAACGACTGACGATATCCTTGGAAAGCAATCGTCTTCAACGCAATTTCACTTAAAATGAAAAAAGTGTTACACAAAAACTTTTCACAGAAATCAGACTGTTCGCCTTCCACAATTAACAGACGACTGGTCTCGCTGCATCTCCTAGCTCTCACATGTAAAAACCCCCTCCTATCATGAAATCGAGAAGTGCATAGCTTTGCAAAAGTATGATGCTGTTGTTCTCCGCATTCATTTTCACAAACTGCACATTTCTTCTTCGTAGACCATCCTCTCCTTATTCCCACGCATCTTTTTCCCTTCTTCTTTGGACACATCATGCGACAAGACCACATCACTTTGAATACGTATCGAACGGGTATTGAATGTTTTTGAACATATATCAAACGGATATTGAACGGCTTCGAACGTGCATTGAACGGGTATTGAACGGCTTCGATCGTGCATCGAATGGCTTTGATCGGGTATCGAACGTGTATCGAACGACTTCTGCATAAGTATCGTCTTAATCTAGCGGACATCAAACGCATGAGGTTGGGTTGGGTGAGGGTGAAGAAAATTATACGCATTAAAAAATTGATTATATTTTATTTATGAATTTCCCTGGTGTTTAGACCACCAGTTGAATATTTTAAATACATTTTGCATGGCACAGTGTTTCGCGTGTCTACCACATCGCAGAGTATTAACTACATTTAGCTTATTTAGAGATTTGATATCCTCATAGTCAATGTCCAGCGTCTCGATGACCGCGTCTGCTCTCGTACTTTCATCAAGGAAATCCGCAAGCCAGTCGCGTTTCTGCAGCCCTTTAACATATACGACATTGCACGTGTCATCCTCTTCTTCATCGATCGCATCAGCTACAGCTTTCGAAATTAGCCGTTTAGCCATACTGTATGGAACTTCTCCATCGTCCCAGCGTAACCCATGATGTTTCGCCGTTAACCAGCGGATGCTTGATTTGTCAGATTTCGAAAGAAGATAATGCGGCATCGAACTCCCAAAAATATAGTGCGAGAGAATTGTTCCCATTCGTAGGACAGCCACTTCCTTGACGACAAATCTTCCATCAACGATGAACCCTTGCATGTCAACGAACGTTGGTACAGCCATTATCGATACAATTTGGAGGTCCACTCGCTTCCAAGACAGACGAGAGAATGCAGTCTTTCTCATAAAACATCTCGATTTTCACGATGAAATTTTTTTGCGAATTTCATACAGGAGAGGGCGGGCAAGTAGCGTGGTAATTTAATTTACTTTGCGCACCATGTTTGTCAATGGATTGTATTCAACCACTCTATCGTGTAGAATCAGACAGTAGGCTGTAGTATTTGCAGGCACATTCTCTTTACACTCGAATTCTATGCGCACGTCCACGGTGCCATTCTTGATCGACTCATTTTGTCGCGAACAATCAATTACCACGAGGGGGCCAAATTGTAAAAATTCAGCCACGGTGAATAATGCCTCGTTGCAACTATACCCATAATATGATTTACGGAATTGCGTATACATGTGATATAAGATGGCGTGCTTATTCTTGTCAAAGTCCAAGTTCAGATCATCATATGGGTAAAATTCCGAGTTGAGAAAAAGTTTTACATTGGCCAATTTGCAGTTGTTGAACATAGTAACGTCTTCACTCATCACATTTCTTCGACCAGTCTGTAGAGCAAGAATCACGCATCGCGGCTTCTCCAGCTGTGCAGATGCCTTCACGGCCCACGAATGCTTGGTCGTGCTCTGTAAGAGAGGATACTCGTACAGATCCCACGATTGAAAACAAATGCTCAGGTTTTGTCCACGTTCCAAAGTATGTAGCAACGATAGCTTATTAACGTCATTTAACGTCACATGGGGCATCCGCCATTGTAGTTTAACCAATTCAATTTCTGGTTCCAACATCGGCGATCCTATCAGAGCATTGTTGTCGTTGCGCGAGCGTATTAAAATCAATTCGTGACGCGCATTAATAATCATGCGTTTGTAGTCCTCACAAAATCCCAGCAAATATTTGAGTGGGATGCAAAAATTGAAATGACTTTTCACTATTGGCCCATCCCGCCGTTTCAAGCCCCATCCAACATTCTCCATATTTTTGTCTTCGCCAGATGTCAGCGATACATAGTTTTTAAGCGTGCTAGTTATTCCAACGTTTCTGCTGCGATCAATCTCCACGCCATTCAGCTCGTATCGAATCTCATCGAATAAGAACGCCATGCAATTATTTCCCAACGTCACCGTTAATGCATCTTTTGGCTTATTTATCTTCAATTTCCCCTCCACATAGAGAAAACTTTCACACGGCAATGTGTATAAATCCTGCTGTTGTATCGGTATTCTTATCTCATCGCTGTATCCAAACGTTGTGTTGACGTATGGGTTGTATGTGTGAGTCTGAAGCTTGACGATGCGATCATCAAACGTCGGCTTCCCTCCAATACTTAGAATGTCAACCATTTTCAACCTAAATGCGCACAATGAATCCCAATGATTTCAAAAATGCAATGTTCGCAGCACTGAGCCTCTTCTTTTTAGCGTGATCGGAGCTGTTGCAGTTGTTGTTGCAGTTGTAAACAATTTCACTTGGAAGAAACGGGTTTCTAGAGTCGTTCAATACAAGCATCTCTTTCGTTCGCACTACATGTATTATCGTCGTCGCCGTCGTACGTGCAATCTGATGGTAATCTCTTCACCTCGAAAATCGAGCAACCGTCCGTTTTGATCCACAACGCGTATCGTTAGATCCGTAATGATCCGTGCGGTGATTGGAAGGTAAATGATCTGCGCGGGCGTTTCCGATATCTTATATCCTGGTGGAACTCTCGGAGAAAATTCATGTATCGTATGGACACGCCTCCCACTGTTGTACGCACCAGCGGTCACGCTACATTCTATACGAACAATGTTCACGTTCATGATATTAATTGGATCGTCCGATTCGTGCCACCGTCCTGGTTCTAATACCCGATTCGTCGAGAATCCCAATAGCGATCCAATGTTATTAGGCTTTGTAAAATCTACGGTGAACCAACAGTACAGTTCGCTTTTCATGGTGTTGTTGTTGGGACGCAACACTATTGGATACGCATCGTTGTCACCACCATCGGTACCGTCGAGATTTTGAGGATACCGTTCGAGTAATCGCTGCTTCAAATACTTGGCAATGGCGTCTAGTTCGTAGGAGCCATGGGGAATCGTAATGTATTCAGGAGTGGTGTCGACGCTGTTGCTGATGTCATAGTTTACGGTGAAGTAGAATTTATCATTGCTCGAGTCGATGTTTGGTATGGTGTGATAAGTTTCAAAGGTTGTTAGACCAAGCTCGTAATCATCGTCACTCAAATCTATGGGTGGAAAGTAGCTCACCGCGAGGGTGCTACTCTTGCCGGTTAGAGTGAATGTTAACGACATATTCCGAACTGTACGGCTCGATTAGTACTGAATCAGAGTGGCGGGAAGTCAATCCTTAAATTTGGTACCGATCGTTTGTAGAAAGCGTAGACATAGTTGTCCACAATTGCTCTGATTGTACTTTTGATAAGACGTTCGATTGTATTCAATTTTCACAGCATCCTTATCCAGATATTTTACCAATTCCTTGGGCGGTCGAAGATTTCCAAAGCTGTCGAAATATATAGCTCGACACCCTCTCTTCGCATATGCCACCCAATGAGTCCCCGACCCCTCGACATTGTCCAAATTTACAATACCGCTCTCGTTTCGACGTACTCCTCCGACTGGTAGCGCGTTTCGCATAAAAACACTTAACTCTAAAGAATGGAATACGCATACGTTTTGCCAACTCCTCCAATTGTGCATCGGTAGTTACACCCGCGGGCATTTTTATTTTTTTTTCAACGTTTTTTTTTTTCGTTTCGATATTCCCTGTCCACGCTTGTATGGCGCGAGATAAAGTCCGCGGCCTTCCATGGAGCGATTATGACGTTGCATTTCCTGCAGCTGATGTTGCGCCGCCTTATTATCGTTTACCGCCTTGGCGATCCCCGCCGCTCCACCAGCTAATGATCCGAGAACACCTAGCAGCGGGAGAAGTGGTAATATACCACCCCGTTTTGCCACCGGAAGAATCTGCTTTTTCGGCGCTCTCTTTGGAGTACTTTTGCGGGGTTTTGTTTTCATCCCCATTCCGATTTTCGTCTTGGCCTTCATAGCTGCCCAAACAGCTGTAGCAGCACCTCTTTCACCCAGAGTCGAGTCTCGCGCAACGATGCGTTTTCGCGCTTTGTCAGCGAGAACTTTATCTGCCGCGTGCCTTTCGCCGAGGTCGTTGCTGTACGAATACGCAATATCGTGTTCGCGACACGCCGCGTCCAACGGATTGATGCCTTGATCCCCTCTAGCCAATCGTTTTGCCAGATGTGTTCCTGGACCGCAAAACTGGTATCCCGGAATATGTAATTCGATAGGTAGCGCGTTTATCGCACGATTTAACAAACCACAGCCTTTCTTTACTCTCGTCGGCGACATTCGCTACAGTTTTTAATCAATGGTGCTGGACCGTCGATATGTGTTCGCTGCCAAGGACGATTATAATGTTCCAGACACTGACGATACTGTCGAACCTCAGAATCGGCTTTTATGTGCTCGGGGAGTCTGTCCCACAACTGATCAATGTGTCTCCCAAACTCTCGGAGTAGAATAATCTTTGGTATATATTTCAACTGCTCAGAGGTTAGGTCTCGAATATCACAATTATCAGACAGGATCAGAAGCATTTTGAATACTGAGCTGTTTTGAGTCGATGCGGACCTATAAATAGGGCGCTTCGACGTATCAAAATCATTTTTCACAGTTTGCGGAGAGGATGCGATTCGTGCGACAACCTGTAACGATACGCGTGACAAATTTTGACGATAAATCACGAGTTATGGCATCTCCAGGCTCTTGCATTTAAAATCTTATCATGAAATCGAGAAGTGCGTAGCTTTGCAAAAGTAAGATGCTGTTGTTCTCCGCATTCATTTTCGCTGACCATCCTCTCCTTATTCACACGCATCTTCTTTCCCTTCTTCTTTGACACATCATTTCACTATACCATACCACTTGATCGCATATCAAACGTCTGTTAAACGGGTATTGAACGGCTTTGATCGTGTATTGAACGGCCTTGATCGGATATCGAACGTGAATCGAACAGGCATTGAACAGCTTTGATCGTGTATTGAACAGATATCGAACGGGTTTGAACAGATATCGAACGGCTTTGATCAGGTATTGAACAGGCATTGAACGGCTTTGATCGTGTATTGAACGGGTATCGAACGGCTTTGAACAGATATCGAACGGCTTTGATCAGGTATTGAACGGCTTTGAACGTGAATCGAACGGCTTTGAACGTGAATCGAACGGCTTTCAACGTCTATTGTACCACTCTGAACATGTATTGGACGTGTAATGAACCACTTCGAACATGTAATGAACGCCAATCGTACCTCTTCGAACGTGAATGGTACCACTTCGAACGTGTATCGAACGTGTATTGGACATGTAATGAACCACTTCGAACATGTAATGAACGTCAATCGTACCTCTTCGAACGTGTATTGGACATGTGATGAACCACTTCGAACATGTATTGGATGTGTAATGAACCACTTCTAAATAATTACAACTATTGTTTTTAATCTAGCGCACATCAAACGCATGAGGTTGGGTTGGGGGAGGGTGAAGAAAATTATACGCATTAAAATTTGATTATATTTATTTATGAATTTCTCTCTGGCGTTTAGTCCACCAGTTGAATATTTTAAATACATTTTGCATGGCACAGTGTTTCGCGTGTCTACCACATCGCAGAGTATTAACTACATTTAGCTTATTTAGAGATTTGATATCCTCGTAGTCAATGTCCAGCGTCTCGATGGCCACGCCCGCTCTCGTACTTTCATCGAGGAAATCCGCAAAAACATTTTCATATACATTAAAAATTGATTATATTTTATTTATGCATTTCTCTGGTGTTTGGACCACCATTTGAATATTTTAAATATTCAATAATTTAAATACAATCAATTTTTAATGTATATGAAAATGTTTTTCTTCACCCTCCCCAACTTCCTACATGTGATGTACGCTAGATTACGACGATACCCGATCAAAGCCGTTCAATACCCGTTGAAAGCCGTTCATTACACGTCCAATACACGTTCGAAGTGGTACTATACACGTTCGAAGTGGTACTATACACGTTCGAAGAGGTACGATTGACGTTCAGAGTGGTACGATTCACGTTCGATTCACTTTCGATACCCGTTTGATACACGTTCAGAGGGGTACGATTCACGTTCGATTCACGTTCGATACAGAGAACGTACCGGCAAATACTACAGCCTACTGTCTGATTCTGCACGATCGGGTGGTTGAATACAATCCGTTGACAAACGTGATGCGCAAAATTAATTAAATTGCCTGCCCTCTCTTGTGTTAAATTCGTACCAAAAGAAAATTTCATCGTGAAAATCGAGATGCTTTACGAGAAAGACTGCATTCCTCCATCTGTCTTGAAAGCGAGCGGGTCTCTAAATTGTATCGATAATGTTCGCCAACATTTGTTGACCTACAAGGGTTCATCATCGATGGAAGATTTATCATCAAGGAAGTGGCTGTCCTGCGAAAGGGAACAATTCTCTCGCATTATATATTTCGGAGTTCGATGCCACAATATCTTCTTACGAAATCTAACAAATCAAGCATCCGGTGGTTAACGGCGAAACATCATGGGTTACGCTGGGACGATGGAGAAGTTCCATACAGTATGGCTAAACGGCTAATTACGAAAGCTGTAGCTGATGCGATCGATGAAGAAGATGACACGTGCCATGTCGTATGCGTTAAAGGGCTGCAGAAACGCGACTGGCTTGCGGATTTCCTCGATGAAAGTACGAGAGCGGGCGTGGCCATCGAGACGCTGGACATTGACTACGAGGATATCAAATCTCTAAATAAGCTAAATGTAGTTAATACTCTGCGATGTGGTAGACACGCGAAACACTGTGCCATGCAAAATGTATTTAAAATATTCAACTGGTGGACTAAACGCCAGAGAGAAATTCATAAATAAATATAATCAAATTTTAATGCGTATAATTTTCTTCACCCTCCCCCAACCCAACCTCATGCGTTTGATGTGTGCTAGATTAAAGACAATAGTTGTAATTATTTAGAAGTGGTTCATTACACATCCAATACATGTTCGAAGTGGTTCATTACATGTCCAATACACGTTCGAAGAGGTACGATTAACGTTCATTACATGTTCGAAGTGGTTCATTACATGTCCAATACACGTTCGATACACGTTCGAAGTGGTACCATTCACGTTCGAAGAGGTACGATTGGCGTTCATTACATGTTCGAAGTGGTTCATTACACGTCCAATACATGTTCAGAGTGGTACAATAGACGTTGAAAGCCGTTCGATTCACGTTCAAAGCCGTTCGATTCACGTTCAAAGCCGTTCAATACCTGATCAAAGCCGTTCGATATCTGTTCAAAGCCGTTCGATACCCGTTCAATACACGATCAAAGCCGTTCAATGCCTGTTCAATACCTGATCAAAGCCGTTCGATATCTGTTCAAACCCGTTCGATACCCGTTCAATACACGATCAAAGCTGTTCAATGCCTGTTCGATTCACGTTCGATATCCGATCAAGGCCGTTCAATACACGATCAAAGCCGTTCAATACCCGTTTAACAGACGTTTGACATGCGATCAAGTGGTATGGTATAGTGAAATGATGTGTCAAAGAAGAAGGGAAAGAAGATGCGTGTGAATAAGGAGAGGATGGTCAGCGAAAATGAATGCGGAGAACAACAGCATCTTACTTTTGCAAAGCTACGCACTTCTCGATTTCATGATAAGATTTTAAATGCAAGAGCCTGGAGATGCCATAACTCGTGATTTATCGTCAAAATTTGTCACGCGTATCGTTACAGGTTGTCGCACGAATCGCATCCTCTCCGCAAACTGTGAAAAATGATTTTGATACGTCGAAGCGCCCTATTTATAGGTCCGCATCGACTCAAAACAGCTCAGTATTCAAAATGCTTCTGATCCTGTCTGATAATTGTGATATTCGAGACCTAACCTCTGAGCAGTTGAAATATATACCAAAGATTATTCTACTCCGAGAGTTTGGGAGACACATTGATCAGTTGTGGGACAGACTCCCCGAGCACATAAAAGCCGATTCTGAGGTTCGACAGTATCGTCGGTGTCTGGAGCATTATAATCGTCCTTGGCAGCGAACACATATCGACGGTCCAGCACCATTGATTAAAAACTGTAGCGAATGTCGCCGACGAGAGTAAAGAAAGGCTGTGGTTTGTTAAATCGAGCGATAAACGCGCTACCTATCGAATTACATATTCCGGGATACCAGTTTTGCGGTCCAGGAACACATCTGGCAAAACGATTGGCTAGAGGGGATCAAGGCATCAATCCGTTGGACGCGGCGTGTCGCGAACACGATATTGCGTATTAGTACAGCAACGACCTCGGCGAAAGGCACGCGGCAGATAAAGTTCTCGCTGACAAAGCGCGAAAACGCATCGTTGCGCGAGACTCGACTCTGGGTGAAAGAGGTGCTGCTACAGCTGTTTGGGCAGCTATGAAGGCCAAGACGAAAATCGGAATGGGGATGAAAACAAAACCCCGCAAAAGTACTCCAAAGAGAGCGCCGAAAAAGCAGATTCTTCCGGTGGCAAAACGGGGTGGTATATTACCACTTCTCCCGCTGCTAGGTGTTCTCGGATCATTAGCTGGTGGAGCGGCGGGGATCGCCAAGGCGGTAAACGATAATAAGGCGGCGCAACATCAGCTGCAGGAAATGCAACGTCATAATCGCTCCATGGAAGGCCGCGGACTTTATCTCGCGCCATACAAGCGTGGACAGGGAATATCGAAACGAAAAAAAAAAACGTTGAAAAAAAATAAAAATGCCCGCGGGTGTAACTACCGATGCACAATTGGAGGAGTTGGCAAAACGTATGCGTATTCCATTCTTTAGAGTTAAGTGTTTTTATGCGAAACGCGCTACCAGTCGGAGGAGTACGTCGAAACGAGAGCGGTATTGTAAATTTGGACAATGTCGAGGGGTCGGGGACTCATTGGGTGGCATATGCGAAGAGAGGGTGTCGAGCTATATATTTCGACAGCTTTGGAAATCTTCGACCGCCCAAGGAATTGGTAAAATATCTGGATAAGGATGCTGTGAAAAATAAATACAATCGAACGTCTTATCAAAAGTACAATCAGAGCAATTGTGGACAACTATGTCTACGCTTTCTACAAACGATCGGTACCAAATTTAAGGATTGACTTCCCGCCACTCTGATTCAGTACTAATCGAGCCGTACAGTTCGGAATATGTCGTTAACATTCACTCTAACCGGCAAGAGTAGCACCCTCGCGGTGAGCTACTTTCCACCCATAGATTTGAGTGACGATGATTACGAGCTTGGTCTAACAACCTTTGAAACTTATCACACCATACCAAACATCGACTCGAGCAATGATAAATTCTACTTCACCGTAAACTATGACATCAGCAACAGCGTCGACACCACTCCTGAATACATTACGATTCCCCATGGCTCCTACGAACTAGACGCCATTGCCAAGTATTTGAAGCAGCGATTACTCGAACGGTATCCTCAAAATCTCGACGGTACCGATGGTGGTGACAACGATGCGTATCCAATAGTGTTGCGTCCCAACAACAACACCATGAAAAGCGAACTGTACTGTTGGTTCACCGTAGATTTTACAAAGCCTAATAACATTGGATCGCTATTGGGATTCTCGACGAATCGGGTATTAGAACCAGGACGGTGGCACGAATCGGACGATCCAATTAATATCATGAACGTGAACATTGTTCGTATAGAATGTAGCGTGACCGCTGGTGCGTACAACAGTGGGAGGCGTGTCCATACGATACATGAATTTTCTCCGAGAGTTCCACCAGGATATAAGATATCGGAAACGCCCGCGCAGATCATTTACCTTCCAATCACCGCACGGATCATTACGGATCTAACGATACGCGTTGTGGATCAAAACGGACGGTTGCTCGATTTTCGAGGTGAAGAGATTACCATCAGATTGCACGTACGACGGCGACGACGATAATACATGTAGTGCGAACGAAAGAGATGCTTGTATTGAACGACTCTAGAAACCCGTTTCTTCCAAGTGAAATTGTTTACAACTGCAACAACAACTGCAACAGCTCCGATCACGCTAAAAAGAAGAGGCTCAGTGCTGCGAACATTGCATTTTTGAAATCATTGGGATTCATTGTGCGCATTTAGGTTGAAAATGGTTGACATTCTAAGTATTGGAGGGAAGCCGACGTTTGATGATCGCATCGTCAAGCTTCAGACTCACACATACAACCCATACGTCAACACAACGTTTGGATACAGCGATGAGATAAGAATACCGATACAACAGCAGGATTTATACACATTGCCGTGTGAAAGTTTTCTCTATGTGGAGGGGAAATTGAAGATAAATAAGCCAAAAGATGCATTAACGGTGACGTTGGGAAATAATTGCATGGCGTTCTTATTCGATGAGATTCGATACGAGCTGAATGGCGTGGAGATTGATCGCAGCAGAAACGTTGGAATAACTAGCACGCTTAAAAACTATGTATCGCTGACATCTGGCGAAGACAAAAATATGGAGAATGTTGGATGGGGCTTGAAACGGCGGGATGGGCCAATAGTGAAAAGTCATTTCAATTTTTGCATCCCACTCAAATATTTGCTGGGATTTTGTGAGGACTACAAACGCATGATTATTAATGCGCGTCACGAATTGATTTTAATACGCTCGCGCAACGACAACAATGCTCTGATAGGATCGCCGATGTTGGAACCAGAAATTGAATTGGTTAAACTACAATGGCGGATGCCCCATGTGACGTTAAATGACGTTAATAAGCTATCGTTGCTACATACTTTGGAACGTGGACAAAACCTGAGCATTTGTTTTCAATCGTGGGATCTGTACGAGTATCCTCTCTTACAGAGCACGACCAAGCATTCGTGGGCCGTGAAGGCATCTGCACAGCTGGAGAAGCCGCGATGCGTGATTCTTGCTCTACAGACTGGTCGAAGAAATGTGATGAGTGAAGACGTTACTATGTTCAACAACTGCAAATTGGCCAATGTAAAACTTTTTCTCAACTCGGAATTTTACCCATATGATGATCTGAACTTGGACTTTGACAAGAATAAGCACGCCATCTTATATCACATGTATACGCAATTCCGTAAATCATATTATGGGTATAGTTGCAACGAGGCATTATTCACCGTGGCTGAATTTTTACAATTTGGCCCCCTCGTGGTAATTGATTGTTCGCGACAAAATGAGTCGATCAAGAATGGCACCGTGGACGTGCGCATAGAATTCGAGTGTAAAGAGAATGTGCCTGCAAATACTACAGCCTACTGTCTGATTCTACACGATAGAGTGGTTGAATACAATCCATTGACAAACATGGTGCGCAAAGTAAATTAAATTACCACGCTACTTGCCCGCCCTCTCCTGTATGAAATTCGCAAAAAAATTTCATCGTGAAAATCGAGATGTTTTATGAGAAAGACTGCATTCTCTCGTCTGTCTTGGAAGCGAGTGGACCTCCAAATTGTATCGATAATGGCTGTACCAACGTTCGTTGACATGCAAGGGTTCATCGTTGATGGAAGATTTGTCGTCAAGGAAGTGGCTGTCCTACGAATGGGAACAATTCTCTCGCACTATATTTTTGGGAGTTCGATGCCGCATTATCTTCTTTCGAAATCTGACAAATCAAGCATCCGCTGGTTAACGGCGAAACATCATGGGTTACGCTGGGACGATGGAGAAGTTCCATACAGTATGGCTAAACGGCTAATTTCGAAAGCTGTAGCTGATGCGATCGATGAAGAAGAGGATGACACGTGCAATGTCGTATATGTTAAAGGGCTGCAGAAACGCGACTGGCTTGCGGATTTCCTCGATGAAAGTACGAGAGCAGACGCGGTCATCGAGACGCTGGACATTGACTATGAGGATATCAAATCTCTAAATAAGCTAAATGTAGTTAATACTCTGCGATGTGGTAGACACGCGAAACACTGTGCCATGCAAAATGTATTTAAAATATTCAACTGGTGGTCTAAACACCAGGGAAATTCATAAATAAAATATAATCAATTTTTTAATGCGTATAATTTTCTTCACCCTCACCCAACCCAACCTCATGCGTTTGATGTCCGCTAGATTAAGACGATACTTATGCAGAAGTCGTTCGATACACGTTCGATACCCGATCAAAGCCATTCGATGCACGATCGAAGCCGTTCAATACCCGTTCAATGCACGTTCGAAGCCGTTCAATATCCGTTTGATATATGTTCAAAAACATTCAATACCTGTTCGATACGTATTCAAAGTGATGTGGTCTTGTCGCATGATGTGTCCAAAGAAGAAGGGAAAAAGATGCGTGGGAATAAGGAGAGGATGGTCTACGAAGAAGAAATGTGCAGTTTGTGAAAATGAATGCGGAGAACAACAGCATCATACTTTTGCAAAGCTATGCACTTCTCGATTTCATGATAGGAGGGGGTTTTTACATGTGAGAGCTAGGAGATGCAGCGAGACCAGTCGTCTGTTAATTGTGGAAGGCGAACAGTCTGATTTCTGTGAAAAGTTTTTGTGTAACACTTTTTTCATTTTAAGTGAAATTGCGTTGAAGACGATTGCTTTCCAAGGATATCGTCAGTCGTTCAACGCATAGAAAATACAATCGAATAATACCGTGAGTTTCCATTATCATATTTTTTCTTTTAGCGAATCGCTATGTTAGTAACTTTGAGAATTATAAGAAAAAAAATCGGTTTCAGATTATGTCATTGCCCATAAATTTGGAACGTCCAGCTACCGCTACGATCACCGCTGCTGCGACCATTATTCATGCATCCAGTCCGAAAGTGTATGTGGCGTGTCGAAATGTTGCGGTTCAAACCGAAGAAATTCGATGCGCAGAACTTTATGAGGCGGAAGCTAATCAGGATGGTGACATTTATTTAAAAGTATTTCGCAACCTAACGAATGGTTATGCGTATGAGTACCTCGATGATGAGCAATATTGGTTGCGCCGATACGCAGACCAAATGTTTATAAACAATTACAACGATGATGATGATGATGATGATTATTATATACGTGGGAATATAGCTCGGCGGAATCGTGAGGGTGTTCCAAAGAGCGTGGTTTGGCGAAACGTGAAAACAGAGATTGATGATGATTCCATTTTCGCGAATAAAATATCGGGGCTTAGGGCTAGCGTTGTTGCAGTTCAAACTGATCCTGCGCAAGTTCCTGTAGATTTATCATTAAATATGCTATTTGCTGATGATGTTATCGAGTGGGATAATTAAGCCAAAACCACTCGCCACCTGCGTCCTTAGAATAGTTTATATTTTTTATATTTTCTATTCTATTTTATATTAATTTCTATTTACTTTTATGTAACAATATATATATCTTAAACGTATATTCTGTCTCCATTTTATTTACTCATCTTCCTCCTCGCCTCCTAATTCTAAGATTTGTAGACACAGCATAAATCTATTTCATTCTTCGCGCCGCATGTCACATAATGGTTTGGAAAAATATTTGGGGGTGGGCCAAGGTCATTCTCTCGCTCGGAAAAAATTTCCGGTGGTGGATCGGGGTTTGAAAAAGTTCTCGGGGGTCATTCACTCCCTCTAAAAAGTTTTCGGTGGTGGGTCCGGTCTACGCGGCGGCTCGGCCTGGAGTGATCCCTCCATCATCGCGGCTTCCCCCACTCCGCGGCTCGTGCGCGCGCAACCGACCTTCCACTCCCCGCAGGCCCCGCGCCCATGTTTCCCTCCGCCGCGCTCCCCCGCGCGCCCTCACTTCCCCCCGCCCCCGCGCTCCCCTCAGAGGACCTGCGTTGGAATCCCCTTAACCATACTACTATGAATATATTTTAGAATGTAATAAAATACTCCCAATTCTCGCGTCCACGGCCAGTTGTCGTTTTGGTGTTGTTATCATTAATAGTCCTGTATGTTTTTTTCATGTTCCGCATTTTTCGATCCAATATGTTTATAGTGACATCATTTCCATATTTTTTGAATATATCCATAATTTCCATCCACAGCACTATCTTTTTTATTGTTGGGTTTCTGAAACTTAGCAATCGTTCTCTATAGCACTGTAAGAGTAATCATGTTGTTTTCTCACAACCATTTGAAATTTGAATCTGTAATATGTACAAACAGAATATTAGCATACATATACAAAATTAATAACATGGTAAAGCTTATATCTAAGTCACAAATGTTTTTTGCTTACCTTCTGTAGTACAATCATTTTGTACAGGTGCTTCAACTGATGATATTTCAACATTGTTTATATTGAGAGACATGTAGTCATTTAAATAATCTTGATCTGAAGTAAACAAAAATATTAAAACACATACAATTTTACACTTTGCGGGATAGTCTTCAATGCAGGACAAAGAGCTCAAATCCGGGATTTCCCCGCACAATGCGGGACGTCTGGTTACTTTAATCTAACAATATATTTTATTGTTTATTATTCGAACAATGTTTTAGCATAAATTATTACAATTATAAAGCAAAACAAAAACGTAAGTCATACATATCCCAGATAGCACACAGACGTCTAGACACCTAAAAACCGTCCTAAAGCCGTCCAGACCTAAAATGACGTACAGTTGACATATTTTAGACGTCTATGCTATGTGGGTATATGACCCACGCGCCATTCAACAGGTTAATAGAATATAGGTTATAGATATAAATAAATTTTTTAATCAAATACCTGCTGCTAATCTAGTATGCATGTCAATAGTATCGTGTACTACATATAAGATTCCATCATACGTGTATTCTCCACTATAAATTTCGCTATTTGAACTCACTGGATCATTTCCCGAAGGTCCCGACATTTTGAATTTGGTGATTCCCCAACTGGCCCCAACATGTTGAGCAAAGGTAGCGTAGTTTATTACCGCTACAAAAAATGGCGACCGATCACTAATCGTGTTGAGTAGTTGGCAAGTGAGCGGTCGCGTTCAGAGTAAAATATAGTGAAATCACTCAACAGTTGAGTCGTCTGAACGCACCCATTTCCTCACCCTTTCATACTCCCCTCTTGCCTAGAAGTGTAGGACGATGACGATGACGATGCTGAATTTTAAGAACATAAAATTCAGTAAATTGCAACTTTACATCGAAATATCTCAGCTCATAAGGCCCGTAGTAACAAAACGAAGACACTTTTCTAATGTAAATTAAACCCAAGCTATCCATTAAGACCATTCAAAATCTAATCGGATCAGCCGTTATTGAGATTCGGAAATCTCAGGGTTCTTGATAGCGAGTCATGGCGTAATAGATTCACTTTGTGTCTCGCGCTGCGCATATAACTATATACATATACTTGGCGCGAGACACTGCCATGTCTCTTGATTTAAGATATTGCACTGTTTGAGTTAACATTTCATTATTAATATTATTACGTAATATCAAAGGCATAATTTTCGTTTTGTTTGTGTTAATATCCACCATATTTACAGAGACTAAATAATTAAATAAAAGATTGATTTCACTATCATGTGTGCCTTATTTTTTATGTCTCACATCATGATTCACTGTGTACTGTGGTAAGCCACTGTAGATTTTTTAATGATTCACTGTACCCGACCTGCAGCCCACACTGCATCATTTTCCATTTTTTAAAAAAACGTTTATATCTTTTTTGTATGGCTCGACATTAGAAAATAATAACGTATTTAAAAACATCCAATAATTAGGTTATGTTGATTCCAAATTTCAGTCTTTTTGTTCAATCCATTATAAAGTTACAGCCTTCCACAAAAAGACTGTCGGCACCCTGACCCTACATACATAGCCTGGCGTAGGTCACAGCGTCATTTTACGCTTCGATTACCTACATACATATACATAAAATCCCCAGATGTGTTATGTAACATACACCATTTATACAAGATATAGAATTAAGATATGTAACTATAGTCGTATTTCGCTTAATCTTATTTTATAGCCACAACTAATTTAATTCTATATTAATGAAAAGTTTTGGGAATGACTGAGCAAATAGTTCGCGATGGGTTATGAATTTCAAATATTAATTTTATACTATATATATTTCGCTAGTTCCCAAGCACGGACTGTTCGCCAATAAAGCGATAAGAAGCCGACCCATACCGTGTCTCCTCGAGTAACAACCGCTATACGTGGAAGACGATTCCACGGATCGCGGGGTGACTCGAGAGGTGTTCGGATCGTAGACTACGACGCGTCAATGGAATATCGATCGACTGTCACCAAGCGAACCCCACCATAATTGGCGCTCTTGATAAAAATAAAATCTATATAAGGAAGGGGGTAGGGTTCGTTGAGGCAGTCGATGGGACTTCGATAGTTGATTCGGTTTATTATCTGCGCGTTTGCCTTTTATAAAAGTTATAAGTTTATAAGTTAATAACATTTATCCCGTCTACATCGTTAAAGAAATTGTAATCCTTTTCTATTGAATAAGGTAAGATTAAAAATTCTATTGTCTTATTACAAATAAATTAGTTTATTCTCATAGGAAATCTGTTAATTAACAAACCCTCCTTCGGTTAATAAATTAGTTAAGTTTAAGTCTAGATTATTCATTGGGTGGTAGGCGTTATAGGCCGTGTATTCGACTTGACGAGCTACCCTCAGTGACGAACCTTATAGATTGTCATATTCAAACTTCCCGCGTTTTACGATAACCTTTCCATTACTCAGGACGTGACAGTTACAAATAAAAAACAGTTTAATGATATACAAACATGCCGCAATTTAAATTTCGGCAACTTACCTTGTGTTTGAGACTGCATTTTGGTTGCAATTCAATGGTACAACGATAGATATTTGTAAAAAACACGTTTATAATTTGGTTATAACTTGATGGTAAGCTGTCAAAATTTGGAGTGGATTGTATAGTGTTGCGACTCCCGTCTAGCGGCGTGCAGTATAAGCTTCGGAAGCGCGAAGTTCAGATTGAATCACCTGAATGTAATGGGAAAAGGAGACAAAGTGAAGTTCGCACAAGGCCGAGGTGTTTGAAAATAGTTAGAGATCCTTTAATGAGAGGACTTCAAGATTATAAATTAATCGATACCCCCTTGGAAACGGGTGTTTTGAATAAATGAACCGCACTTTGATCCTTTCTCCTAGGTGAAATTCCAGGGCTATGTTGTTAAACGCTTGATTCTCAAAACCGACCAAGAGGAATTTAGCTTGTTTGGCTTAGTTGTTAAGGACATCTTGTAAAAATGAAAAACAGTTGTAAGAGCGTTCGCTTGGAAAGCGTCACTTGAGCCTGGAAAGCCATCACGAGTAGTCGTATAAATAAAAGGTCTGTTCAGATTGAAATTGTGTTTTAAATTCGTTTATTTTCTTCCATTACAGTTACAAATTTACTAAGTTCAAGTAGTTTTATTCCAATCTTATTACTATTTTCATTATATTTACCATTCAAACATCTGCGTCCAAGGAGCAGAGTGCCTTAGCACTCCACGGGCGTCGACCCTCGCCGAATTCCCTAAGAAGAATCCTGAGGAACCAGCCGGCCACGCAACAATAGTGATGAAAGCGATTGACGAACCAAACATTGGGTGCGTTCAGCCGACACAACCGGTGAGCAAGCGGTGAGCGATTTCCCTAGATTTTACTCTGAACGCAACCGATCACTTACCACCTACTCAACATGTTTATAATCAGTGATCAGTTAAGGCTGCTGTCTCACTGGGCCTTTGAATGTGTGCGCACGCTCACACAAGCTAGGAAAAGCGTGTACGTATACGCGATGTAGTAAACAAACCGTTTCAACCGTCTTACGTCCTGGATTCGGCAAGAAGGAAGTTTATGCGGGTATAGTTGCCTCCTGGAGACATCAGTGCAGGGTGGTCTGGTGCGTTTGAATGCTATTAACCGCCGTACATTGAAATAATAATGAATTTGTAAATCGAAAAGTGACAGAATGAGGCTTCAAGACTTCTCCATTGGTGGCGCTAATGGTGTACGGCAGCCACGTAGCACCAGCGTGACGTATACGTAGGGCCGACGCGAGCAAAGAGGAGGTATAATAAGAGGCGTCACTCGACAAGGACAGAAACAGTTTGGAGGAAATCACTAGAACAACCAATTTAAATGCCCATTCGGCAATGATCGGAAAACTTCGGGAATAACCAGCAAACTGCGGTAAGGCAAAGACAAAGAGGAGATATAATAAGAGGCGTCACTCGACAAGGACAGAAATAACCTAGGGAAATCACTAGACAACCAATTTAAATGCCCATTCGGCAATGATCGGTAAACTTCGGCAATAATCAACCAATTGCGTTAAGGTACATTTTGTCGATTTGAATATCCCGCTCGAATGTACAACCAATTTAAATGCCAAGGTCAAGCAAGGACTTCAAAGGTTCCGCCCGGAGTGACGCCTCTTATTATACCTACTCTTTGACGCGAGGTTAGTTGGCGCCCTTATGCAAGAAAATTTTTGATACTCCCAAATTTTTGCACCTGTTTTCTATTTGATATGTTTTTTCTTTACGAGGTGAACATTTCGTTTATGTGTGGGTTGGATTCCGTTATTATTAAGCGTGCGATATAGTTTTTTAGCGTCCTATTCGGCTGGCGCCGAGGAAGTTTTTGCGGGTATAGTTGCCTCCGGGAAACATCAGTGCAGGGTGGTCTGGTGCGTTTGAGTGCTAATAACCACCGTACGTTGAAATAATAATGAATTTATGAATCGTGTACTGAGACAGATTCGAGAAATGACAGAATGAAGCTTCAAGGATTCTCCGTCACCAGCGCTGATGGTATATTCGGGCCATGTACCATCAAAACCGGTGGAAGTCCAATCTAGCCGATAAATGTAGGAAAGACATAGTTGCCGAGACGTATTGAGAGTCGAATCGCGCTGTTGCCACATTTCCCCCATTATTATTTTGTCATCAGGGAGGCTTGAATGAATCACGGCGAAGCGGCGGGAGAACAGAGATGGGCAAAGATAATATCTGGATAAACTCAAATAAAAGATACTTTATGTTTTCAGTATTCGGAATAAATCAGATTTTTTCTACAACTGTACTTGAAAATTAACACGTTCCCTGCCGCGTGGGGCGTATACGCCCCACGCTGAACTTTCCGTTCAAGCCATTTGGTATTATCATTGTAAAATGAAGAATTTTTTAAATTATGATTTTTGCACTATTTATAACAAAATAATACAAATGTAAAGCGTGGGGCGCATACACCCCACGCGGCTTGAACGGGAAGTCTTCAAAAAACGGCCTGGCAGGGAACGTGTTAAATATAAATGTAACATTTCTAATCTAAAAATGCTAAAAATAATTTCATCTGGTAAAATCTCATGAGTATGTTAGTGAAACGTTCATACCGATACGATAGCGAATGTGGAAGTTTTACATTCTATCAAAACATTTTGAATGTGGCAAAATGTGACAACTTGAATCCCTTTTACTTGCGCTATAACGTGTTTCATTTTGAACAAAATCTCAGACATTGAGTGTTCAAACTCAGGGCTTGAAACCGTTATTATAAAGATTTAGGTTCTTGAAAGAGTTATGAAGAACCATTATTCTGAATAACCGTTATAAAGAACCTAAATATCATCATATCAGACTATATAAGTATAACTTACGGTTCCTATATAGCCCTATAACTTTTATTTTTTAGGTTCAATATAAGTTCCAAAGCATCTACAGCACCGATTCTTGTAACGATTGTACAGAATTATATTGAAAATGAAATAACAACATATTATAACTATAGACTACTGTGTATAACCAAATTGTTTAAAAATTCTTAGAAATAAGTAAATATATATTATGTACACATTTGTACTTACGTATACAATTCTTTTGTGATATGATATTATAACGATACACAGTATTCTATAGTTGTAATATGTTGTCATTTCATTTTCTATAAAATTCTGTACAATCGTTACAAGAATCGGTGCTGTAACCGCTTTGGAACTTATATTGAAGCTAAAAAATAAAAATTATTACATCGTTTCTATAACCTTTTTGGAACATATATATAGAACCTAAAAAATAAAAGTTATAGAGCTATATAGGAACCGTAACTTTTACTTATATAGTCTGATATTTAGGTTCTTTATAATGGTTATTCGGAATAAAGGTTCTTCATAAATCTTTCAGTCAGAACCTTTATATAATAGTTTGAAACAGTTATTTCGGAACATTTTCAATTCAAAGTGATCCGCTTGGCATGGAATGAACCGTTTATACAAATTGCTCATTCCAACCGAAATGGATCACTTTTATTTCTAAATAAAACCCATAAAAACACTAATCAGTAAAATTTTTTTTTATTATTTTTGAACAACTGAATATTTACATTTTAATATATATATTCCCCCCGCGCCTTGCGCCTCCCCCGCGCCTTGCGCCTCCACCGTGCCTTGCGCCTCCCCCGCGCCTTGCGCCTTCCCCGCGCCATCCTCTCCGGCGCCTATTTTCGTACTCCATGTACCTAATCCGCTTTTTCATCTGAAACAGTACCATAAAAATTACATTTTCTACTAGGTGACCAGTACGATATTGGCAACTCCCGCCACTTACATTTTTTAGCATAAGGATTTTATGCATACATTTCACGTTCGACCACGCGGTGTCGTTTCGTTTTTTGCCGGGCTTCGCCGTCGCCGTTCATATCAAATAAACTTCAGAAAAATAAACACACATTCAACTTGCCTTCGCTACGTCTTTCCTTAATTTTCGCGCCTCCGCCTCCGTATCCTTCTCCTGCTCCTTCTCCTTCTCCTCCTTTCTCTCTTTATCCTCCACCTTTCTGTTTTCAACCTCTCTGTCTTTCTCATCGGTCTCGCTCCCGACCATCTCGCCTGACCGACGCCATGACACGGTCATGAGGGCATCTTTCACCTGGAAATGAAATAATGAATCTATTATTTTATTGCAAATAGTAAGATTGTACAGCGTGATTCTCTCGGTAGAGTCCTAAAGACAATGCCGCCAATAAGCCGCGCCTCGCTAAGTTTCGTGGAAGTGACGAATTCCACGTTCTGCATTTCTCATTAGATCTGTGCGGAAATGGCGTCTATCGATTCCTCATGTCGTCCCGATGAAAAAGCCCCCAAGCTAACTTCGTGAAAAATAGTCCGATTTACATGACTTATTGGCGGCATCGCCTTTGAAGACTCTAGTCAGAAAATCACTCTGTATAATAGTATACAATATAATACTTACATTCTGTAAATCCACCATTTCTGCAAACGTCTTGGTCTTCCGTTTCTTTTCAGCGGACTGACCACAACGGACAGTTTGCGCCGTTGCCTGGTTTGTAGAACGTCATTCGTTTCAGATCGCATCACAGAGTGCATGGACACGTCATCGCATACACGTGTCACGTTCACGGTTCGCGTTGACGTTTCATTGCAACGGACAGTAGGAGTTTGTGTTGTGTTTGTGTTGTGTTGTGTTGTGTTTGCCGGGATAGTGCAAAATGAGTATCACTGGAAATGTCAACATGCAGGACGTGCAAAAAGACATTGACAATAATTCTCCGTTTCGTCCGCGAAAATTACGTCCGTACGCAAAGAGATTATCGAAATGGAAAGTAAATCGCCAAAAGAGGTCTTTAGCCCTTCAAAAGAAACAAGAAAGCGCAAAAACGGCAGACGACACTACCGTAGGACAACATCCAGAAAAAGTGGCCAAGGAGCGTATAGTAGAGGAACCATCAACATCCGATGGACGAAATCATACGCATCAAGAGATAATGTACTCGGCATCCGATGAAGATACTGATACGGCCAGTTCGGGAGAAACTGAAGAAGCGCTTAAAAAATTTGATATAGAGAGTAACGAAGAAGAATACTTCGTTGTAGAAAAAGTTGCGAAGAACGAGCCGCAAAAGCAATCGCGTCTCCTAAATAGCAACTATATAATGAATTTCCCAAATGTGCTTGCCCAATTGCAAAAAATAGGTAAGCATGCAAAAAATAGGGAAGACTGTGGCATTGAACACCTACGAATAACTGGTGTGAAACGGCGTGGCTTCAAGAGCATTTTCAGCGTAATGTGCACTTTATGCCATTACAAAGCTGAAATCTGCAATCAATCGGACGAAGCCGAAGAAGTGGATTGCAATCAGGGCGTCATTAATGCAACAATTTTATGTGGAGGCAGTTATGCCCAGTTGGAACACACTTTTGCAGGAGTGAACATACGTTGCATGTCGAAGAAAGACTTCGTGAAGAATCAAGATGATTTCATCAAGTCCGCAATTGCTGCAGCAGAAGAAGAGATGTTAGCAGCGGCTGAAGAAGAAAAACGTTTGGCGATTGAAAGAGGCGACGTTCTTCCCGGATCAGGGACCCCTCACATCCCCGTTGTGGCCGACGGAAGCTGGATGAAGAGATCCTACCGCAGTGGATGTTACGATTCTGCGTCTGGAGTCGGCGTGATAGTCGGCTATCACACGAAAAAAATTTTATTTTACGGCGCTCGAAATAAAGTTTGCAGAATTTGCCGGATTGCTGCGAAAAACGAGATAGAACCCCCAAAGCACACATGTTTCAAAAACTGGAACGCATCTCGAGCATCGACTGCTATGGAAAGCGATGCTATAGTAGAAGGATTCAACACTAGCGTAGAAAAACGTTGGCTCGTTTATTCTACTCCGATTGGTGATGGGGACAGTAGCGTGTATAAGAAGATTATTGATGCGGACCCATATAAGAGACAGATTCGCGTAAAAAAATCGAATGCACGAATCATTTGTTGCGAAACTTCTGCACAAAAATGAAAGCGATTGTGAAGAAGACTACGCCTGGACCATTGAGACATGCTGTGGAAAATAGCATTCGCCGGATGCGCACGGACATCGTAAAAGCCGCAAAGTTTAGATACAATCAGAATGTATCAATCGAAGAGAAAACAAAGAATTTGCATGGCGATATACAGAATGTTCCGAGTCACGTGTTTGGTGAACACAAAGAGTGTGCACAACTAAAATATTTCTGCGATGGAAAGAATAAAGAGAATGAAAGAAACATCTTTCCAGAATTGATGAAAATTGGAGTGTACCAGGACGTAAAAGAAACACTTCGTCTACTGTTAGCTCATGCGGAGAGCTTACTCTATAACAGCAATAATAACGCTGTGGAAAGTTTGAACGCAATAATTGCCAAGTACATCGGCGGAAAAAGAATAAATTTCGCCGAAAGAGGATCGTATACAGGAAGATGTGCTGCTGCTGTCATGGAGTACAACAGTAACCAAGTGCACTCGCGAGTGAATGCTATAATGAAGAAGAAAACGCCTGAGGTTGTGCGCCAAATGGAAGAAAGGAAGAAGAAAGAAAAGGAAAAGAGAGCTGCAAAACAGAAGGAAACGAAGGTTGCGCGATATGTACGCAAGCAATTGCCCTCACGGAAAGATTCTGATTATGGGCCAAACGCACAGAAGCCAGACATGCCATCCAAAATATATGAACTGGAGCGGGAAAAGCATATGCAAATGCTCAATGAGTGGCAAGAGAAAAGACATGCTATTGAAGAGGAAACCATCGAACAAGCGAAAAACCGCAGATGGTTGCAGTATAGGTCCAAATTATTGACAGCATCCAATTTTGGACAAGTGTGCTGCCGCCGACCTGACACGCTTTGCGCAAATGTAGTAAAGTCATTTTTGTATCCGAGGATAATTAGTGCACCCGCGGTGGAATACGGGAAAGAATGCGAGAAAATTGCTCGTGAAAAATTGAAGAAGCAGTACCCAGATATTGCGGAATGTGGAATTTTCATCGACAGCTGCATCCCCTTCTTAGGAGCTTCACCGGATGGAATCATCGGTCAAGAGGGTATTTTGGAAATTAAATGCCCCAAATCAGCGGAGAACTTTACGCCGGAAGAAGCTATGGAAAAAGTACGCGCTGTCCAACTCATGTTCACATGTAAAACAGGTATTTCAATGAGCAAAACGCATCACTATTATTATCAAGTACAAGGTCAGTTACATATTACTGACAGAAAGGACTGCATATTTTGCGTTTAGACCCCGAAGGGGCTGAAATCTATAAAAGTAGAGAGAGATGATGCGTTTTGGAAAAGGGAAATGGAGCCAAAACTGATTCAATTTTATTTAGAATGCATGCTACCCGAATTAATAGATAGTCGACACAATAGGTGCATGCCTATTCGGGAGCCACAATTTATACTAGCAGAAAGAGCGAAAGAAAAACCGAAAAGCTTGAAAAAGCGAAAGAGGGAAACTCCGATCTCATCGAACCGGCGTGACGAGGGAAATAATATATTTGATCAATCCGGCGTCGCACCGCACTGTAAAGTGTAGGGCCACTGACTGTGTCAGTGGTCACATGTGTCAGCAATGGCACTTTTCCTCGCGTGATCGTACGATCACGCGAGTCAATCGACGCCGCCCTAACTTTCCCAAGAAAGTGACGAGGGAAATAATAAATTTAATTCACTATTTAATTTTTTCAGACACATTTCTAAGTTCACAGGAGCAGACAGACAGAAGACAGACGCAAGGTAGAAGAAAAGATACTGATGCGGATCTACGTTGCAAATTATTTGCATACGTAAGGGTGTCGAGTCCCGTTTGGTCAAAGGATGCCAAGCTGGTACATACGGGCGTCACAGATATGCATGATGTTCGACGAAATATTGAAACAAACTTTTACTTTTATAACCGACTTACCGAAATGTCTGCGATCATTTCTTACAGACGGACTTTTTAAAAAATTACTGAGAACACGGTGTATGGGACAGTAATGCCAGGGCAAATGGAATGTTAAATATTTCAGGTAATGTTTCACACCTTATAAATTCTACGGAAAATTTTATACGCTTATAAAATAACAATTAAGTATTAATACTGTGTTACAGATCCACACTGCATACAGGTCGGATGCAATAAGAGGACCACCTACTTAGCAGCCTTACAAGGGGACCTTCAAATTTGTATTGTTTCATCGACATGTTTCCTGTCTTCACTCTCGAACCTCTCTACCCTTCATTACTGCTATCCTATTTTACGTTCAACGAGGTTCTGCCACCAGACGCAGCTCTCGTGCCATATCCTCTAAGACTTCTCGATAGAAAGAGAGAACTCTGTGGCAACAGCGCGGCAGAGACAGAGAGAACAGAAAATTTAAAAATCATAAATATTGCACAGAATAAGAGAAGATGACATTGATATGCTAATTATTATTGTTTCATTATTGAAATAAACTATCAAATTTCAGTTTATTCGCCGGGAATTCATCCGTCGACCACAAATAATTTTTTTAGTCGAAGGCCTTCATTCTTGAGGTCCCCCGAAGCTCGAGCCGAGCGACATTATATCGCTCAACCGTCTAACTTGTTGCCTGGAGTTGCTCGGCGATGTATCATCGATTATGGAGACACAGAATTTCTTTATTTTTCATCGTATCAATATGAAAGTGATTCTGCCAATTAAATTGACAGGAAATAATTTAAATCGGACTACTTTAAGCGAAACGGGCTTTCAATTCTGCAAATAAATTTTATGCGTAATATCTAATGATAGTTCAAATTGTGTCAGGTTTGGTATCTTCCCATCTTTCCTTCTTACACTTCTGGACCTCTCTATCTTCCATTATTGCAACGTTCAGGGACGCTCTGACGCTAGACGCAGCTCTCGTCCTGTAGGTATTCCTTCATGATTTCTCGATGAAAAGCGAGAACTCTGTGGCAACAGCGCGGCAGAGACGGAGAGTACAGAACATGTGGCAACTAAGCATTAAAAATTCGCCTACCCAGAGTACCTGAAGATGTCATCGCTGTACAAACTCTTTTTATCGACCGCAGTAGTTTCATTAGGCTCCGTTTGTTTACTGGGGACGCTTCGATCGATTCGGACCATAACAAAAATGAGACGGCAGCCTTAATGGTTTTTCACAATGGCGGGTCCCGTTCAGAATAGTCTGTGGCGCTCTCGCCACCGCGCCGCCAGAGCGCGCCGCGTGTGCCTCAGCAACGGGCGCCTTCTCGTGAGAGGCGCAAGCAAACCCGAAAGCTGCGTGCGATCTTCAGCGCGGAAATACGATCGTCAATTCATTGTCATCATACATCGTAGGACGCACGTATGTACTGACGCGTTAAAATCGTGACTTCGATTCCTTTGTACTTGGACTCGTAGAACTATCTGTAGTGATCTAGCGTATTCGAACGGTCGCACTGGTGCGCACTGAGTGCGAATTTTAACCAATTTGAAGCGAAAAAGTTCACACTCAGTACGCACCGGGGCGACCGTCCGAATACGCTATACACTTTTCTTCAATTCACGCTACAATGGAAGACCATCACAAATTGACAACAGGTATTGGATTAAAAATATTTTTGTTCATATTCATAACGTATATCAGGGCTCTCCAAGGTCGCTCCCGCGGAAGCTTGGGGTTCTCCCACTCTCGTCCGTGTTGCCAGGGATACCGCACGACGCTAACCGCGAAGACGCTAGCCCGGCCAGCCCGTCATAGCAGCCTTCGTAGCGTTGCGCGGTCTCCTTGACAACCTATTGACTATGATACTTTGATATTTCAGATGAAAACTTTTTAAAAAACTATATCTTAGAAAATAGTACAAACACGTCTGAAACAGTAGGAGCTGTTGACCATTCACATTCAGTAATGTCAAGTAGAACAGCAGAATATACTTATAATAATACGATATATTCCATTAGAGCTACAATGGAAGACCATCACAAACTGGCAACAGGTATTGGATTAAAAATATTTTTATTCATATTTATAATGTGTATTCTATTACCCTATTGACTATGATATTTTGATATTTCAGATCAAAACTTTTTAAAAAACTATATCTTAGAAAATAGTACATACACGTCTGAAACAGTAGGAGCTGTTGACCATTCACATTCAGTAATGTCGACTAGAGAACCAAATTCATGTACTTCAGAAGGTATGCAAAAAAAACTTTTGTGGATTAGACATAGGCTTTATCATATAACATATTATTTTTGTATACATATGCTAATATTCTGTTTGTACATATTACAGATTTCAAATGGTCGCATGAAACGAGAAAGGGCTCCCAAATTTCGAGATCCAAAAATTAAAAAAAAAACTTTATGGAGTGAGATTGTAAGAATATTTCAACACCATGGTTATGAAATTTCTAACGAAATGTTGGATTCTAAAATGCGCAACTTGAAAAAGACCCACCGGAATATAAAGGACAATAACTCTGCAACTGGTCGCGAACGGACCGGTTGGCATTATTGCGATACGTTCCAGGAGATATTTTGCAATGATAAAACCATAAATTTTGGGCCGACGCTATCGTCGCGCCCACGGCCCTTACATATTCCTAATGCAAGTTCCGATGCAGATGCCAATGCAGATGCCAATGCAGATGCCAATGCAGATGCCAATCCAGATGCCAATGCAGATGCCAATGCAGATGCCAATCCAGATGCCAATGCAGATGCTAATCCAGATTTAAACAGTACCAAAGCACATATTCACCTACATTTACATATACTCATATTCTAGTAATTCGCCATTTATCCCAATAATTCACTTTACAGATACATCCTCAACTAGTCCGGCAGAAAAAAACAAAGCCGAAAAACCGAAAGCTGTCCGAACCAAAGCTATGTATAATTTACGAAAAAAACTGTTGGAAGGTGATGATGATCGAAGAGAATCTTTAAAGGTTTTAATCGACAAAATTGATCAAATCAATAAAATCCAATTAGATAGAAATAAGTTATTAGAAGCAATTATAAGACAACGAGCAAACGACAATACAACACACTAAATTTATCAGTTTTATCTTGTTCACGGTCAATATTAATTGTTCTCTTCATCTGTGCAGTTGTGAAAATATTATAATTAAATGAAAACACAACTAGATTTAAAATAACAAAACTATATTATTCCTTTTATTAATGGCATCCTGATTTATATTCTGATACAAATTTTCTTCATTTTGTACGTCTTCGTTTCCTACATCTTCATTTATTTCAAAGTCGTCAGTTTCATCTTCATTAATAATAAAATTATGCAATACACAGCACGACGCTATCATTTTGTTGCCCAACACAAAATCGGAAATATCTAAATATTTTAATCGTCTGAACCTGCCTTTTAAATGACTAAATGCTCTTTCAATAACAGAACGAATTGAGCACAATTTGGTATTATATGCAATCTGGGAGTGCGTTAAATGCCCATTATCCTTCCAAGGTGTCATAACACTTTTTAATAGCGGATATGCCGAGTCCCCAAGTATATGATAACGAGGCGGTAACAGAGGATTTCTGTTATTTGTCATGTCACTATATAATTGACTATTTCGAAATACTCGAGCATCATGCATGCGTCCAGGTAGTCCAATGAAATGTTGCGACTCCCATCTGGCGGCGTGTAGTATAAGCTTCGGAAGCGCTGAGTTCGGATTGAATCACCTGAATGTAATGAGAAAGGGAGACAAAGTGAAGTTCGCACAAGGCCGAGGTGTTTGCAAATAGTTAGAAACCCTTTAATGAGAGGACTTCAAGATTATAAATTAATCGATACCCCCTTGGAAACGGGTGTTTGAATAAATGAACTGCACTTTGATCCTTTCTCCTAGGTGAAATTTCAGAGCTATGTTGTTAAACGCTTGATTCTCAAAATCGACCAAGAGGAATTTAATTTGTTTGGCTTAGTTCTTAAGGACATTTTGTAAAAATGAAAAACGGTTGTAAGAGCGTTCGCTTGGAAAGCGTCACTCGAGCCTCTAAAGCAGTAGCGAGCAGTCGTGTTGTAGAAAACCTCCGGAAATTGAGATACCTATAGCTATTTTGTTAATTAAAGTTTCTAGTTTTGAGTTCTAATTGTTCTTTTATTGCGTTATCCTTTTATTTATTATTCGTTTTCATTACATTTATTTCTTGAATAATCCGCGTTTAAGGAGCAGAACGCCTTAGCGTTCCACGGGCGTCGACCCTCGCTGAATTCCCCAAGAGAAACAGTATTTTCCCAGACGGCCACGCAACAATTTGGTGACAGCCCTCGGCCAATTCATACAGACCCTCCTTCTGGTGCATTGGGACTTCGGAGGAGAGCGACTTCAGGCGATCGAATCAGTCTTTCCTCAAGCCGCACGCCTTCGGCCAGGGGATCTTCTGCGTTGACGTCGAAGTCTGCAATTGCGTGAGAGATCGAAGTTCAATTATAATATACAATTTATGGTTCTATTGTTAAATTTGCGTGCTGTAATTATTATCGCGTTGTGTTAGTTATTAGTTGATAAGATTAGAGTTTAGTATTTGCATTACGAAAATGCCGCGTAGACGTAAGGAATTGCCTAAACGAAAGGGACGACAACTACGTTCGGGTAGCGTACAGGTACCCGAAATAGAGGGTGTAAGTGTTGAACCTATGCAAATAGGACGTCCTATGGCTACTTCACGATCTCAAACGACACAAACCAATGATCCTATCGTTGATTCGGCTAGGTCAGAGGATTCTTTGCCCTGCCCAACCGCGATTATTGCTGTTGGTCCAGAGGTTTCTGGTGGTGAATCACAGTCGCGCGAATTAAACTTTGTGCCGACGCGACTGGACCCACCTGTTGTTAACTTATCTGAACCAAGTAGCCAATCGTTTTGTTCAAGCGTAATCTCTCAACCGAATTTAGTAAAGTCCACAGACCCACCTAAGTCTTATCTCTCTCTGAAATTAGTGAAGGACTCAATTCCGAGATTTAATGGGAAGTCCGACTCGTAAGTCAGGTTTATTAAACAGTGTAATTTAATTAACGCCAAAGTAAAACCTGAGGATCGAGAGAATCTCCTTTTCCTCATTCGGTAGGATTGAGGGTCATGCCCATTTACTCTTGTCAAATCGTCGAGAACCTGAAACATTAGAGGAATTGATTAGTCTTCTAAAAAAGATCTTCGCGCAATCATTTAATGTACATAGTTTGAATGCCGAGTTAATGAATCTGCGTCAAGACAGAAACGAAACGGTTGAGGTTTTCGGGGCCCGAGTAAATGAAATATTAAATGGCGGTTTAGAAACTGCCCGGGACGCCTGTAACCCTGAACAAATAGTGGGTGTTAATGATTTATTAAAAAATACGGCAATAATTTCCTTCATTAAGGGCTTATCGAACGAAACCGCGCGATTCTATCTGAATAGATTAAAGGATACTAACAATTTACTCGACCTCGAAACTGCTATTAACGTCGCAAGTAAAATAGAGTCCGAATCCGCCGATCACTCGAGGCCCTCCTCATCCTCGAAACCTTTCGTCACAGACGTAAAAATATTTAAGACAGATTTAAAAAATTATACATGTTACGGGTTACCAATGTAATCAAACAGGGCACTTACGTCGTGATTGCTCTGTGGGGGTTAGAACACATTTTCCCAACCTCGAGGAAATTAGATGTGGGTATTGCCGGAAAACGGGTCACTCAGAAGCTCGTTGTTACATCAAACAAAACCAGGGTGGCGTCCGGCCAGGTTATGATGCCTCCAGTCGGAGTAAATTAAACCAGTAGTATAGCTATGACAGTTCTAACCCAAATTTGAGTTTGAAGGCCATTTCCCCCTTCCCTCCCCCGACCTTGAAACTCAAATTTGAGTTTCAAGGTCGGCGGAAAAATTCCCCGCGGGCAGCGCGCGAGCGGCGGGCGGCGCGTGGCCGGGCGGATGACGTCATCGAGATCGGGCAGCGGCGGATGATGTCATCGAGATGGCTGAGTGGTGGGGGTTATAGCGCGAGACCAGATATCGAATCAATCGATACCGAACCGATACCGAATCCGCATCGAGGGAACCGCGGGTGAATTGCTGCTACTATCGGGCGTGGTATCGCCACAGTCGGTAAGGAAGGAAATATTAATTTAAGATATTAATATAAATGAAAAAACAGAATCTCGGGCGACGGGGCTCGAACCCAAGACCTCCGCGGTACGAGTCAGCCGCCTAACCAACTCCCCCAACGCCGACGCTGTAACATTAGTCTTTAATAAATGGTACATATACAGAGCGTCACCAAGCATAATACATTATTTTTTCATCGGACGATGTCGGGCAATGTCGGGAAAGATCGGCGTTTTTACACACCGCGTCTTCGGATGGATGGGAACGAGAGAGAGAACATGCATTCTAAAGCTTAAATTCGAGGGAGGGAAGAAGACAATAGAATAGCGTCTGAGAGCACGGCTTAAATAGAGGCGCAATTGCCTCCCCCACCACAGCATTTTATTTTAAAACTACCAATTTTTCCATAATGTGTTTCAATCTTAACGTAGGATGTAACTTGAGTCCCACCCTCAAGGATAAAAGTCTCGACACGCGCCGATTGTAATATAATACCTGTGGAAGCGTCAAATCTTAGAATTATGCGGTGTCAGCAGAAACTGCATCGGATGATTTTGCGCGCTAATTTGCCATACGTGTGAATCATAGAAAGAATTATGCAGTATCAGCAGAAATTGCATAGAACCATGTTTGGACCAATCGGCTTTTTACATGCAATCTTTTGGGGGGAGGGGGTACACCAAAAGAGTTAAACATACGCGTGAATCATAGACAGAATTATGCTGTATCAGCACAAATTGCATTGTTTGGACCAATCGGCTTTTTACATGCAATCTTTTGGGGGGAGGAGGAACACCAAAAGAGATAGACAGAGATATCAAATCGTGGTATCAGTCATAAAAGCGCACTCCAAACTGCACAAAGCCTCAAATCGTTGCAACGTGTTGCGTGGAAAAGACATTACATATACATTCCATTTACGACCATGGGAGAATTCGCGCAAGTAATCCGCCAATTATTGGATCAATCCGCACGATTGATTTCACGGGAAGAATACCTCGCGTGGGAAGAACGGTGCAACGAGTGCATCGAATCTTTGGAAGAACACAGCCGAGCGAAACGCCCGCGATTATCAATCGGTGTTCGGCAATCGCTGGTTGCTCGAATCGCGCAGCTCGAAGGATTGAAACATTCGTTGCGCGGACGTTTCGTGCATGAAGGTGCAGGACATTCGAGTACGGGACTTTTGTGGCGCGAAATAGACGCTGCGTTCGATAGCCGCGTATTAACTGGTGCCGTGCTAAATTCGAATTACATCGAGCCGCGCAACTTCCTCCAGGATGCGGGGACCATTGTGCTGGAGCATGTGCGGGACACATTGAGGAAACATCGAAACCTCAAAGTGAACACTGTATTCAACGGTGAATTTGTGGCAGGTGACAAGCATGCATGTAAAAGCATCAACACCCGGAACTGCGAACTCTTCCGCACATCCGATCTACAGGAGTGGTACCAGAGATGCGTCATCGAACCCACCCTGGCATCGCTGGAAGAGTTCCAGGAACGCGACAGCGGATGGGCATTGACGAGAATCATGAATCTGACCATCAATGTCAACAAATACAATCCGTTGCGCGCGGGGTGTCATTTCAAGTTGCCGCGTGATTTATTGCTGAAGAAAGCGACCATTAGCGTACGATCCGAGGATAATACATGCTTCGCGTGGGCAGTGGTCGCCGCTCTCCATCCCGCGGAAAGACATCCCGATCGCCCAAGTTCGTACCCCGACTATACATTGGTGCTAAATCTCCAAGGCATTGAGTTCCCAATGTCCCTGGAGCAAATTGGAAAATTTGAGCGACAGAACGACATCTCAATCAATGTGTACACCTTCAAGGCGGAGATGAAGAAGGGATCGACGGTCTTTCCGTTGCGCCTCACCAGCCAAAAGAGGGATCGACACGTCAACCTGCTCTACACGCCGAATCAAGAACACGGCGATGTAGGGCACTTTATACTGATTTAGAACTTGTCCCGGCTGGTGAGCACCCAGTTGAGCAGGCATGATGGAAAGAAATTCATCTGCGATCGGTACGTATAGAAAATTTATGAAATGTTGAAATATCTCATGAAACAAATTAAATAAAAAAATTTTTTGGGTTTACAGGTGCATGCACTACTTCGGATCCACCGCGAAGTTGGAGGCCCATGCAGTGGACTGTGGGCAAATGAACGATTGCGCCATCCTGCTGCCCACCGAAGGCAAAAATCTCCTCAGCTTCAACAACCACTGCAGGAAGGAGCGACTTCCCTTCGTGGTGTACGCAGATCTGGAATGTGTGATTGAAAAAACAGAGGACAGTCACCGAATGGGTGATAAATTATGCGCGTATCAGCACCATAAAGTACACAGTATTGCATATTATATGCATTGTTCGTACGATACATCGCTGTCGACGTATCGATGTCGCCGCGACGCAGATTGCGTTTCATGGTTCGTAGACGAATTGAAAAATTTCGCGAATTTTGTCAAACCCATTCTGGCCAGTAATGTTCCAATGCTGGATTTAACTCCCGAACAGTTGTCGACATTTCGCAATGCAACACACTGTCATATTTGCGAAAAACCATTCGAGGCTAGCGATGTACGAGTCCACGATCATTGCCATCTGTCCGGACGGTTTAGAGGCCCAGCACATACGGAATGCAATTTAAATTATAAAAACGCGTTTTACATCCCCATAGTTTTCCATAATTTATCCGGCTATGATTCACATTTCATTATCGAGGAAATAGCTATCGCTTTCGAAGGTCACGTTGACGTATTACCCATAACTAAAGAAAAGTATATTTCTTTCACAAAAAATGTCGAAGATACGGCTGATTCAGACTCGCGAAATTGTATTAAATTGCGGTTCATCGATTCGTACAAATTTCTCAACGCCAGTCTCGACAAATTAGCATCCTTTCTTAGCACAGATAAATTAAAAATTTTACAATCCCAATTTGAAACATTATCCACCGAGGATTTCAATTTATTGACACGAAAGGGTGTCTTTCCGTACGAATACCTTGATTGCGAGGACAAGCTGCAGGACCCATGCTTACCGCCGCGCGAATCATTCTACAGTTCGTTAACGGGTGAGACTGTATCCGAGAGCGATTACGCGCACGCCGAGACTGTCTGGCAGCGTTTCGAGATTAGAACCTTGGGCGAATACAGCGACTTGTATTTGAAAACTGATGTCTTGTTATTGGCAGATATTTTTGAAAATTTTCGCGAAAGTTGTATCAAGAGTTACGGATTAGATTCAGCACATTATTATACTCTACCTGGTTTCACATGGGATGCAATGCTAAAACATACTAAAATTACATTCGAATTGCTCACAGACATCGATATGGTTATGTTTATCGAACGCGGTATACGTGGGGGTTTAAGCCAATGTTCCGGAAGATACGCACATGCCAATAACAAGTACATGTCATCTTACGACGCATCGGAAAAGTCATCGTACTTGATGTACTTTGACGTGAACAATTTGTATGGATGGGCAATGTGTCAGCCCCTGCCATACGCTAAATTTCAATGGGTCGAAGATGTTGCGAATTTTGACGTGTCTTCAATCCCGATCGATTCACCTACGGGATACATTCTTGAGGTAGATCTGGAATATCCGCAACGTCTGCACGACGCTCATGCCGATCTACCGTTCTGCCCTACGCGTGCCAAACCACCTGGTTGCAAGCAGGACAAATTACTCGCGACGGTATACGATAAGCAGCGTTACGTTATTCATTATCGCAACCTGCAACAGTGCACGCGACACGGTCTTCGTATTACAAAGATACACCGCGTGCTTCAATTCGCTCAATCTCCCTGGCTCCGCGATTATATCGAACTCAATACACGGTTTAGAACAAGCGCGACAAACGACTTTGAAAAAAATTTGTACAAATTGATGAACAACGCGGTATTCGGTAAAACTATGGAAAATGTACGAAATCACGTGGATGTAAAACTTTTGACACATTGGGAAGGGCGATATGGTGCGGAGGGACACAGATAGTCTCATTTATCACATTCAATGCGATGATATCTATGAGTCCATGAAACACAATATCGATAGATTCGACACGAGCGATTATCCTACCGACAATCCATATAATATGCCGCGCGTAAATAAGAAGGTTCCGGGGCTGATGAAGGATGAAAATAACGGTGCGATAATGACCGAATTCGTAGGTCTTAGAGCGAAAATGTATGCACTTCGCGTAGACGGCAAAAAAGATACGAAAAAGGCGAAAGGCGTCAAGACCAACGTCATAGCCAGAACGATAACTTTCGACGACTACGCGCAATGTTTGCATAGGGAGATCGAAATGATTCGCAGACAATCATGCATACGGTCTAAATTGCATAAAGTGTACACCATTTCGGAATCTAAAATCGCTCTAAGCCCACACGATGACAAGCGGCATATCGTACCCAATTCGATCGACACTCTGCCCTGGGGTCATTATAATATCCCATTGTAAAATAGAAATTGTATTTATTGTATAATATAAAATTATTTGAGAAAGTATAAAATAAAATTATTATTGTGTTTATTCTATTTATTGTGTAAAATATAAATGGTGGAATTAATGTATAAAAAAATTGTTCACGCATATATATGTATCATTGTATTTATTGAACCATGTATTATTATGCTACAATACATTATTTTTATTTATCCAAGAATTGTGTGATTTATCAAATCCCAACCACTTGACGTACACCTTATCCCCCTTCCTACGTAAGACTTTTTCCACTAGATACACATCAGGATCGGTGACGCGTTGCAGCTCGTGTTCATAGAATCCTCCGGCAACAGGTTTTCCACAGGAATCGACCAGCAGATACGTTGCAGGATTAGTTGCTTGTACTTTGGCTATCTTGAACACCTCCGTTGTCCAATTCGGCGTATAGCCTTTATCGAATATGGTTTTAAATTTGCTCACGCGCACAAACTCGCCCAACTTGAATCTCGCTGGAGCAGCGATCTTTATGTTGCTGTATACGCTGGCTAGCAGCTTATCGGCGATCGCAGGGGTAACATCGCAAGGACGCATTCCGATGGTTCTATGTTTTCGTGCGTTATACTCTGCAAGTAGACTTGGTAGAGCATCGGTCCATCTATAGGTTCCATTGAGCGTAAACAGTTTCCACATATTGTTTTTCAAAGTTCGATTGAAACGTTCTACGACGGAGGCCTTCATCACAGAATACGTCGAATAATGATTAACGTTATGCTTTGCCAAGAGTTTCTGCACATCAGCGTTGTAAAATTCTTTTCCTTGATCGGTTTGCAAATTTTTCGGATATCGATCTCTAAATATCTTTGCAAACGCTTTAGTCACCTCAGCGCCACTTTTAGTCTTGAGCGGCAACGCCCATACATACTTGCTCAACACATCGATGACGGTGAGTATGTAGTGGTGACCCTGGTTGAATCGTGAGTATGGACGCATTTCTACAATGTCAGCTTGCCACAGATCATCGTATCCATGCACTATGACACGCCTCCGCGGAAAATGTCTTCGAGCTGGAGCATGCAATTCCTCAACGAGTTGTAGCTTCTTGTGGCCGTGGTTTTCTTTACTCTTGGATTTCGATAATGGCTGCATGTTTGATCGCAGAGGTGTCTTTGACACGAATGATGCGATAATTATCAGGCACGTTCATTAAGTGCTCCCAATCGGTCCAGGGGCAAGTTCATCCGCCTCGCATGATTCTCCTTCGCAGCGTTGCTGCGGGATAGAATTCGACGCCTGCGATATCTTTTGAACGCTGTTTTGCAGCGTCAGCATATCTCTTTGAAACGCGATCAGTTTCCTCTCTAATTCTTCCTGCCGCTCTCTCAAAAGTTTAATGTTCTTTTCCATGTATAGTTTATTGACGGCATCGGTGTCAGCCACCGGTTGAGCTACGCGTCGTATCTTGCATGATTTTGCATCAAAGTCGGCACCAACCACGCAAAGAGCGTTATCTCGCATGTAATTTCGAAGCAAACCACTCCATTTGTAATAGTCCATTCTAGCTGCTCCACCCTTCTCGAGCGATACCCCAAATTTGTTGATCGGCATCTCGATGCATACAGTGCACATCATTGGCGTGCGGCTTAATTTATATAATGAGGCCTACCTCGCGTAGTTCCTCGACAATCGATAGAATTTCGGGATCATGAGAGTTGTTACCCGCCTGACGTGACGCTTCCAGCAAACGCAATCGATCCACCAGCTCGTTGGGATCGTCCCAGTGTACGTAATCGATCTTGTTATCGTTTACCACCATGGCTCGTGGTGTCCTAAGACCTTTCCCTGCTTTATTGACTGATGTGCGTGGGATTAGCGGTGCAATTACATGTCTGTACTTGTATCCCTTGTTGCTCAATATGGGATTTTTAGCACCATGACCGCGTCTGTGGGCATTCGTCGCCAGCAGTATACTTTTGTATTTTTGTTTATCAGCATCCGTGTATATAGCATCATTGGGAATTCTCTTGAAAATCAGTTCGTAAAGACCGGATGTTCCTCCGTATCTTACACCATCTATGATTATATTATCATCCTTGTCTATATCGAAAGCCTTATCCCCAAGCATCGTTCCACTATTGCCAAAGTATACACCGTACACATAGTCCATTGTTGTATCCTTGTCACCACTTAGGATCGCGCTCATGTATTTTTGCCCCAGCGGACCGAAATGACTGCGAAACGTTTCTTGTCCCTCGGATGTTTGAAGTTGCTGTCTGATAGATGTTACAAACGACTCATTGGGACTAGTTTCAAAAACGTCGTCATCAATGGTTGCGAGCGATTGTACACTGGGAAATGTACTTATTGGTGTGTGAGGAACGGGAGACTCGTTTGATGTAGCATTCCGTCGTTTATGCTTCGATTGAACTGGTGTTGAGGTTATGGGTGAATATTCAGACGACATGTGCCGTTTCCTCTTTGTCTTGCGCGATGTGTTCCCTTTCGGATGGATTTTTTTAGGCGTTAATGTTTCATTCCCTTCAACGTCTATGCTCATCGGTGGTGATGTGCTAGCTTCTGTCGCTGAGGTATTTTCCACAATATGTTTTAAGGGTTCGACGATAGGTTTGAAGTATCTCTCCAACGCGACATCTTCCTCCATCTTGCCTGTCTTCAAAGCCTGATGTTTCTTGCGAATGGATTCGCTAGTTTTTGCAATTTCCTTCGCTATTCTCTCGCGATCCTTAATCTCCAGAGTATCGATATCAATCATCGTTGTACCGCTGACGTTGCTTTCCCACCGATGTGTTGATGACAATTGACCGTCTCATGGTACGGCAAACTCGTTAAATCCCTTTCTGTAACGTCCATTGGACATCGCGCTATCCTTGTCTATTACCACGAAACCATACTCCCGTTGCCAACAATTACGACACAAAGCGCAGAAATCCTCGTAAGACATGTCAGTGTTTACGTGATCGTTGTACACATGTTTCAAGTTGGTACCATCCTGCTTAAACAGAATCAACAGATTGGCATTGTCGCGTATAAGATGTTTGGGTATCTTTGCATACGTCTGACAGAGATAGAAGCAGTCAACGTTTGAGTGGCGCCCCATTGCAAAGTATTCCCTTATCGTATCTTGCTTGTCGCATGCCACGTCATCAAAGATGAAAATAGAATTCGGAAGCGATTCGCACGGTGGGATGACGTCACTGTTATTCGAAAACGTAAAGTAGCCAATTTCATCTATCGGAGTCAATAAATTCTCCAAATACTGATATTTCGGCTGTTGCAACGACTTGGAGTACACGTACACGTTCTCGAAGCGGACGCCGTGAGGACTTTCCAACAAGCTCACCAACACGTTTGTCTTTCCGCAATTTGATGGGCCACAAACGAGGCAGCGTATAGTATTTGGTAGCATGCTACCATGTCTGCGTCTTGTTTTCGAAGACATCACTCGTGATTTATCGTCAAAATTTGTCACGCGTATCGTTACAGGTTGTCGCACGAATCGCATCCTCTCCGCAAACTGTGAAAAATGATTTTGATACATCGAAGCGCCCTATTTATAGGTCCGCATCGACACAAAACAGCTCAGTATTCAAAATGCTTCTGATCCTGTCGGATAATTGCGATATTCGAGACCTAACCTCTGAGCAGTTGAAATATATACCAAAGATTATTCTACTCCGAGAGTTTGGGAGACACATTGATCAGTTGTGGGACAGACTCCCCGAGCACATAAAAGCCGATTCTGAGGTTCGGCAGTATCGTCGGTGTCTGGAGCATTATAATCGTCCTTGGCAGCGAACGCATATCGACGGTCCAGCACCATTGATTAAAAACTGTAGCGAATGTCGCCGACGAGAGTAAAGAAAGGCTGTGGTTTGTTAAATCGAGCGATAAACGCGCTACCTATCGAATTACATATTCCGGGATACCAGTTTTGCGGTCCAGGAACACATCTGGCAAAACGATTGGCTAGAGGGGATCAAGGCATCAATCCGTTGGACGCGGCGTGTCGCGAACACGATATTGCATATTCGCGCAGCAACGACCTCGGCGAAAGGCACGCGGCAGATAAAGTTCTCGCTGACAAAGCGCGAAAACGCATCGTTGCGCGAGACTCGACTCTGGGTGAAAGAGGTGCTGCTACAGCTGTTTGGGCAGCTATGAAGGCCAAGACGAAAATCGGAATGGGGATGAAAACAAAACCCCGCAAAAGTACTCCAAAGAGAGCGCCGAAAAAGCGGATTCTTCCGGTGGCAAAACGGGGTGGTATATTACCACTTCTCCCGCTGCTAGGTGTTCTCGGATCATTAGCTGGTGGAGCGGCGGGGATCGCCAAGGCGGTAAACGATAATAAGGCGGCACAACATCAGCTGCAGGAAATGCAACGTCATAATCGCTCCATGGAAGGTCGCGGACTTTATCTCGCACCATACAAGCGTGGACAGGGAATATCGAAACGAAAAAAAAAAACGTCGAAAAAAAAATAAAAATGCCCGCGGGTGTAACTACCGATGCACAATTGGAGGAATTGGCAAAACGTATGCGTATTCCATTCTTTAGAGGTGTTTTTATGCGAAACGCGCTACCAGTCGGAGGAGTACGTCGAAACGAGAGCGGTATTGTAAATTTGGACAATGTCGAGGGGTCGGGGACTCATTGGGTGGCATATGCGAAGAGAGGGTGTCGAGCTATATATTTCGACAGCTTTGGAAATCTTCGACCGCCCAAGGAATTGGTAAAATATCTGGATAAGGATGCTGTGAAAATTGAATACAATCGAACGTCTTATCAAAAGTACGATCAGAGCAATTGTGGACAACTATGTCTACGCTTTCTACAAACGATCGATACCAAATTTAAGGATTGACTTCCCGCCACTCTGATTCAGTACTAATCGAGCCGTACAGTTCGGAATATGTCGTTAAAATTCACTCTAACCGGCAAGAGTAGCACCCTCGCGGTGAGCTACTTTCCACCCATAGATTTGAGCGACGATGATTACGAGCTTGGTCTAACAACCTTTGAAACTTATCACACCATACCAAACATCGACTCGAGCAATGATAAATTCTACTTCACCGTAAACTATGACATCAGCAACAGCGTCGACACCACTCCTGAATACATTACGATTCCCCACGGCTCCTACGAACTAGACGCCATTGCCAAGTATTTGAAGCAGCGATTACTCGAGCGATATCCTCAAAATCTCGACGGTACCGATGGTGGTGACAACGATGCGTATCCAATAGTGTTGCGTCCCAACAACAACACCATGAAAAGCGAACTGTACTGTCGGTTCACCGTAGATTTTACAAAGCCTAATAACATTGGATCGCTACTGGGATTCTCGACGAATCGGGTATTAGAACCAGGACGGTGGCACGAATCGGACGATCCAATTAATATCATGAACGTGAACATTGTTCGTACAGAATGTAGCGTGACCGCTGGCGCGTACAACAGTGGGAGGCGTGTACATACGATACATGAATTTTCTCCGAGAGTTCCACCAGGATATAAGATATCGGAAACGCCCGCGCAGATCATTTACCTTCCAATCACCGCACGGATCATTACGGATCTAACGATACGCGTTGTGGATCAAAACGGACGGTTGCTCGATTTTCGAGGTGAAGAGATTACCATCAGATTGCACGTACGACGGCGACGACGATAATACATGTGGTGCGAACGAAAGAGATGCTTGTATTGAACGACTCTAGAAACCCGTTTCTTCCAAGTGAAATTGTTTACAACTGCAACAACAACTGCAACAGCTCCGATCACGCTAAAAAGAAGAGGCTCAGTGCTGCGAACATTGCATTTTTGAAATCATTGGGATCCATTGTGCGCATTTAGGTTGAAAAATGGTTGACATTCTAAGTATTGGAGGGAAGCCGACGTTTGATGACCGCATCGTCAAGCTTCAGACTCACACATACAACCCATACGTCAACACAACGTTTGGATACAGCGATGAGATAAGAATACCGATACAACAGCAGGATTTATACACATTGCCGTGTGAAAGTTTTCTCTATGTGGAGGGGAAATTGAAGATAAATAAGCCAAAAGATGCATTAACGGTGACGTTGGGAAATAATTGCATGGCGTTCTTATTCGATGAGATTCGATACGAGCTGAATGGCGTGGAGATTGATCGCAGCAGAAACGTTGGAATAACTAGCACGCTTAAAAACTATGTATCGCTGACATCTGGCGAAGACAAAAATATGGAGAATGTTGGATGGGGGTTGAAACGGCGGGATGGGCCAATAGTGAAAAGTCATTTCAATTTTTGCATCCCACTCAAATATTTGCTGGGATTTTGTGAGGACTACAAACGCATGATTATTAATGCGCGTCACGAATTGATTTTAATACGATCGCGCAACGACAACAATGCTCTGATAGGATCGTCGATGTTGGAACCAGAAATTGAATTGGTTAAACTACAATGGCGGATGCCCCATGTGACGTTAAATGACGTTAATAAGCTATCGTTGCTACATACTTTGGAACGTGGACAAAACCTGAGCATTTGTTTTCAATCGTGGGATCTGTACGAGTATCCTCTCTTACAGAGCACGACCAAGCATTCGTGGGCCGTGAAGGCATCTGCACAGCTGGAGAAGCCGCGATGCGTGATCCTTGCTCTACAGACTGGTCGAAGAAATGTGATGAGTGAAGACGTTACTATGTTCAACAACTGCAAATTGGCCAATGTAAAACTTTTTCTCAACTCGGAATTTTACCCATATGATGATCTGAACTTGGACTTTGACAAGAATAAGCACGCCATCTTGTATCACATGTATATGCAATTCCGTAAATCATATTATGGGTATAGTGGCTGAATTTTTACAATTTGGCCCCCTCGTGGTAATTGATTGCTCGCGGCAAAATGAGTCGATCAAGAATGGCACCGTGGACGTGCGCATAGAATTCGAGTGTAAAGAGAATGTGCCTGCAAATACTACAGCCTACTGTGTGATTCTACACGATAGAGTGGTTGAATACAATCCATTGACAAACATGGTGCGCAAAATAAATTAAATTACCACGCTACTTGACCGCCCTCTCCTGTATGAAATTCGCAAAAAAATTTCATCGTGAAAATCGAGATGTTTTACGAGAAAGACTGCATTCTCTCGTCTGTCTTGGAAGCGAGTGGACCTCCAAATTGTATCGATAATGGCTGTACCAACGTTCGTTGACATGCAAGGGTTCATCGTTGATGGAAGATTTGTCGTCAAGGAAGTGGCTGTCCTACGAATGGGAACAATTCTCTCGCACTATATTTTTGGGAGTTCGATGCCGCATTATCTTCTTTCGAAATCTGACAAATCAAGCATCCGCTGGTTAACGGCGAAACATCATGGGTTACGCTGGGACGATGGAGAAGTTCCATACAGTATGGCTAAACGGCTAATTTCGAAAGCTGTAGCTGATGCGATCGATGAAGAAGAGGATGACACGTGCAATGTCGTATATGTTAAAGGGCTGCAGAAACGCGACTGGCTTGCGGATTTCCTCGATGAAAGTACGAGAGCAGACGCGGTCATCGAGACGCTGGACATTGACTATGAGGATATCAAATCTCTAAATAAGCTAAATGTAGTTAATACTCTGCGATGTGGTAGACACGCGAAACACTGTGCCATGCAAAATGTATTTAAAATATTCAACTGGTGGTCTAAACACCAGGGAAATTCATAAATAAAATATAATCAATTTTTTAATACGTATAATTTTCTTCACCCTCACCCAACCCAACCTCATGCGTTTGATGTCCGCTAGATTAAGACGATACTTATGCAGAAGTCGTTCGATACACGTTCGATTCACGTTCAAAGCCGTTCGATTCACGTTCGAAGAGGTACGATTGACGTTCATTACATGTTCGAAGTGGTTCATTACATGTCCAATACACGTTCAAAACCGTTCAATACTCGATCAAAGTCGTTCAATACACGTTCGATTCACGTTCGATTCGCGTTCGAAGTGGTATCATTCACGTTCGAAGAGGTACGATTGGCGTTCATTACATGTTCGAAGTTGTTCAATACCCGTTCAATACCCATTCAAAGCCGTTCATTACCCGTTCAATTCACGTTCGATTCACGTTCAGAGTGGTACGATTCACGTTCGATTCGCGTTCAGAGGGGTACGTTAGACGTTCGATACCCGATCAAAGCCGTTCAATACCCAATCAAAGCCGTTCGATGCATGATCAAAGTGGTATGATAGACGTTCAATACCCGATCAAAGCCGTTCAATACCCGTTCGATGCACGATCAAAGCCGTTCAATATCCGTTCAATATCCGTTCAATACCCGATCAAGGTGGTATGATAGACGTTGGATACATTTAAGTGATATGGTCTAGTCGAATGATGTGTCAGAGAAGAAGGGAAAGAAGATGCGTGTGAATAAGGAGAGGACGGTCAGCGAAGAAGAAGATAAGTACATGGAGGAGGATGGTCAGCGAAAATGCAGGTGGCTTGTGATGGAGATGGTGAAGAACAAAGGCATCCTACTTTGCAAAGCTACGCACTTCTCGGTTTCATGATAAGATTTTAGATGCGAGAGCCAGGAGATGCAGCGAGACCAGTTGTCTTCAAAGCTTGACAGGCAACAGTTCTTAATAGTTAACTTTTTTTTTGTGTGAGCCAAGTTTTGTTACAATAATGGGAATAACGCGGATAGCACCAGAGTGCGACCCCGAGGTATGTACATAACAATATTTTCAACATTTATCGCGTTTAACCGTTGGAACCAAGTGCTCTTAAATCGGGGGTTCGTCTTCCGAGGGTTAAAATGTCATTATTATATCCTAGATTTCTATTTTTCTAGCAATCGCCACCGCCGTCGCCCACCTGGTCGTCGGATTGGGGATTGCCGCAGCCGTCGCCGCAGCCGTCGCCGCCACCGCAGTCCCCACCGCTATCACCGCCGCCGCCTCCGCATGTATGTAATACTTTGTATTGGTGCGTGCGTTTGATATTTATTATGTTTGATGTGTTAATATTATATCAACGTTTGCGTATGTGTTCTAGGACATACCGCTGCATGTCATGCAGGATTGGTTGGCGGAATTGGAGACGTGGGCGCACCAAGTTGCGCCCATCGGGGTCCAGATGCGGCGGTTGGGGCCGGTAATCGGTCCCATAGCGGCGTGGTCGCGGCAGCGCGACCCTCCCCCCCCCCCCCCGACCGATCACGACCATCACCTCCATTGCCTCTATCACCCCCTCACCCCCATCGCCACCGTCGCCCCTACCACCCCTATCACCTCCCTCCCCACCTCCCCCCTCACCACCACCCTCATAGTTTTTTTTCTTTTATATATTTTTTTCATATTCTTTTTTATATTCTATTTTTATGTGCTATTTTTATATTCTATTTTTATATTTCTATTCTTATATTTCTATTTTTATATTTCTATATTATATATATATATATATATATATATATTCTATATATATATTCTATATTCTATATTATATATTTATATTCTATTTTTCATATTTCTATTTTATATTTATATTTATATTTATATTCATTTATATTTATATTCATTTATATTGTATTGTATTTTAATTTATATTTTAATTGTATTTTTATATTTTTATATTTCTATTTTTCTATTTTTATATTCGTTTTTTATATTTTTTGTAACAATATATATACCTTAAACACATATTCTGTCCCCATTTTATTTACCCGTCTTCCTCCTCGCCACATAATTTTAAGATTCACGCCTTCTTCACACCGCTACATGATGGTTGCTCCAGAGGAGTCGAATTACGCGAGATCGCGTGATACGCGGCGGCGCTTGAAATACTGTTATCTATAGAATGCATGCGACTGTACCACTGTGTATTGTTGTCTTCTTCCCTCCCTTGAATTTAAGCTTTAGAATGCATGCTCTCTCTCTTTCCCATCCATCCGAAGACGCGGTGTGTAAAAACGCCGATCTTTCCCGACATTGCCCGACATCGTCCGATGAAAAAATAATGTATTATGCTTGGTGACGCTCTGTATATGTACCATTTATTAAAGACTAATGTTACAGCGTCGGCGTTGGGGGAGTTGGTTAGGCGGCTGACTCGTACCGCGGAGGTTTTTTATCACAAATAAGTTAACAAAATTAAAAAATAAATAAATGAAAAAATTTTAAATTTTACACCATTAGAAAGGAATAATTTTTTCCTATTTTTGGTGTAAATTTCATTCCGATATGTTAAAAAGAAGACCCGAATGGCGCAACATAAGTGAATCCGGCCCACTGTGCGCCAGCTTCCTTATCCATACGGGTTCTCAGCTTAATTTAATAAAACAAAAAGGTATAATCCCTGAGATGATAATAAATAGCAATATCGTTTATAAAATCACGGGTGTCGGTTCAGGGGATGTACTTACCCGCGGAGAAGTTATTATTAAAGTCCATCACGCCGACGTGAGATTCCAAATCGTTGATGACGACCTTCCTATTCCTGTGACGGGAATATTAGGAATGCCGTTCTTGGAAAATCAAAATGCGATAATGAAGTTTGGAAACGACGAGTCTAATAGCCTTCGGATCGGTGATGGGGAATTCTTCCTTCTTTCGTCCTCCTCCTTTAGTTTACCTCCTCGTACTAGAACCCTTATTGCTCTGCCTGTCAAAGATTATGGAATTAAAGAAGGTTACGTTAGGAGATTGACCACTGATCCGGGCGTCTATATAGGAGAAGCGTTGGTCACTCAACGAAACGGGTCTGCCAAATTATATGCAATTAATACTACCCCAAACCATGTTACTGTGACTATACCACCTGTTGAGTTAGAGGCATTCACGGAGCGTCCACCTTCACCGCGTTCGTCTCGCACAGGAAATCCTAACGTGGATCAGTCAAGGGCCGATTCGAGTAGATTAGTCCAGATAGCTAAATTATTGGAATTAAATGGTTTAAATGAGGACGAACAAGCTAGTATCCTGGAAATTGTTAAAGAATTCCCTTACCAGTTTTACCTTCCATCCGATAAATTGAATTCCACAAATACAATCCAGCATTCGATTGAAACTGTAAACGAAATCCCCATTAACACAAAACAGTATAGGTTTCTTCCTATTCATAAGGAGGAAATTAAGAAACAAGTCACTGCATTGCTGGAAAATAATATCATTCAACAGTCAACTTCTCCTTATAACTCACCTGTTTGGGTGGTCCCCAAAAAATCAGACTCCACTGATGAGCCACGTTGGCGCATGGTCATAGATTACCGCCTGTTGAATGAAAAAACAGTTAGCGATGCTACCCACTTGCTAATATAACAGAGATATTAGACCAACTCGGAGCAGCGAAATATTTTAGTACCCTTGATTTGGTTTCGGGTTTCCATCAAATCCCTATGGACCCCAAATCTAAGCCAAAAACCGCTTTCTCGACCCTCCACGGTCATTATGAATTTAACAAAATGCCTTTCGGCCTAAAAAATGCCCCGGCCACTTTCCAGCGATGCATGGACTTAGTCCTATCGGGTCTACAGGGAGTCGAGCTGTTTGTGTATATGGACGACATTGTCCTATATGCCGATTCAATAGAAGAACATTCTCGAAAGTTAAGGAGATTACTAGGCCGGTTACAGAATGCAGGGTTAACATTACAGCCTGAGAAATGCCGATTCTTACGACGCGAAATTACTTACTTAGGTCATAGCATTTCTAGTGATGGAGTGAAACCAGACCCCGGGAAGATCAAAGCCGTGAAATCCTTTCCCATCCCTAAAACAAAAAAGAATATAAAACAATTTTTGGGCCTGGTTGGCTATTACAGACAATTTATTCCTGATATGGCGAAAAACGCCAAACCTTTAACGCGATTATTGAAAGCGGATGTCCCCTTTATTTGGGACAGCAATGTTCAATCTGCCTTCGAAAATCTACGCGATAGAATTTGTTCCGAACCATTATTACAATTTCCAGATTTCAAACGACCCTTCCTTGTAACTACTGATGCTTCAAATTATGCTGTGGGAACTGTGTTGAGCCAAGGCCAAATAGGTAAAGACCTTCCTATTGCGTACGCGTCGAGAACGCTTAACACTGCAGAAATCAATTATTCCATCATTGGGAAGGAATTACTTGCCGTTATCTACGCCGTTGATCATTTTCGACCTTATCTGTATGGTCAACAATTCACGTTAGTAACCGATCATCGACCGTTGGTCTGGCTTCATAACATAAAGGACCCTATTTCTCGCATCATGAGGTGGCGGATTAAATTAAATGAATACGACTATAACATAGTATACAAACCAGGGAAAGTAAATTCGAATGCGGATGCATTGTCCCGTAACCCTCCGGACTGTATCAATATTAATGAAATTCCTTCTTCATCAGTCTCGAACCTTCCATCTAACTGTACCACAACGGACTGTACTGATACTTCATCCTTTAGGCGTTTGCAAGGGGTAGTCGTAGGCGCCGACGACGTGCCACTTGTAGACTCTGGAAGGGTGGAGGATACGGACTGCAACAGGACATGGGAAAATAATGAAAAGATAATTGCTACCATTTTTCTTGCCCATGCTAAAGAAAGCAACGGTCAACCTGAGGTCTTAGTTCAAATAACAGTGACACTCACCTTACGACGGGAATAGCTGAGACGAGTGAATCTCCCGTTAGAAATGTAGTAGTTGGAGGATCGCTCTCGAGAGATCGTGAGGAGGTGCTCCGACCCGGCTGTCTGTTGGACATCGGAAAGGCCGACTTTGAAGGCATCCTGCCACAGAAGTCGCTAGGAGCTGCCCACGTACCTCAGGGCTCAGGCTCGTCTGACCTGGAGCATCGGATAGGCTGTAAGCACCCCGTCCAGGTACGCGACCTGCGGTCCGCGGCTTGTGTCTGGTTAGGGGCTGACGAGCCAAATTTAGAGGCTGAAATATGCCGGACTTTATTTGTGACCAAGCGCGCAGTTGATGAGACACGATCCTCCGTTGATGTGGCCTCAGGAAACAGTGACCTAAACAAACAGAGTAACCTTAGAGTCTTAATGACAAAGACTGCCTCAGTAACACCAATCATTCATCATTCTTTTCCTCCTAATATTATCTATTCCAAAGATTATCTCTATATGCGCAAAGATAACTTTATTCATTTCTTTTCTCTCGACCACGAAGTTCAATCACAAATAACTAAAGATTTGTTAGAAAATGATAAATTCTCCCTCGAACAACTTAGACCACATAACCCCAATGTCGGGAAAACAATGGTCTTCCCTGATACAAAACCCCTTACTTTTCATCTTTTCATAAAATCATGCGCAGTAGAACCGGTAAACCATGTCCATCTTAAATCCTCAATAATTTCACTTAAACACCTTATGGATACCCTGAATGTAAAGACAATTAGCATCTCTAAATACAATAATAATGTCGAGCCTATTTGTTGGGACTACATTGAGCACCTTTTAAAAGAAGAATTAAATAGTTCCGAGTATACAATGACCGTTTGCACAGGCGAGGTTATAATTCCCCTTCCATCTAGGAGGCCTCTTATTATTAAAGAATTTCATGAATCCGTCGTCGGGGGTCATCAAGGTATCCGTAAGCTTTTTGATAGAATCAGAGAAGATTTCTACTTGCCACGCATGGGAGAGGAAATAAAGAATTTCGTCCGTTCATGTCCAAGTTGCCAGAGGAACAAAATCCTTTTCTCTAAGACCAGACAGTCAATGCGAATAACTGACACTCCTAAAAAGGCATTTGAAAAGGTACAGATGGACATTGTGGGGCCTTTGCCATTAACAAAGAAGGGTAATCGGTATTTGTTAACACTTCAAGATAATCTTACTAAGTACTCCGACGCGATCCCACTTGTTAATATTGACTCTGTATCCGTAGCCTTGGCTCTGGCTGAACAATTTATCAGTAGATTTGGGTGCCCTCGAACAATTCAAACCGACCAGGGGAGTAATTTCGTTAGTAACATTATGAAAGGTTTTTGTAAAATATTTAAAATACAAAGGATTACCTCAACCGCATTCCACCCACAGTCACTTGGATCTCATGAGCGGGCACATCTCGTATTTACTGATTACCTGAAACATTACTGTACTAAGACCGATTGGGATGATTGGATTCGTTTTGGCATATTTTCTTACAATACGTCTGTCCATGAAGCTACTGGTTTCACTCCTCACGAGCTTGTGTTTGGGGTAAAGGCGATTATTCCCTCAGAGTTCGTGAACCAAGTAATTCCGCGAACATTTGTTAACCATTTGGATGAGTTGTTTTCAAAAATAAGTACTACACAAGCTATAGCAGCGGCAAATCTAGAAAGGGCAAAACAGAAAAGCAAATTAGATTATGACAAAAGAGTCAATTCCTGTAAATTCTCTGTAGGTGACGATATATATCTATATAAAGAACCAAGAACTTCGAAATCTAGAGACGCGGTAGCGTCTCGACGCCAAGTACATGAAAGAAAAGACACCTTGTATATGCCTGTCGCTGCCGTGTATCTTTACTCGACGCACAGCTATTCCAACCTAACCTGAAACTTATTTCATTAATATCTCATCACGCCTGCAATATTTTCTAAATTTAAAGGCATTTTTCTTATGTAAACCGCATATAAGCTTTCGAATAAGACCAATTACAATAAAATCGGTCCACGCATGACAGAGATATCGTAATATCATGTCATGGATCTGTCAGAAACGGTAAGATTTTTCTTCTGGTTCTTCTCCCAAATTTTCGTCGACATAATACGTATACGCGTTACACACACACACCTTCAGCCAACACATGTTTCGTTCTTCGTTCGTCGACTTTCGGGATTATTCGGCGGGGATCGTCGTCCGTCATTGTACATACATATATATATATTATTTTGAATTTTATAACCTACCAAGTGCTAAGTGTCAAATAAAGTAAGTTGTCCGAATTTGGAATGGCACGAGTTTTTACACTACATACGAGACTGAATTATTGTCTCAATTAATAAGGTAAGTCGCCAAAATTTTTTTAATAGATTTCTTATGTAGAGTCGCAGACTTGGGAGTTGTTCGGAGATGGTTCGACTGCGAAGCATCTCCTTTCACACAAGTTTCTGGAAATTTGTATCATGCATGTACAAAATAATATATTGTAGTAAAAAATTACATTGCATTTAAATTGCCAGATACTTGTTTTTGTATATACCAGCAATTTAGAGTTTTTATGTAAAGTTTATTATATATTATAGAAATGAAGGGGACGCACAGGTCTTGGATAAAAATGAAGGGGACGCACAGGCTTGAATAGTAGAATTGAAGGGGATGCACAGGCTTGGATGGATAGAAATGAAGAGAATGCACAGGCTTGGAGGTTGTCCGGAGAAGATTAAATAGATATATAGATAAATATAGATAGACAGAGCATCTTGTTTCGCACAAGTTTCTGGGAATTTGTCAAATAAGGTAAATCGACAAAATTTGTTAATCAAAAGACATAGCATTAAGAATTATTAAGAAAATAGATTATGGTGTACTGCTTGCAATGTAGAGCAAGTCACATTAGTTAAGAAAGTACCCTGAAAACACATCTCCCTTGATGCTTTTCAATCTTTTGTGAAAGACATTCGTAATACTTTAATAAAATCCACAGTAGTTACACGCTATTCATTAATTTTTTAGATTCCCATTATTTCAATTCACCAATAAACATACTAAATTATTATTAGTTTTATTCCAACACCAATAAATTGTGCGTTAAAAATATTGGATCTCCTCATTCATTTTCGCTGAATTATTACCATTAGCATTTAAATTTCCTGCAACAAGACTTTCTGCCATACGCTCTCACCTGCTTTGGATACATTATGTAGTCTCTACACTCACTATAGCAAAAGGCCACTCTATTTCTATAAATAATTAATAAGTTCTACGTTAAGTTGTATATACCCTGATAACCATCTGACGCCAATCTGACATCAGATTGGTAGCAGAGTCTGGCATGAGAGCGCAGAATCTGACGTCAGATCCGTAGTCGTCTGTGTCCGCATTTGGCTGCGTTCTGAGGTACAGAATCTGATGTCAGATTCTGATGTCAGATCGGCAGCAGATGGACAGCAGATTCTGCCGTCTGCTAGGCACAGCCAACAGCGCCATCTGAGGTCCAGAATTAACATACAATTCCCTACGCGTGACGTCACATGGCCGCCCCTACGCGTGACGTCACACTAGGTGTATCCCCACCCTTTCTACTGCTCGTAGAGAAGTTTTGGAGCAGATTCTAAGATTCTGCTCGCAGGTTATATGAGCCGCAGTTTATTAAATAAGTTCTTTATTTTTTTTATAAAGGTATGTGTTTATTCTTTAATATTACAAGTACAAAATATATATAAGTGGCACATATATTAACATTTAATATTTACATTTGGAAATGGTGATTCTAGATGCAAACATAAGCCAATTTTCCCGAGAACGAACTTTTATTCTACATTACATTTTTATTTATATAGATTTTCGACTTATTGTTTTTGCATAGAATCACCATATCCCTGCTTCTGTTAACTCTGAAAAGAAATACAACATTAGTATAAAATTGAAACGATACTGGGAATGTACCGATGAATATTTTATTAAACGTTAAGTACTTTATTTCAGTGATGCTAAAGTAAAGTGAGCACTGAAAAGTACTGTTTGGTTTAGTACGTTTTAAAAGACTGGCGCTGAAAAGTGCCGATTATTGTTCCTTGTGAACGTCGAGAGGTTGTTCCCGTTGGACTCGATTAAAATGGGCACTGAAAAGTACCGTTTGGTCTCTTCGCCACTGTAAAAGGAGACACATCTCAACTTTTAATGGGCATATTTCGTGAAATAAAACATCTGCCACAGTTCTTCAGACGTCATCAGCTTCTTCTTCGGGCTGCTGGTCGCTCCAAAACTCGCGGCGCCTTTGCAAGGCACTTGGGGGGGCTGCTGTCGCCCGTGGACCACACCTCCTGCTGCGTACTCTTTCTTTCGCGGTCCGCAGTGCCCGCTGCATATACAGGGTGTCCCACGGTAGACTGGACAGTGCCGTAGCTCCTAAAGTATTGGAGATAAAATTTTTTAAAAAATAGGGAATTGCATGGTTCGAAGGGGCTACAAAATTAGCCCGAACGAATTTTTTTTCCGATTATTATTTTAAAAAATACGATGGTCAAGTTCGGTTTTTCAAATGGAACTATTTTTTTTGAAGTCCTGAGTTGATAGTGCGTTCCAAGACAAATTCAATAAGCATCAATGTATACACTTTATTTTCACTGGTTTTTGAGATATTGCGCTTGCAAATTTACTGATTTTCACTGCAAGAAACTCCTCTGGAATAGCAAGGACCGGGGTCGGTCTTACTGGCGCCACGGGTGGCACTGCCTGTTGAAATAGATACCTACCTGCGAAAGGTCTACGTCAGGCCCAAAGGCTGGACAATTCTTTTCCGCCAGAAATGCTGCTTAGGTAGGTACATCTGCGGTATCGAGAAGCGCATCGTTACTTTTATTTCGCACTTGCTTCTACGCTCGGATGGCCGGTTCTTTTGGGAGGGATGCAAGTTGGATTGGTTAGGTTCGGAGGAGTGATAGTTGCTAGACTAAATTTCAACTATAGGGAGCAGATTGTATCAGAACCAATCGGATTTGCATCCCTCACAAACGGCTGCTAGAGAGCAAGAGGCCCTCTTCACAGCAATACCTTCTTCCCAATGCCCACCTTCTTTCGCACGGAATACGTCAACGCATGGTTTTGTTTTGATATCGAAGCTCATGTTTATACTCGAGAGGACCACGCGTCGACAGCGGGCTACCCCTTTTCTTACCGTGTCTCTCCACGAGGAGTATTGCCGATGGATTGTAGAAGCGCAGATGTCTGGATGCCAGTTGTTGAATTCAGGAGACGATAGAAACACTTTGTTACAAAACACACATGTACTATAATTAAAGTAAATCGTATTCCTCTCGGGCAGGAGTCGCCCGACGTTCGTCAAGAAGATGCGGCCTGGTACCCCGTGGCGAGGACAACCCTTCGCTGGGTCTCGCCCGATTTTTATGGCTTTTTCCGGAAAAAGGTACGAATCCTGGGCCGAACGTAACGAATTGAGGTCGAGCCCCCGCAGTCGAGGGTGAAATATCCATTACAACATATTAAGAAATTCTTTTCTTCATCGTATCGAGAGGGAAGTGACGCCAATGGATTCCTTATGTTTTTCTGACGAAAATCATACCAAATATCATGCAAATCGGACTACTTTGACACAAGCTATTTGTATTCCCTATGTAAAAGTTGTCCGATTTACACGACATTTGGCATGATTTTCATCGGGAAACCACAAGGAATCCAACGGCGACACTTCCATATCCATACGATAAAGAATAAAGAATTATTTTATTTCCGAAACAGATACAGGGTAATTATGGAGGTACGCCCGTCAAGGAGATGCGGCCTGGTACCCCGTGGCGAGGACAACCCTTCGCTGGGTCTCGCCCGATTTTTATGGCTTTTTCCGGAAAAAGGTACGAATCCTGGGCCGAACGTAACGAATTGAGGTCGAGCCCCCGCAGTCGAGGGTGAAATATCCATTACAACATATTAAGAAATTCTTTTCTTCATCGTATCGAGAGGGAAGTGACGCCAATGGATTCCTTATGTTTTTCTGACGAAAATCATACCAAATATCATGCAAATCGGACTACTTTGACACAAGCTATTTGTATTCCCTATGTAAAAGTTGTCCGATTTACACGACATTTGGCATGATTTTCATCGGGAAACCACAAGGAATCCAACGGCGACACTTCCATATCCATACGATAAAGAATAAAGAATTATTTTATTTCCGAAACAGATACAGGGTAATTATGGAGGTACGCCCGTCAAGGAGATGCGGCCTGGTACCCCGTGGCGAGGACAACCCTTCGCTGGGTCTCGCCCGATTTTTATGGGCATTCGACCCTCGAAGGGGTTCGAGTGCCTATTAAGAAGTGAGAAATCTTCGACTAGCGCATTTCTCATCGGATCTCTGCGAAAACGACACACATCGATTCCTTATGTTTCGCCGATGAAATTGACACCAAGAACGACGTACTTTTGACCATAATGATGGAAATTCCATGAAAAATCGTTTTATATCATTTCAAGCTGACTTGACTTGGTTAAGAATAGTCCGATTTACATGAAATTTGGTATGATTTTAATCGACGGAACGCCAGGAATCCATTGGCTCCACTTCCCCTTCGATACGATGAAGAAAAGAAGCAAACATTTGAAATCCAGAACATTTCTCACTTCTTGATGGTATTCCAAACCCTTCGAGGGTCGAAAGCCATAAAATTCGATGGGCACTGCGGGGTGTTTGTCCTCGCCGCGGGGTGACGGGCCGCATCCTTTGACGGGCGTTGCTTCAGAATCACCCTTACCTGTACTAAAGTGAAGTAGGAAAATATAACTCAATTTTTAACTTCAGTAGTCTTTTATTTCGCACTTGCTTCTGTGCTCGGATGGTCGGTTGACTTCCAACTAGGAAATAGTGGGTGATATAAATTTTTTCTTTCATCATAATAATTTCTTATTTGCATATTATAACCATTCTCTGCACAGTACTTATTTTTAGGTGTCTCCTGCTAAAGGCGCGATGCACGCTCGCACTCGCCTTCGGTTGTCTTTCGGCGAGCACCGTGGCGATCTTTACGCGCGACGCGGAAGGGCACACACATGTGGCCATGCGCTGAGGTCCGACAATGCGTCGAGTACGGCAGTGGTTCCCATTCAGATGGGCGACTCAACATGCCGCCCCCCTTGAACAATCTCGTTCAAAAGAATGGAGCGCGTAGCTGCGGTACGGAGGCTTGGCGCCTATTACAAACATGCAGAAGATTAAATTAACGCAACATTATGACGGTAGGTTACAACTTATGAACTAGATGCGCTTCATGCAATGCGCCGATGACGCCGTCGTCATCTGGATGCACGGCGGTGATTCGTCCAAGTGGCCAGCTCATCGGTGGCGTGGTGTCCTCGCGAACGACCACCAGCGTACCCAACGGAATGTCCCGGGCCTGACCTGTGTGTCACTCCTTGCAAACCGTGTGCTCCTGTGTCGTTCATTGCGCCATCGGGTCCAAAAATGATTTCTCATTTTCTGGACTTGTTCCCAGGCTGATGAACGCCCGATCGGCACCGTGGAGAAATCGTCATCGAGGATGCTTGTCAACGGGGCGCCAATGAGAAATTGGGCGGGGGCTGTGAGCGCAATCAGGTCGTTTGGGTCGTACGATATCGGTGTTATTGGGCGCGAATTTAGGAAGAATTGAGTTCCGTGGACGGACGCGCTTCCTTCACGCTTTCCGTCTTCGTGGATGATGCTCAGCAGTCCTTTTGGCGTTGGCTGATGCGTTGACCTGGACGTTGTTCCTGGCGAATGAAGTGCTGTGCTGACACTGTCAAATTCGCAGGTCCTTGCGTTGGATGCAGTGTTTTGTACGCTGCTGTCTCCAGACTGGATCGGTGAAGATGCAGGATGCCACACTCCTCTGCCGCTGAATCCCCTCTGGCCGTGTGGATGTCGATCAAAACCCTTGTGGCACGAGATCCGGCTCGAAGGACTAATTAATGTAGAGCGTCGGTCGAGCACCATGGCGATCTTTACATGCGGCGCGAAAGGACATATGTATACATGTTCCGATTCAGATGGGCGACTCAACACCGACAGTGCATAAAATCGTCAAGAAAAATGGTTTGGAGCCGTATAAATTATTTGATAGAGATTTTGGACTACGGATTGAATTTGCGATGCGGATACTGCTGAAAATCGGATACGATGCACAGTTTGTACGAATCTTAATGATGACGGACGAATGTACGTATATTTTATACAAAGGGCATGACATGCTATCAAAATAAGACAATAACCAGTACCGCGAGTCGGTTTTAATGTGGTGTAGTATTTTCAATCGAAAAATATATGGACCTTATTGTTTCGAAAGAAATATAACAGGAGCAACATATTTAAAATTTCCGGAAAATTATGTGGATGATATTTTACACGACATGCCACTAGCTGAAGCGTAAAATTTATGGTTTCAACAAGACGGTACTGCAGCGATGAGAAAATGGCTGGACACATCATTTCCCAAGCAATGGATCGGTCGTGGTTTCATGAGGACAGCACTAGGGATTGCAATCCGGTAAATCGGTTAAATGTATTTTTCACTGATAACGTAGCAGAAATCGAGGGAATTAATGAACGCATACATGCATATAATTCCCTCGATTTCTACTACGTTATCAGTGAAAAATACTTTTAATCGATTTACCGGATTGCAATCCCTAGTGCTGTACTCGTGGAATTCGCATTTAAGGCGGCTGTCCTTCCACGTGTCCCCCGTCATTAATAATACAATTTAGTATCCGTCGGCAAAATGCTGTTTCAACGGTTTCCAGCATCTCAGGCGGAACATTTTCACACGCTTCAATGATGCGTGCTGTTAATTCGGCTTTGTTTGCAACCGTTGTTGCAAATATTTTCTCCTTCATATATCCCCATAAAAAAAAGTCGCAAGCCGAAAGATCGGGGGATCGTGGTGGCCATGCTATTGTTCCATTTCGACCGATCCAGCGGTTGGGAAATGTGTGGTTCAGCCATTCCTTTACAATATTGGCATAATGCGCCGGAGCACCATCTTGCTGAAACCATAAGTTTTGTCTTTCTTCCAATGACATATCGTGCAAAATATCTTGCAGATAAGTTTGTAACATTTGTAAGTATGCTTCTCCCGTTACATTTCTATCGAATATGTATGGTCCATATATTTTCCGATTGAAAATACCGCACCATACTAACACTGACTGGCGATACTGACTATTGTCTTCACGTATCCAATATGGGTTTTCACTGGCCCACATTCGTGAATTCTGATGGCATGTCATACCATTTGTGTAAAAAATACACTCGTCCGTTATCATTACATTCCTGATGAACTCTGGATCCTCTCCGAGTTGCTGAAGTACCGACAACGAAAACTCAATCCGTGGTCCGTGATCTCGAAGAAATAATTTGTGCTGTGTACTTGGTTTGTACGGCTTCAGCCCATTTTTCTTGACGATCCTCTGAATGGTCGACTTCGACAAACCACAATTCGCTGCGACCTGACGAATCGAAGTTTTCGGGTGCGCATGAAAAGCTGCTACCACATCAATCTCTTCTTCTGGTGTGTGGCTTTGACAATTTTTTTTTTGTCGGTGGACACTCCCAGTGGCTTCAAACAATTGAAAAATGTGTTTTACCTGAAAACATACCGATTTGCTGTAAACACATTAATTGGTACAAAAAAGATAAAACTGGATATTTAACCCTTTCATTGTTCAGACCATACGTCGTGCGTGCATGGGTAAAATTAAGTACTGTGCAGTGGTGAAAGGATCATTGCGGGAGGAGATTCTATCGTGAACAATTGGACCTGCATTCTTTCCAGATACAGGGTGATTCTGGAGCTACGCCCGTCGAAGGATACGACCTAGTACTCCGTGACGAGGACAACCCTCCCGCAGTGCCTCACCCGATTGTATGACTTTCGACCCTCGAAGGGGTTCGAGTGCCTATTAAGAAGTGAGAAATCTTTGACTCGCGCATTTCTCATCAGATCTTTGCAAAAACGACGTAATTTTGACCATAATGATGGAAATTCCACGAAAAATCGTTTTATATCATTTTAAGCTGACGTGACTTGGTTAAAAATAGTCCGATTTACATGAAATTTAGTATGATCTTCATCGTAAAAACACAAGGAATCCTTTAGTGCCACTTTCATATGGATACGATAAAGAATAAAGAATTATTTTATTTCTGAAACAGGTATGAACCCTCGGCCGACCGTAGCAAATTGAGGTCGGCGACCCACAGTCATGGGCTGAAGATGTGAAATATTCATTACAGCGTGGTAAGAAATTTTTTATTCTTTAGCGCACCGATAGGAAAGTGGCAACAAAGGATTCCTGGCGTTCTCGCGATTGGAATCATACCCAATCTCATGTAAATCGGACTACTTTTAAATAAGGAATACAAATTGCAAATTACGTCGTTCTTGGTACCAGTTTCATCGGTGAAACATAAGGAATCGATAGGTGTAGTTTTTGCAAAGATCTGATGAGAAATGCGCAAGTCAAAGGTTTCTTACTTCTTATTAGGCACTCGAACCCCTTTCGCGGGTTGAAAGCCATAAAATTCAGTCTGGCACTGCGGGGGATTCTCCTCGCCACGAGGTACCAGGCCGCATCTCTTTGATGGGCGCAGCTCCAGAATCACCCTGTACTAGTTTTTCCATCTCTACACAGTACCAAAGAGTTTCTTTTCACTGTACTCTTTTTACCAAGTCGCGTTATTTTGATAAACAGCGAAAGCGGTAACCCTTTCGGGACAAAATTCATAACTTCTGAACTAATCAGCTTTCGTCCTAGGTACCCTAATACTTTTTTAAAGAGAATATAAAAATGCATCGATTGGGGTATAAAAAAATATACAGCTCCATTAAAAAAATTAAGGCGATCTTGATTTTTCAGTGAATAAAAAGATTTTTTTAATATTTACTTTTGCAATTTGTTGTCAACTGAATACTGACTAACTTCTGTTCGAAACATTTTTTTATCAAATTATTTTTATCGCGTGTATCGCGTTTGACTGCTATTTTAAAACTGAAGACAGCATCCAGAATGGAAAATTCATGGTAGATATCGTATAAACATACGGGAAAAAACATATTGGATGTGTAGATTAACATAAGTGTCTTATGCCTTCGCGGGACGCACGAGAGGAGCCCCAGCGACTAAGCTAAGGGCCGAGCGACGAACGTCTTGATAATGATTTTGGCTATTTTTTATGTTTCGTGGAAATTCGAGCAGTTGAAATTGGCGTCAATATGAAGTTTAATGATCCCTAAATTAATATACAAAAAATCACGGAGGTATTTTTTGGTATTTTTTTAAAAGTCCCATCGAAGTTGATAAACATTTAACATAAAGAATTAGTATAAATTGTTAGTATTGTAAAAAACTGACTCGGCAGTTTTGAAGGTATGACAGTATTAAACACAACCTATAAAACCCAAATGAAAAGCATAAATCATCTGTCAATAGTACGTGTTTGAGAAAATGTAACGAAATTTGTAATGAATTTCTCGTATCACTTTTGGGGCTCCTCTCGTGTGTCCCGCGAAAGCATAAGACACTTATGTGAATCTACACATCCCATATGTTTTTTCCCGTATGTTTATACGATATCTACCATGAATTTTCCATTCTGGATGCTGTCTTCGATTTTAAAATAGCAGTTAAACGCGTTACACGCGATAAAAATAATTTGATAAAAAAATGTTTCGAACAAAAGTTAGTCAGTATTCAGTTGACAATAAATTGCAAAAGTAAATATTAATAAAAAAATTTTTATCCACTAAAAAATCAAAATCGCCTTAATTTTTTTAATGTAACTGTATATTTTTGTATATACCAATCGATGCATTTTTATATTCTTTTTAAAAAAGTATTAGGGTACTTAGGACAAAAACTGATTAGTTCAGCAGTTATGATTTTTGTCCCGAACGCCCATACACGCGAAACACTGTGGGCCGTAGCGAAAAGGGTACAATCGTGGTGTCGGCTCGCGGTCGGTAGCGGCGCCCCCGCGGACCGAGGGGCCGTAGCAAAAGGGTTAAAGATCCAGTATTTAACTGTATGTATTTCAGTAAATGAAGATAAAGACTTACGGTTTGCGGGCTTGGTTTTGATCGATCGGGATGTCTGCGGTGAAACTCTGCACACACTCGACGGTACGACATGCGTCCCTCCCCGCGTATAAGAACTAACTCTACTTTGTCTTTTATCGTTAGATACATTTTGCCGATATTTGTTACCAAATGCGTTTCCGCGAAAGAACTGAGAAGTGGGTCTTTACCGTGAATGTCTAAAGACTTCTGATCCACAGACTGTTTTCTAAGTCCAAGGAAAAGTCGCAAAAGATGCCATTGGCCCTTTCGAAAGAAAGAAACTTCTTCCTAATTGGTTGGAAATATCCATGGAGATGGTTAAAAGATGCAACAGGGAAATTTTTATGGTCAACGGAAAAAAAATTGTTAACACCCACCATTTCCTAGGTGGGACCCATCCTGGTCATCCGAACGTAGAAGGAAATGCGAAATAAAATACTACTTATTCCGTCTTAAGGGGCAAAGAAGAGGGTAGCTCAGAATGAAGAGAAACTCATTTCTTTAATGTTTACGATTGGCAATTTAGTATTTTCGAGGGACAGTTTTTCGACATCTGTTGGGTTTCTACTCAGAAAGCAATCGAACATGCTGTCTTCTTGACTTTCGACACCTTTCGCTCTGGGTTAATGCATGTAGGTAGTGCTGCGTTGGTGGATGGTCCCCTCAATAATTACGGATCGAAAGGTACCGTTGTACCTGGCCACCGGTTCGCGGGACATTTCAGTCATAAACCGCGACCACGGCGAAACACTCCGGCCGTTCAGCGTGTTTAATTTATGGGAACCAGATGTGGCATTTTTCTTTTCCCCCAGCTAAACTTTCTACGTTCGGCAGGCCACAACCCGTGCCCCGCTACAATATAAATAAATTATAATGATGTACTCGACGCTGACCGTGGCGAAAATTAATCTTCTGGTCCACACGATGACAGAATGAAGATGTTCCTATGTTACATTGGAGAATGTTTCCCTCGCAATGGGGTAGGAAACAAAATTACTCTAAAGAAGTGCTAGTACGTCTCGTGGTGAGACACAGGAAAAAAAAGGATAGTCCGCTGAGCCATAAAATTTGATGGGCACTGCGGGGTGTTGTCCTCGCCGCGGGATGACGGGGTAGCTGGAGAATCGCCCTTATGAAATAGAGGTGGAAGATGCCACATCTGGTTACCAAAAAATAACCGGACTGATCAGCCGGGTGTCTCGCCAGGGTCGCGGTTTATTGGTGGATTGTCCGCGCGTCGGCGGTAGGCAACGGTACATATTACGGGTCCGAAGTCATCGTACGCACTACCCACCGACAGAGCAATATACAGATTAACTGAGACTGGATAATGTCACCACGTTTTTTATTGGCCTTTACAAATTTGGCAAACAGATGTTGTCGAAACGTTCTTGGGGAAATAATAAATTATCGATCGTAAAGAGCGAATGAATTTTCGCCAGGCTCTGAGTTTGCTTTTGTTCCGACGCACGCGAGAAAGATGACACAAATATAGGAATTGAAAAGTATTATCCACCGTCAATACGCCTCGTGGAGAGACACAGTTAGAAAAGGGGTACATCGTTGAGTGCGCGTGGTGCCGCCTGTATCGCCCTACTTCCAAATTAAAGACGGATTCCTTACCTCGATCGAGTGTAAACACGCGTTCGAATTTCAAAACAAAAGCACGCCAGACGTACAGGGTGATTGTCTCTGTGCGCCTGATCCGCGTGGCAACCGTGACGAGGTCAACCCCCGTGGTGTCTCTCCGAAGATATGGTTTTCAACCCTCGAAGGGGTTCGAGTACCTATTAAGAAGTCAGAAATCTTCGAATTCCTCACTTCTCATCAGATCTGTGCGAAAGCGACGCCAACGGATTCCTGGCGTTCCGTCGATTAAAATCATACCAAACATCATGCAATTCGGACTAATTTGACACCAGCTATTTGTATTCCTTAAGTACAAGTAGTCCGATTTACACGACATTTGGCATGATTTTCATCGGAAAACCACAAGGAATCCATCGGCGACACTTCCATTTCCACACGATAAAGAATAAAGAATTATTTTATTTCTTAAACAGAAACAGGGTAATTCTGCATTTACGCCCGTCACCCCGCGGCGAGGACAAACACCCCGCAGTGCCCATCGAATTTTATGGCTTTCGACCCTCGAAGGGTTTGGAATACCATCAAGAAGTGAGAAATGTTCTGGATTTCAAATGTTTGCTTCTTTTCTTCATCGTATCGAAGGGGAAGTGGAGCCAATGGATTCCTGGCGTTCCGTCGATTAAAATCATACCAAATTTCATGTAAATCGGACTATTCTTAACCAAGTCAAGTCAGCTTGAAATGATATAAAACGATTTTTCATGGAATTTCCATCATTATGGTCAAAAGTACGTCGTTCTTGGTGTCAATTTCATCGGCGAAACATAAGGAATCGATGTGTGTCGTTTTCGCAGAGATCCGATGAGAAATGCGCTAGTCGAAGATTTCTCACTTCTTAATAGGCACTCGAACCCCTTCGAGGGTCGAATGCCCATAAAAATCGGGCGAGACCCAGCGAAGGGTTGTCCTCGCCACGGGGTACCAGGCCGCATCTCCTTGACGGGCGTACCTCCATAATTACCCTGTATCTGTTTCGGAAATAAAATAATTCTTTATTCTTTATCGTATGGATATGGAAGTGTCGCCGTTGGATTCCTTGTGGTTTCCCGATGAAAATCATGCCAAATGTCGTGTAAATCGGACAACTTTTACATAGGGAATACAAATAGCTTGTGTCAAAGTAGTCCGATTTGCATGATATTTGGTATGATTTTCGTCAGAAAAACATAAGGAATCCATTGGCGTCACTTCCCTCTCGATACGATGAAGAAAAGAATTTCTTAATATGTTGTAATGGATATTTCACCCTCGACTGCGGGGGCTCGACCTCAATTCGTTACGTTCGGCCCAGGATTCGTACCTTTTTCCGGAAAAAGCCATAAAAATCGGGCGAGACCCAGCGAAGGGTTGTCCTCGCCACGGGGTACCAGGCCGCATCTCCTTGACGGGCGTACCTCCATAATTACCCTGTATCTGTTTCGGAAATAAAATAATTCTTTATTCTTTATCGTATGGATATGGAAGTGTCGCCGTTGGATTCCTTGTGGTTTCCCGATGAAAATCATGCCAAATGTCGTGTAAATCGGACAACTTTTACATAGGGAATACAAATAGCTTGTGTCAAAGTAGTCCGATTTGCATGATATTTGGTATGATTTTCGTCAGAAAAACATAAGGAATCCATTGGCGTCACTTCCCTCTCGATACGATGAAGAAAAGAATTTCTTAATATGTTGTAATGGATATTTCACCCTCGACTGCGGGGGCTCGACCTCAATTCGTTACGTTCGGCCCAGGATTCGTACCTTTTTCCGGAAAAAGCCATAAAAATCGGGCGAGACCCAGCGAAGGGTTGTCCTCGCCACGGGGTACCAGGCCGCATCTCCTTGACGGGCGTACCTCCATAATTACCCTGTATCTGTTTCGGAAATAAAATAATTCTTTATTCTTTATCGTATGGATATGGAAGTGTCGCCGTTGGATTCCTTGTGGTTTCCCGATGAAAATCATGCCAAATGTCGTGTAAATCGGACAACTTTTACATAGGGAATACAAATAGCTTGTGTCAAAGTAGTCCGATTTGCATGATATTTGGTATGATTTTCGTCAGAAAAACATAAGGAATCCATTGGCGTCACTTCCCTCTCGATACGATGAAGAAAAGAATTTCTTAATAAGTTGTAATGGATATTTCACCCTCGACTGCGGGGGCTCGACCTCAATTCGTTACGTTCGGCCCAGGATTCGTACCTTTTTCCGGAAAAAGCCATAAAAATCGGGCGAGACCCAGCGAAGGGTTGTCCTCGCCACGGGGTACCAGGCCGCATCTTCTTGACGAACGTCGGGCGACTCCTGCCCGAGAGGAATACGATTTACTTTAATTATAGTACATGTGTGTTTTGTAACAAAGTGTTTCTATCGTCTCCTGAATTCAACAACTGGCATCCAGACATCTGCGCTTCTACAATCCATCGGCAATACTCCTCGTGGAGAGACACGGTAAGAAAAGGGGTAGCCCGCTGTCGACGCGTGGTCCTCTCGAGTATAAACATGAGCTTCGATATCAAAACAAAACCATGCGTTGACGTATTCCGTGCGAAAGAAGGTGGGCATTGGGAAGAAGGTATTGCTGTGAAGAGGGCCCCTTGCTCTCTAGCAGCCGTTTGTGAGGGATGCAAATCCGATTGGTTCTGATACAATCTGCTCCCTATAGTTGAAATTTAGTCTAGCAACTATCACTCCTCCGAACCTAACCAATCCAACTTGCATCCCTCCCAAAAGAACCGGCCATCCGAGCGTAGAAGCAAGTGCGAAATAAAAGTAACGATGCGCTTCTCGATACCGCAGATGTACCTACCTAAGCAGCATTTCTGGCGGAAAAGAATTGTCCAGCCTTTGGGCCTGACGTAGACCTTTCGCAGGTAGGTATCTATTTCAACAGGCAGTGCCACCCGTGGCGCCAGTAAGACCGACCCCGGTCCTTGCTATTCCAGAGGAGTTTCTTGCAGTGAAAATCAGTAAATTTGCAAGCGCAATATCTCAAAAACCAGTGAAAATAAAGTGTATACATTGATGCTTATTGAATTTGTCTTGGAACGCACTATCAACTCAGGACTTCAAAAAAAATAGTTCCATTTGAAAAACCGAACTTGACCATCGTATTTTTTAAAATAATAATCGGAAAAAAAATTCGTTCGGGCTAATTTTGTAGCCCCTTCGAACCATGCAATTCCCTATTTTTTAAAAAATTTTATCTCCAATACTTTAGGAGCTACGGCACTGTCCAGTCTACCGTGGGACACCCTGTATAGTTGAAAGTCCGATCGGAGGGGCTTGTTGAAATGCGGGTTCCCAGACACCGCTTCTGAAAAAGTAATGCACGCAAAGTACATTAGTATAATTATTTATAAAAACATGAATATGCTTATTGCTTCGTACCGTAAATCGCCATAGTAATACGGGCGTTGTACAACGGCCGTTGTCCCGTTCGGCCGAACCACGTGAAGGCCGTTGTCACGTCGTCGACAAGTGCCTCCTTCATACAAAAATCGACCGCGGCCTTCAGGCTGAACCCACCCACGTATTTTAAATATTGGACCTAAACAAAGTAAGTAAATATTGATGTAAGTATGTATTATATAAAAGTAAATAAAAGCATAATTTCGCTTTCACTTACAACATTGGAATATGTTTGGTCGTCGATGGTCTCGAAACAGTCCACCTCCTCCGGTGACGAGAGAGGAATGATCGCTGGTTTCCTTGGTGGACCGTTACGGGTGAGTTGCACACATTGGAGAACATTCTCCAATAAAGTATTCATTCTTCTGCAAGCAGAATGGATGGAGGCGTAACGTATTAATAAACACGATAACATGCAATACTTACCTTAGCTCCGTCTCGACGCTCGCCGTGCGGTCTTCCAGGCTCCTGCGAACATGAACATTTATAATAGAAAACGTCACACTATCAATATTTTTATAACAAAAAAAAGAAACATGTAAATTTACCTATTAGCAGGAGGTTGTATGTGCACTGTATGGTGCTGAAACGGCTCATTCTGAATGACCGTGGCGCGTGCAGAGGACGTCCCTGGATCGTGATGATCCCTTATTGTTGCGAGGACAGGAGCACTGGCAGCAGCAGGACTATTCTGCAACATAAGAACGTTACTCGGATTAGTCGTAGAAAAATCCTTTGACGTTGGTAGATAATTATTTGATTCCTGCAGGATTGTCCTCAAATCCTGGATATCCTGATCGATGCTTTGCTTCGGCATGGCTGACGTCTTCTTTCTTGGAGGTTCCTCCTCCGAAGAAGTCGTCTGATACCTCGCTGGTTTGGCGACCACACGCTTCTCTCGCTGCGACATGTTTGGTAAACCTGTGAGTAAAAGTACATATTACAATTCTTAGCAAAGGTGTGTTGGCTGTTTTTCCTATTTTACATGCATACATGCAATATTAACCGAACCCAGGTAATGTATTACTCAATAATTCGAGTGTAACTCGACAAAGGCTATAACAGTAGAAAATGTAAAAAAGTGACCCATGAAGAAATATTCGAACCAAACGATAAAATAACTCATCAACAGAGATTAACAAGGATACGTGTAAATATAATATTACTTATGAAGAGCAATACAAAAGGAAAGTATAATACAAAAGAAGAAAATGTAAATATTATAGAGCATGCCCCTCACCAGAAAATAGTCGTAACTTACCAAAAACAAGAGACGAGGCTAGAAATGGAAGATTTTTTTTTTTTTTTTTTTACATGGTGGAAATCCCTAACGGATACCTCACCCCCATGGCAGGGGTGAGATTATGTGGGGCTTGCACCCACTAAAACCACCATGGTGACCGCCTGACGCGAGAAGCTACACGAGGGAGTGGGACTGACAGCGAGATACATCCAGCGAAAATAAAAGTGGAAGAATTTAAATACTATGGATCCTACGGCTTCTCGCTGTGCGTAATAACACCAACGATATACCTACGGGGTTCTAAGAGGTTTGTGTCAGTGGACATACTACAGCGAAAAGGCATTCTATAACATTTGCCACGAACCTGATCGGGGGAGATATATAAAATTTCGTGGCTCAATGTGGCGCATTTATATATGCCAAGAGCCGAAGACTCTATGCCGACATCATAAAAATTATCGACTTCTAAAAATTTTTTGATACCCAAACGATACGAGTCATTGTCCATGCCAATAGTGAAAATTATGCAGATCGAGCCATCGTCTGAGATGCAACAATTATCGCGTACATTTGTGCCTAGAGATATGTTATTAAATTCTATCTTACGGTACTGAGAACAATTGGTGTCATTCGTAAGGGGTCTAGATACACGAATAGAAAAATCGACATTACGATGAATGTTTGTGCCATGTGATTGTATCTCCCTCATTCTGTTGGAAAATTGTTGGAGAGGAAGAGATGGCTTATTAAGAAATTTTTTAAAAATGGACATGTTGTTTTCATAGGGAAAAGCAGAACATGAATCTAAATTACCAAAACGTCTGACATCGTTGGTTAAGTGAAGAAGACCATGGACGTTATAACTATTAAAAGTTGGGCCATATAGGTTTTCGGTACGAAGAACAAATTTCTGTAAAGCTGACTCTGCGAATCTCAAGTGGGGGCTCGATGGAGATTCTGCAACCAAAATTCTTATGGCCGCATGTAAAATTAAGAAGTGCTTGTATATTTCATCGTTGAGTACACCATACAGTACAACCGGCCCTGTATATAGAAGGAACTGACGAAACTCGGTCGCCTTATATTTACAATATTCCTCAATAGCTCTGGGACGTCTGGCAAAGTCCAAGGGACAATATCTTGCGAGATTGTTGAGTCTCGTAGATATCACAGAAATATTCAGTGCGGGCAATTTTGACAAAAATGTAAAGCTTCCAGATACCCACGCGGACAAAAGTTTCTTCATTACGCCCAAGCATACAAGGTGCATATACTCGAACGGAACTTGGGAAACCATTCCTATCGGTAGCGATGCCAATGGGCTTGGACCTTCTTTGTGATGGTTCTCGTGTAACCGTTTAGGGTATTCCTCATCGGTACGAGGAGAATCATCTATACCATCGAAGGCATAATGCTTACCGTTCAGGGTACCAGAAACCATACATTTGGAACAGGGATATTGAGACATATGCCCAAAATGATTCAACACAAATGCTCGAGCTGGTGCGTCAGCTATGAAACATCTCAGACGTATGGGCAACTTACTGCCATGAAAATTTATACCTCCGTTGGACATGATGGCTTTGACGTTTGCAATAAATTTCTCAAAAAAAATATTGGGATCGTGTGGTTTATGGCGACCTTTATAGATTCCTACCACTATTGGCTTTATACGGGGAATATTTGAAATCCTACATTGGATGGGCCAGAACTGAATGGAACCTTTGTCCACACGACATCCGTCGGTATGAAAATCTAATTCTAACTCTCTAACAAAAGATACGGACAAAGGGAGACTTTTAACAATTTCTGTTTCCAGATCGAAATGAATGTATTCTCCTGGTTCCACGACGAATGTAACAGCAGGATTACGTGGCGTATCGAGAAGTGTTCTAACATCCTGAGGCAACTGGGAAAAACAGGAATGCGTTCGAAGGAGAGATAATATATTATTTCCTTGAACGTGTGTTAAATTGCTGTCTACGAAACAAGACGCTAAACGTTGGCGAAAAGATGGCTCGGAGAAAGTATCACAGGACAATGAAACTGTATCATGAATTGAAGAAACGCGTGACGTGGAAGTAGAAGGACCGGCGTCTTCTACATTGATATCGCGCCTAACACTGAATCTATCCGGGATAAAATTAATAGGAACGGACGAACTACAACCTGCAGATGTGCTAGCAGCATCTCGCACGTTAGAAGTATTATCCGCTACTCTACGAACGGTGTTAAATTCAGGACGGTATCGCGCGCGTAACTTTTCTCGCATCTCGCGTATAACCCTCCTTTTTTGCCTCGCCGACAATGCGTGTCCGGGTTTCCGCGACGTAGACAACTTGAAACGATTAAATTCCATAATTACTTACGTCTTGCGGATGTCTCGGGATGATATTCGTACTTTTTAATGCTCTGGAAATTCTTCGGATCTGCCGTCGATGACTGCCACCTCAGAATGAACGAGAATTCGAAACAAACGCGAACTGGGAAGTAGAGTCCCGACCAATCACGAATGACCGCAAGGCGGCGCAGCCAATCCGAGCGCTTTTTTTCCTGCACAAAGGGTACCACGTCGAATAAAGGGTACCACGAGGTAATATTTTGGCGGTACACTGGACTACGCTCGGATTGGCTGCGCCGCCTTGCGGTCATTCGTGATTGGTCGGGACTCTACTTCCCAGTTCGCGTTTGTTTCGAATTCTCGTTCATTCTGAGGTGGCAGTCATCGACGGCAGATCCGAAGAATTTCCAGAGCATTAAAAAGTACGAATATCATCCCGAGACATCCGCAAGACGTAAGTAATTATGGAATTTAATCGTTTCAAGTTGTCTACGTCGCGGAAACCCGGACACGCATTGTCGGCGAGGCAAAAAAGGAGGGTTATACGCGAGATGCGAGAAAAGTTACGCGCGCGATACCGTCCTGAATTTAACACCGTTCGTAGAGTAGCGGATAATACTTCTAACGTGCGAGATGCTGCTAGCACATCTGCAGGTTGTAGTTCGTCCGTTCCTATTAATTTTATCCCGGATAGATTCAGTGTTAGGCGCGATATCAATGTAGAAGACGCCGGTCCATCTACTTCCACGTCACGCGTTTCTTCAATTCATGATACAGTTTCATTGTCCTGTGATACTTTCTCCGAGCCATCTTTTCGCCAACGTTTAGCGTCTTGTTTCGTAGACAGCAATTTAACACACGTTCAAGGAAATAATATATTATCTCTCCTTCGAACGCATTCCTGTTTTTCCCAGTTGCCTCAGGATGTTAGAACACTTCTCGATACGCCACGTAATCCTGCTGTTACATTCGTCGTGGAACCAGGAGAATACATTCATTTCGATCTGGAAACAGAAATTGTTAAAAGTCTCCCTTTGTCCGTATCTTTTGTTAGAGAGTTAGAATTAGATTTTCATACCGACGGATGTCGTGTGGACAAAGGTTCCATTCAGTTCTGGCCCATCCAATGTAGGATTTCAAATATTCCCCGTATAAAGCCAATAGTGGTAGGAATCTATAAAGGTCGCCATAAACCACACGATCCCAATATTTTTTTTGAGAAATTTATTGCAAACGTCAAAGCCATCATGTCCAACGGAGGTATAAATTTTCATGGCAGTAAGTTGCCCATACGTCTGAGATGTTTCATAGCTGACGCACCAGCTCGAGCATTTGTGTTGAATCATTTTGGGCATATGTCTCAATATCCCTGTTCCAAATGTATGGTTTCTGGTACCCTGAACGGTAAGCATTATGCCTTCGATGGTATAGATGATTCTCCTCGTACCGATGAGGAATACCCTAAACGGTTACACGAGAACCATCACAAAGAAGGTCCAAGCCCATTGGCATCGCTACCGATAGGAATGGTTTCCCAAGTTCCGTTCGAGTATATGCACCTTGTATGCTTGGGCGTAATGAAGAAACTTTTGTCCGCGTGGGTATCTGGAAGCTTTACATTTTTGTCAAAATTGCCCGCACTGAATATTTCTGTGATATCTACGAGACTCAACAATCTCGCAAGATATTGTCCCTTGGACTTTGCCAGACGTCCCAGAGCTATTGAGGAATATTGTAAATATAAGGCGACCGAGTTTCGTCAGTTCCTTCTATATACAGGGCCGGTTGTACTGTATGGTGTACTCAACGATGAAATATACAAGCACTTCTTAATTTTACATGCGGCCATAAGAATTTTGGTTGCAGAATCTCCATCGAGCCCCCACTTGAGATTCGCAGAGTCAGCTTTACAGAAATTTGTTCTTCGTACCGAAAACCTATATGGCCCAACTTTTAATAGTTATAACGTCCATGGTCTTCTTCACTTAACCAACGATGTCAGACGTTTTGGTAATTTAGATTCATGTTCTGCTTTTCCCTATGAAAACAACATGTCCATTTTTAAAAAATTTCTTAATAAGCCATCTCTTCCTCTCCAACAATTTTCCAACAGAATGAGGGAGATACAATCACATGGCACAAACATTCATCGTAATGTCGATTTTTCTATTCGTGTATCTAGACCCCTTACGAATGACACCAATTGTTCTCAGTACCGTAAGATAGAATTTAATAACATATCTCTAGGCACAAATGTACGCGATAATTGTTGCATCTCAGACGATGGCTCGATCTGCATAATTTTCACTATTGGCATGGACAATGACTCGTATCGTTTGGGTATCAAAAAATTTTTAGAAGTCGATAATTTTTATGATGTCGGCATAGAGTCTTCGGCTCTTGGCATATATAAATGCGCCACATTGAGCCATGAAATTTTATATATCTCCCCCGATCAGGTTCGTGGCAAATGTTATAGAATGCCTTTTCGCTGTAGTATGTCCACTGACACAAACCTCTTAGAACCCCGTAGGTATATCGTTGGTGTTATTACGCACAGCGAGAAGCCGTAGGATCCATAGTATTTAAATTCTTCCACTTTTATTTTCGCTGGATGTATCTCGCTGTCAGTCCCACTCCCTCGTGTAGCTTCTCGCGTCAGGCGGTCACCATGGTGGTTTTAGTGGGTGCAAGCCCCACATAATCTCACCCCTGCCATGGGGGTGAGGTATCCGTTAGGGATTTCCACCATGTAAAAAAAAAAAAAAAAAAAAATCTTCCATTTCTAGCCTCGTCTCTTGTTTTTGGTAAGTTACGACTATTTTCTGGTGAGGGGCATGCTCTATAATATTTACATTTTCTTCTTTTGTATTATACTTTCCTTTTGTATTGCTCTTCATAAGTAATATTATATTTACACGTATCCTTGTTAATCTCTGTTGATGAGTTATTTTATCGTTTGGTTCGAATATTTCTTCATGGGTCACTTTTTTACATTTTCTACTGTTATAGCCTTTGTCGAGTTACACTCGAATTATTGAGTAATACATTACCTGGGTTCGGTTAATATTGCATGTATGCATGTAAAATAGGAAAAACAGCCAACACACCTTTGCTAAGAATTGTAATATGTACTTTTACTCACAGGTTTACCAAACATGTCGCAGCGAGAGAAGCGTGTGGTCGCCAAACCAGCGAGGTATCAGACGACTTCTTCGGAGGAGGAACCTCCAAGAAAGAAGACGTCAGCCATGCCGAAGCAAAGCATCGATCAGGATATCCAGGATTTGAGGACAATCCTGCAGGAATCAAATAATTATCTACCAACGTCAAAGGATTTTTCTACGACTAATCCGAGTAACGTTCTTATGTTGCAGAATAGTCCTGCTGCTGCCAGTGCTCCTGTCCTCGCAACAATAAGGGATCATCACGATCCAGGGACGTCCTCTGCACGCGCCACGGTCATTCAGAATGAGCCGTTTCAGCACCATACAGTGCACATACAACCTCCTGCTAATAGGTAAATTTACATGTTTCTTTTTTTGTTATAAAAATATTGATAGTGTGACGTTTTCTATTATAAATGTTCATGTTCGCAGGAGCCTGGAAGACCGCACGGCGAGCGTCGAGACGGAGCTAAGGTAAGTATTGCATGTTATCGTGTTTATTAATACGTTACGCCTCCATCCATTCTGCTTGCAGAAGAATGAATACTTTATTGGAGAATGTTCTCCAATGTGTGCAACTCACCCGTAACGGTCCACCAAGGAAACCAGCGATCATTCCTCTCTCGTCACCGGAGGAGGTGGACTGTTTCGAGACCATCGACGACCAAACATATTCCAATGTTGTAAGTGAAAGCGAAATTATGCTTTTATTTACTTTTATATAATACATACTTACATCAATATTTACTTACTTTGTTTAGGTCCAATATTTAAAATACGTGGGTGGGTTCAGCCTGAAGGCCGCGGTCGATTTTTGTATGAAGGAGGCACTTGTCGACGACGTGACAACGGCCTTCACGTGGTTCGGCCGAACGGGACAACGGCCGTTGTACAACGCCCGTATTACTATGGCGATTTACGGTACGAAGCAATAAGCATATTCATGTTTTTATAAATAATTATACTAATGTACTTTGCGTGCATTACTTTTTCAGAAGCGGTGTCTGGGAACCCGCATTTCAACAAGCCCCTCCGATCGGACTTTCAACTATATATGCAGCGGGCACTGCGGACCGCGAAAGAAAGAGTACGCAGCAGGAGGTGTGGTCCACGGGCGACAGCAGCCCCCCCAAGTGCCTTGCAAAGGCGCCGCGAGTTTTGGAGCGACCAGCAGCCCGAAGAAGAAGCTGATGACGTCTGAAGAACTGTGGCAGATGTTTTATTTCACGAAATATGCCCATTAAAAGTTGAGATGTGTCTCCTTTTACAGTGGCGAAGAGACCAAACGGTACTTTTCAGTGCCCATTTTAATCGAGTCCAACGGGAACAACCTCTCGACGTTCACAAGGAACAATAATCGGCACTTTTCAGCGCCAGTCTTTTAAAACGTACTAAACCAAACAGTACTTTTCAGTGCTCACTTTACTTTAGCATCACTGAAATAAAGTACTTAACGTTTAATAAAATATTCATCAATTTTATACTAATGTTGTATTTCTTTTCAGAGTTAACAGAAGCAGGGATATGGTGATTCTATGCAAAAACAATAAGTCGAAAATCTATATAAATAAAAATGTAATGTAGAATAAAAGTTCGTTCTCGGGAAAATTGGCTTATGTTTGCATCTAGAATCACCATTTCCAAATGTAAATATTAAATGTTAATATATGTGCCACTTATATATATTTTGTACTTGTAATATTAAAGAATAAACACATACCTTTATAAAAAAAATAAAGAACTTATTTAATAAACTGCGGCTCATATAACCTGCGAGCAGAATCTTAGAATCTGCTCCAAAACTTCTCTACGAGCAGTAGAAAGGGTGGGGATACACCTAGTGTGACGTCACGCGTAGGGGCGGCCATGTGACGTCACGCGTAGGGAATTGTATGTTAATTCTGGACCTCAGATTGCTGTGCCTAGCAGACGGCAGAATCTGCTGTCCATCTGCTGCCGATCTGACATCAGAATCTGACATCAGATTCTGTACCTCAGAACGCAGCCAAATGCGGACACAGACGACTACGGATCTGACGTCAGATTCTGCTGCCAGATCTGGTTATCAGGGTAATTATTAAAATGTGGCTTTATATATATATATATATTTACAGATAATCATCAAAGCAGAAGATGATGCAGTGTGATCTACGTTGGACTATGTACGCACAAATTTTCACGTAGGGTGTTGCATACGCAATTATTCATTCAATGTGAGCACGTGTGATAATATATTATATATTTACAGATAATCATCAAAGCAGAAGATGATGCAGTGTGATCTACGTTGGACTATGTACGCACAAATTTTCACGTAGGGTTTTGCATACGCAATTATTCATTCAATGTGAGCACGTGTGATAATTTATATAAATAATTAGTAAATTTGTCCTATTTTTCAGTTAATGATGCAGATGAAGAGAATTATTTTAACAGCTGAAAGAGAAAGTAACTCTGCTGCATGAGCAAATGAAATAACCACATTTTTATGTATGAAAATAAAGAATTTATTTTTTTTATAATTTATTGGCCGCCCCACCACCATTGGCCCCCATCCACGACCCCGGCTCTGGCCACGTCCCCGGCACCGGCCACGGCCGCGATACTGGTCCTCGATTATGGTTCGGAGGGTGAGGGCCTGCGTCCTCATCATTTCTACAGCGGCCCAGTTTTGCCGCTGTGTCCTCACCCTCCAACCGCCCTTCTCATGGTGAGCCACGTACGGTCCTGTAATTAGTAGTAAAAACAACAATAAATTTATTAGTATTTAAATTTATACTTATTTTCAAGCATTCTAAAAACATATACAGTCGGTGTAGAAAGTATTCGTACAGCGACCAATTTAAAGTAAAACTTTGCATATCCATGTCAGTAATAAATAAATTTTAACGGAAAGCAATGATTATCAATATTCTTCGATGTTTGTAGAATAGATTTTGTATAATTCACTAATGCCAACAAATTCAAAATATTTGGGTCCAAAACAGACTTCACAGTATGGAGAAAAAAGAATACAGAGTTTAGAAAAGAAAATTTGCGACCTATGATGAAATACTGCGGGGGGTTCTGTATTTGTCTGGTGCTGCACGAGTACAGCTGGAGTAGAAGCTCTACATTTCATCGATGGTATTATGAATTATAGAGTTTATATTGACATCCTGAGCAAGCACATCCATGCTAATGCAAATAAAATGGGACTTAATGACAATTTTATATTTAAAGCATTCTGCATATAATACTAGGCAGAGGGTTTTATATAGCCCACCAAAATTTTATATAGTCCACCAAAATATTTTAAAACGCCGCACAGTGGTTCGAGTATACTACATACTAGTTGGACAAAATTATTTATTCGCGGGTTTGGGTTTATATGGGGTTCAAATTGCTTGAAAACAAACCTGATTCGTATTACAGTTTATTATTTCAATAAAAATATCAATAAAATAAAAATATGACTAATTCAATTAAGGGAAAAGAACAAAACGACAGTATTGTACTTTAAATATAATTAACAGTTATAACATTATGTCTATTCCTGTAATTTCTGAGTTTTTATGTTTAAAACCTGGTTTTTGAAATCAGTCTTTTCTGCATCGCTATTAAAATAGTGTTTTACTATATGTTCCACGTCGATCCACGCGACAAGGGTTGAATGTACGGAAAGTAGAGACTTTCTAGTTTATTTTAATCAATCGATCGATCTGCAAAAATTTGCAAAACTATATTTTTCTAATTGTTTTCGAGCGCGACGCTCGGCATATTTTTGCAAATTTTTGCAGATCGATCGATTAAAATAAACTAGAAAGTCTCTACTTTCCGTACATTCAACCCTTGTCGCCTGGATCGACGTGGAACATATAGTAAAACACTATTTTAATCCACTGAGTGGTGCTACCGAGCGTCGCGCTCGAAAACAATTAGAAAAATATAGTTTTGCAAATTTTTGCAGATCGATCGATTGATTAAAATAAACTAGAAAGTCTCTACTTTCCGTAGATTCAACCCTTGTCGCGTGGATCGACGTGGAACATATAGTAAAACACTATTTTAATAGCGATGCAGGGAAAACTTATTTCAAAAAGCAGGTTTTAAACTTAGAAACTCAGAAATTACGGGAATAGACATAATGTTATAACTGTTAATTATATTTAAAGTACAATACTGTTGGTTTGTTATTTTTCCTTTATTGATTTAGTCATATTTTTATTTTATTGATATTTTTATTGAAATAATAAACTGTAATACGAATCAGGTTTGTTTTCTAACAATTTGAACCCCATATAAACCCAAACCCGCGAAAAAATAATTTTGTCCAGCTAGCATGTAGTATACTCGAACCACTGTGCGCCGCCATAATTACCACATATCAGAGCATCTATGGGATTAATTGGACAAAAAAAATTTGTTTATACAAAATCTATTCTACAAACATCAAAGAATAACGATTAATCATTGTTTTCCGTTAAAATTTATTACTTTTAATTAGTTTTAAATAGTTTTATTAGTTTTACTTTAAATTGGTCGCTGTACGAATACTTTCTACACCGACTGTAACTTCTTAATAAAATGTGTATGCATATACCATCGGCCGTGGCCGGGTTCGCTGGTGCTGGTGCTGGTGGTGGCGGTGGTGGTGATGGTGGTGGTGGCGGAGCCGCGGGCAGTGGCGGCTCTGCCATGCTTAAGACAGCTAGTTCTGCGTCGATATCTAAATAAATTAATTTCATCATTAAATGACTGGAAAAATAAATTTGAATAAATGTAGGTGTATAAATAAATTTTTATTATTTACCATCTAATAAGACGTGCTCCATATTTTCCTACAAAAATTGATAAACAATTAGTTAACCAAAACGATCAACAGTTCATAGAAGCTGCATATGATAGAAGAAAGTAATACATATAGCACAAGGGTACGTATTGTTCCATTGCAAATTGGAAATTAGGAAATATAAAAATTTGAAAACTGAAACAGTATAGATGTGAAATTATAAAAATTACATTACATTACAAAATATGTTTCTTCTCATTACTTCACAAGACTTTCCATTATTATTATTCAATACAAAAACCTGTAACGTATTATAACATTATTTTGTGAACGATTCGCAGTTGTAACTAGTAGTAAAACAAGAAGATATTGCACAGGTTGAAGCATATTCTATAATTTATAACGCCAACGATTAGAAATATATCAAACACATCTGAGTTGAACGTAAACGAACATGGAAAGTACCACATTTTGAAAGTCTTGGGTAGGCACTTTGCCTATGTTAACTATCAATGGAAGTAGACCGTAACTGTATAGCAAGTAATACAACAAGAACATATTGGATACATAGAAACATATTTTAACTCGGATGTGTTTGATATCTAGAGACGCGGTAGCGTCTCGACGCCAAGTACTTCTAATCGCTGGCGTTACAAGTTAGAATATGCTTCAACGTGTCTAATATCTTGTTGTATTACTTACTATACAGTTACGGTCTACTTCCATTGATAGTTAACATAGGCAAAGTGCCTACCAAAGATTTCCAAAATGTTGTACTTTCCATATTCGTTTACAATCAACTCAGATGTGTTTGATATATTTCTTATCGTTGGTGTTATAAGTTATATAGATATAATATGTTTGTTGCTTGCAGAAACGATCGAGAATGGGCTGTCTCACCACGTGCAACGATGAGGCGAGCTCCTCCGCTGCTCTTTTGTTTTTTAAGGAGCCCGCTTTTGGCATAGATGCGGACACATTCTGCCGCGGGCTCTTTGAATTGTTGAGTTTTAAGCCGTGAAGCTAATAAGGGGACGCCGCGGATGTGGAAATCGCTTTTGTAACAACAGTATATATGGGGGTCGTAGTATTCATGTAGTATGAAAATACTATTTCGGCTTTTTGTCGAATTGATGTTACGCTAGGTCTTGTTAACGGTACCATAGCTAAACTTGTTTCAGTTACACGAGATGTTGATAATGACGTTGAAAAATTGAAAATTATATTACCCACTGGGCAAGAAACATATAATAGAACGCGTATGTGTTAAATTTGAAGTAATGGATAGAGCGTTCGTTATTAGAAAACAATTTCCGATTTGCCTCAGCTATGGTATAACTATTCACAAATGTCAAGGACTAAGCTTGCAGAATGCTGTCGTAGAAGCAGGTAATTCAATATTTACTTGCGGACAAATTTACGTTGCTCTTTCACGGGTGACCACATTACAAGGGCTGCATCTTATAAATTATGATCCATCTTCTGTAAAGGCACAAGAATCGACTATAATAGAGTACAATAGATTGCGAAAAAAATATAGACCTGATCTTATGACTATTTCAATTTCTAAAAACCGCGTTCGCAAAGTTCGTGATGCTGTTTGGGCAGTACCTAATTATAATGTTTCCGAATGTCAGAATACTAATGATCACATCGCGGATACCACTCAATACAACGTGAGAGGTCTCCCGAATTCTGATGGTGTGTCTTGTTATGCGAATGCCTCAATCCAATGCATGTTATATTGTTCATCTATAAGAGATAACTTATTTTCGATGGAAAAAGCTGATGATATTATAAAAGTCTTTATGGACCAATATAAATCGGATCAAAATCCAAACATAATATCATTACGGCAGTTCGCAGAGGAAAAATACGCTTACAATCAGCTGCATGATGCAGCTGAGTTTATTACCTCTCTTTGTGATCATGAGATTCTTATTAAGAATGCAGTACAACACGAAATAACAACAGTATTAAGATGTTTAGCGTGTAATTACACAAGTACTACTATCAGTACAAATTGTGTGGTACATCTTGCACTGTCCAAGATGTTAAAAAAAAAACATTTGAATTTCAAGATATAATAAAACACAATTTCACAGGATGGAAAAATCAGAAAGATCCTTGCAATAATTGTGATAATTCAAATTCAAATACAATGAAGAAAATCGATATAACTGCTTCCAAACAAATTCTTATTGCAAAATTACATTTGTTCGATCACGATAGTAGTAGAACAACGAAAGTTGAAAATTTCAACATCAAAGCAATGCCTACTACTAAAATACAATTGGTAGATCACTGTTATAAACTTAAGGCAGCGATTTTCCACCACGGTAAAAGTATTTCCGATGGTCATTACACGAGTATGGTAAGGGGTAAGGGCACAACGTGGGTATTCGTGATGATTTACGAGTAGAAAAACAAGCTTGGCCACGAAATGCTAAAAATGCATACATATTTTTCTTCGAAAGATGTTAATTGTGGTTGTTCCTTACAGTTCAATGATAAATACGTTCAGCGCCATAAGCTGCTTCGCGCACTATGTACTGCACACAAAGTACTATACATTCATATAATACATATAGATCGGCAATGCAGTGCACATGTTTTTTTGGGGAAGGTGTTAAACTTACGTAGAATTTATCCTTAATCAAAAAATAATAAAAGTACACTCGTTGAGCTGCTTTGCGCTATTCCGAGTATTCCGAGTAAGCTTTACTGGCTACAAACTAGCTTTATCTTCTAACATCACTCGATAGGCTGCAGTGCGCCGTAAACGCGTGGACGTGTAATGAAGATAGATCAGAATTTATAATTTATTGGGATTTCCTTACTTTATCCTTACTTTTAATACCCGTGACAGGGAAAAATTTGTAAAAAAGAAGAAGCTGAAGTTCTGAATCCCAAAAAAAACTTCAAAAAAGTAACAAAATATGACGCCAAGAACATGAATTAGCTTTGTAAAAAGAAGTGAGATCCCCAAAAAAAACTTTAAAAAAGTAAAAAATACGCCAAGTACATGAAAATGTCGAGGACAAAAAAGTATTATCAAAAATCACAAAAAAAAGGAAATAGTATACATGAAAAAGTCGGGGAAAAAAAAGTGTATTATCAACAAATAAATATAAAAAACACAAAAAAAGACAAAGAAACATGAAAAAGTCAAGGACGAATAAAGTATAATTAACAAAAAAATATAATCACATAAATAAAAAATAAAAAATATGATTACAATATAAAAAAAGATGTGAAATCAAAATGAGCTGCAAGTACATCACAAAAAAAAAGAAAATAATATAATCACACAAAAACAGAAAATAATATAATCACATAAAAAGAAAATAATATAATTACAATATAAAAAAGGATGTGAAATCAAAATGAGCTGCAAGTACATCACAAAAAAAAGAAAATAATATAATCACACAAAAACAGAAAATAATATAATCACATAAAAAGAAAACAATATAATTACAATATAAAAAAGGATGTGAAATCAAAATGAGCTGCAAGTACATCACAAAAAAAAGAAAATAATATAATGACACAAAAAAAGAAAATAATATAATTACAATATAAAAAAGATGTGAAATCAAAATGAGCTGCAAGTACATAAAGGTACTTTCCAACTGCGCTTAAGATGACACAACTACATATACACAGCTAAAATGATGTGTTATTCCATTACTCATATCGCGGACATTTTAATTAACCCATCAAAAAGAATCCCATTTATAAACATTGTCGTAAATTAATAGCTTTACAAAATTAATGATATACAAAAATTGCGCCAATTATAACAATGCCTATTTATACAAAGAAAAAAATGTATTAAATAATACCCATCAAAAAGAATCCCATTTAAAAACATTGTCGTAAATTAATACCCATCAAAAAGAATCCCATTTAAAAACATTGTCGTAAATTAAAATCCCATCAAAAAGAATCCCATTTAAAAACATTGTCGTAAATTAATACCCATCAAAAAGAATCCCATTTAAAAACATTGTCGAAAATTAATATTAATTTATTAATGTTCTATACTTAACTTTACAAAAATAATGATATACAACAATTGCGCCAATTATCACAATGGCTAGTTATACAAAGAAAAAATCAGAATGGTACAATGAAAAAATGTATTAAATAATATTAAGCAGATATATTTTTATACAAATAAATATTTTAATATGAATAAATATTTTATTCAAAATACTTGGCGCTGCTCTCCGAATTGGGTTTGCTAAACTGAATAAATATGTATAAATTGCAATAATCTTTTTCTTTCTTTCTTGTGCGTGCGTTCTTGGATGTGTGTATGTGCATATGCTACGAATGGTATTCGAATTAAATATATATAGAATAAATCTGACAGCGTTTCTAATACTCGTATTTATATGTATATGTTTATGTATTTTAGATTGCAGCGCCAAGTATTTTGAATAAAATATTTATTCATATTAAAATATTTATTTGTATAAAAATATATCTGCTTAATATTATTTAATACATTTTTTCATTGTACCATTGTGATTTTTTCTTTGTATAACTAGCCATTGTGATAATTCGCGCAATTGTTGTATATCATTATTTTTGTAAAGTTAAATATAGAACATTAATAAATTAATATTAATTTTCGACAATGTTTTTAAATGGGATTCTTTTTGATGGGTATTAATTTACGACAATGTTTTTAAATGGGATTCTTTTTGATGGGTATTATTTAATACATTTTTTTCTTTGTATAAATAGGCATTGTTATAATTGGCGCAATTTTGGTATATCATTAATTTTGTAAAGCTATTAATTTACGACAATGTTTTTAAATGGGATTCTTTTTGATGGGTAAACTATACGCGACGAATGTATTTCTTGATATAAAATCTCACACATAAACTAGGTTGAATATATTCTTCAGAAAAAGAAGTACGAATAAAGGATAACCGAAAGTTATCTTTCCTTAAAACTTTTAGATAATTTTTTGCCCATCACTGCCAATTGCGGATGCAAGCGGAACTGAAGGCGGCAAAGGAGAAGGTACGCACAGTAGGGAGCGTGGTCCACGAACGAAGCCTTCATCATCCCAGGAACATAGAATGCCCTGCAGTTTCTGGAAGGAACAACAGGATGAAGAAACAGATGACCTATGAAGATCCGTTTTCACGTGACAGTAAAAGTCATGACATTTAGTGTCATGACCGTAAAAGTCATGATTTACTGTCACGTGAAAACAAAACTTAAATGCAATTATTTTTCAAAAATATGCTTATTAAAAGGAGAGGTGTGTCTCTTTTTACTGTGGCGAAGACAACAAACGGTACTTTTCAGTGCTTATTTAGCTGACTATAACGTGAACTACCTCTCGACGTTCGCAATGAACATCAATCGGCACTTTTCAGCACCACTGATTTAAAACGTACATACCAAACAGCACTTTTCAGTGCTCATTTTACTTCAGTATAACTAAGAGTAAAATATACCTCCCGACGTTCATCCTTTTAATTCTAGACTAATATTGTACTTGTTTTCAGAACTAACACAAGCGGGAATATGGTGATTCTGCAAAAAAAATAGTCGAAAATATAGGATAAAAGTTTTTGGTATCGCCCTTCGTTATCGAGAAAATTGACTTATTTATGCATATAGAATCACCACTGCTTACAGTGTAAATATTGAAAGTTTCTATTCATCAAATGTATATATTATTAATAAAAAGAAACCATACGTTTAAAAACAAATAGAACAATTATTATTTAATAAACTACAGAATCCGCTCGCAAGTTATGTGCGCAGAATCCACTGCTCCATTTCACTGATGCCTAACAATTCTCCACACGTACTAGAAAGGGATACACCTACAGCAATAACGGTACATTTGTGTTGGTGCGTAGGTCCATGTGACGTCACGCGTAGGGTATTGTTGCATAATTGTGGCCTTCAGATGGCGCTGTTGGATGTGTCAGGCTAGAGACACTGTAATAAGAGTCTGGTCACGAGGTGGCCACTTTTTGATTGGTCCGCCATATTTGATCGAAATCCCACGAGAGAGAAAAAGGTATTCACCATTTCACTCTTAATCACTCTTAACAACTCTTACGTTTATGGCGATATTTTACTATCTATTAATCTGAAAATGTGCATTTGGGTTTTCGATTGGCCCGCCATTTTTCATCTATTCCCGCTGATTTTTAAATCTGTCAATTATACCAAGATAATGAAAATATAAAGTAAAAAACCAAATCTTGTGTTCTATTTGATATATGTTTTTTTATTATACTTATTTAAATGCGCAATGCATTGCCATAGATTTGCCGCCATAAACGTAAGAGTTGTTAAGAGTGGTCAAGAGTGAAATGGTGAATATCTCTTTCTCTCTCGTGGGATTTCGATCAAACATGGCGGACTGTCACTCGTGTCCAGACTCTTATTACAGTGTCTCTATGTCAGGCGGGCGGCAGGATCTGCTGCGGATCTGCCGGCAGACCCTGCCACGCTGACTCTGCCGGCAGATCCGTAGCTGAATGCGGACGTAGGCTGCACCGCAGCTGCCGGCAGATCCTGCCGCCCCATCTGGTTATCAGGGTTAGTGATTTCTCGAAATACCATGTGTCCTATACTTTTTGCAATCCCAAATCTGTCTCCGACATATAGGAAGCTTTCGTGTTTTGCGAGCATCCATATAGTAAACATAATTTTTTGCTTAAATCAATTGGAGTGTTTTGCCCACCCAACATATTATTTCCAATTTTGTTGAGTAATATCTATAATTCAAAAATTTCTGTTCTTTATTTCATCCTATATTTTTCATTTTATAACTGTATAATTTCCAATAATATAGGTTATGTATTTCATTTTTGCATTTCAAAACTATCACTCAATTAAAAAATGTATACTTGCTTCAAAACTTCGGCGTGACATTCGAAAATGCTCTCTAAACAAATTATGTGAAAATAAGGGAACTATATTTTCAAAATAGTTTTCGTTTTTTGCTCTCACTCCACGTTTTGTTATTTCTAATAAATCATTATCTATAGGTTGTCCTCAATCATCAACTACTATTCTTATTAAATTTATGTGAACTTTACCTCTGGGAAACCTTTTTTTCACCGAAAATTTATATAGATCGAAAGTAGGTATCAAATAACATGCAAAAATAACAATTTTGAGTTTAGGAATCTATTCGTTGAAAAGTTATGCGGTGGAAAAGTTGTAAAATTTTGACATATTTTCTAACCTTTATTGTGACAGTTACAGATCGCGCAATATAACTTTGCCTCCGAGCGGCGACCAGCGGCGACTGAGTTGGCCATGACTCGATCGTGCGTGCGAGAGAGTCAGACCGTCGGCGTTCTTTTAACGCGTTTCGAAAAACATCCGACCGCACACGGATGGAGTATCACACTGACCTGTTACTTTGTTGATACTCCATCCGTGTGCGGTCGGATGTGTCCCTGTCAAATTAACGTTGCAAAGAACTATTCAGAATTTCCCGGCCCTGGTTGAAAATTTTGGGGTCTTTTTCGTATAACTTTTGAACTGTAAGACATATCGGAATGCAATTTGCGCCAAAAAATGAGGAAAAATTATTCCCTCTTAATGATGGATAATTTAACATATTTTACGTTTACTTAATTTTTCTTTTATCAATTTTTTAACCATAATTGTTTAAAAAGCTGTTGGAAACTGTTTATTTGATAATGTATTTAACGCTGTTTTTAAAATTCGTGGTGTTGATAAACAATAGGCTAGTTGATTCTGTATCATTACATTTATAAATTGAGAAATTAAATTTTTATTCAATTATGTGTTAGTTCTGCAGACCTCAGAATTTATTGTTCTGGTTTTCTTTTTTGATTTTATCCTTAATGCGGTGCATACCTAGATCAGACGTAAGGGGTAACTAATGCGACGTATCTTTGATTGTAGCGGTGTTTGAATTTTCTTTCTAGAATTTTTGTGTTAGAATGTTTTAGCTACTCAACGCCACGCCTATACTGGCTTCCGTTAATGTCATTTTTTGGAACGATGTGCTGTTACTGTGGTTTTTACAAGCAGGTGGCGAAAAATCTCTCCGTACAAGGGTATAGCGCCGCGGTCAACCCTGTCGTAGCTAAAATTTTGAAATTGAGACGGGTACGAGATCAGTTGACATTATTTTCAAACCTCATTACAATAATCTGGGATGCAAGTAGTAAACCGATCATGAAAGCAGAGCGCGCGGCTTCTTTACCTGGGCCGGGAAATTCCCAATACCTAGTTCTTTGCGGCGCTAAAATTCTCGAACCTCGGGCATCACTGCTGTCCAGCGGTTGTTAGCAGCTCTCCGAACGCCGGGACGGTGCATGGTTGTAGTGGAATGCGTTCGTGAGGCGGTGTTGCCATTTTACAAGTTCGCGCGCGCGCAGGTTGCAGGATTAAACGATGACCCTGTACACACATCCACGAACGCACGCACAAGAAAGAAAGAAAAAGATTATTGCAATTTATACATATTTATTCAGTTTAGCAACACCAATTCGGAGAGCAGCGCCAAGTATTTTGAATAAAATATTTATTCATATTAAAATATTTATGTGTATAAAAATATATCTGCTTAATATTATTTAATACATTTTTTCATTGTACCATTGTGATTTTTTCTTTGTATAAATAGCCATTGTGATAATTGGCGCAATTGTTGTATATCATTATATTTGTAAAGTTAAATATAGAACATTAATAAATTAATATTAATTTTCGACAATGTTTTTAGTAGGTATACTATGAGAGTTCTGAGCCCTAGGGCGAGGGGGTGCGGTGGTGCGAGGGGGGTACCGCGCGGGCGAGGGGAGGGTGGAGGGGGTACCACGCTCTTCGACGAGATGGGTGAGGGTGATGACGTCACAGGGGGGGGGGATTTCAAAATTTTCAAATTGGCGTCGCGCGCATTTCGTATTGGCGCCACCTACCGGGTGTTTAAGATACTTTGAGTCTGCATCGGTATTTGGGGTCCGTGTTGGTATTTGGGGCCCGTGTCGGTAAATTTCCTAGGTTTTTCATACATTTCGTATTGGCGCCACCTGGTGGATGTTGGATTTTTAAGATACTTTGGGCCCGCGTTGGTATTTGGGCCCCATGTCGATAAATTTCCTAGGTTTTTCATACATTTCGTATTGGCGCCACCTGGTGGATGTTGGATTTTTAAGATACTCTGGGTCTGCGTTGGTATTTGGGGCCCGTGTCGGTAAATTCCCCAGGTTTTTTCATACATTTCGTATTGACGCCACCTGGTCGACGTTTAAGGTACTTTGGGCACGCGTCGCCGCCGCGCAATCACCGTACGCGTGCGGGGATCGGTGCGCAGGCGCGACCGCGACCGATTCGTGGAAATTCGCGTCTTCAACGATGATTTCTGAGAAAGAGGGTGGACCAGGAGAAAAGATTTTTTCTGAGGAAATATTTGAATCGTGGTACCGGTACAGCACACGTGCAATGATGTAAACATAGAACGATAATTATTGTAAATCAATCGTCGCGATAGCCCATGGAATAAACACGACATTGCACCGTGCCATGCCGCGCACCTGGTGGATGTTGAATGTTTAAGATACTTTGGGTCCGCGTTGGTATTTGGGCCCACCTTGGTAAATTTTTTAGGTATTCCATACATTCCGTATTGGCGACACCTGTCGGATGTTTAACCCTCTGTTGTCACACCTACTTTTTCGAACGCCGTTGTCACACTGGGTCAATTTGACCCTGTCAATTTTTAATCAGTTGTTATTTAAAAACTATTTGTTAAATTAAGTTTCAAAAATTCTGGGATAAAGTTTGAATATTGTAGAATATATGTCCATTGTTGAAAGTTGACACTTAATGTGTGATCATGTTTAAAAAAATTTAAAACAATAAGAGTTCCGACAAAAAGACTTTTGCTTAAAAATCATAACTTTTTTAATTTTTAATATTTTTAGGAAAAAATTTACAGTTATACTCTTGGGATATGCTGCTTTGATAAAAAAAAATAGTCCTATATCGGAGCATTCAAAAAGGTATTTACTGTGCAAACTGAATGGTGGCATCATTTGGGTTGAAAAACTCTTGCATTTGTATAGGAAATTTTTTTTATTATTATTCCAAGAATATAAAATTTAATTTCAGCAATAACAATGTATGTTAAATTAAAAATAAGTCTATTACAGACTGCCACAGTCATTACATATATACCTAAGTACAAGTTATCTTTAATTTCGACCGTCTATTTAAACAATTTATGATATCGGCGCACATATTCGGTCATATAACAAATATTAAAAATGAATTCAACGCTATTTTGCGAATATAATGTTGTGAGTTTATTTCCAACGTTTCGGTCAAAATTCTGACCATCTTCAAGGAAAGTTAATAAAATCAAAAAATATATTGCGTGTGCTGTTGAAGTTAGTCACTACCGTTTAAAATGAAACGTGGGACTCGTGAGCCGGTTTACTGGTGACTGAGGTAAACAATAGACAAACCAAGAGCATGTAGAAGGTGAACTAAAATATGATCAGAAGAGACCGTTAAAAATTATGAATACTATAAACTCTCCAAATTTTACTGCCTTGAAAACTAACATTTTTACTAATGTAGCAAATTATACATACACTAATAGGTGTTGAACAGCACTAATTACATACCATTAAAAAGATATGTAAAGCCGTCAGATCATAGACATTAAATTAGAGAGATTCAATGGAGAAATACATCATAAGACATTACTTCCTCAGTAATGTTGCGTAGTAATTTTGTATTTTAGGAGTTTCATACCTAAGATTTACGCTCGGCTGTTTAATCATATGCAAAGTCTCCAAAAGAATCCTCTGGTTCAAGTTAACTTCTCTATCAACCACTTTAACGCTGTCAAAGTCAAATCTATGATCAAATTCAAGTGAATGCTTAGTTAAAGCAGTATGTTGGAGGGGAGACGAAAAGATATTTCTTTTGTGTTCATAAATGCGTCTTTCTAAAAGTCTAGCAGTTTGTCCAATGTAAACCTGGTTACAACCCATGCAAGGAATTGAATATACAATGTTTGAGTTTTTACATAACGGTATTTTATCTTTTATCAAAAGAGTGAAATACGTTACGCGTGCATAAGTATCACGGGACATGAACTCTTTCGTGAAATCGTACGAATCGTTGCGGGATATGATTCCACGGCTGCGTACCGAAGAACAGTGCTATGAATGGTTAATATCATGTGGCGAGTACTTGCACCTCATCCACGAGCATTTTAAGACCCGAAAAGTATCGGAATCGGAACAACAACGTTCGACATTACTTACGAGTAGTTTTGAAATAGTGCGAACGTGTGTTCGAAACAAAATAGCGTGCATAGTCGCTGAACTGGACGCGCGTGACGCATTGCTCGCGTCATCGTCTTCCGATAACGATAGCGATGGTGAGGAAAACCATTTATGGACGTCGCTCAGTTGGATGACGAATCATTAACGATCGAGAGACATAAGATCCGCGACGTGTTAAGTGTACCAACATTATCCGAGTCGTCATGCATCAGCATCTTTCAACATGGATTTATGCAATTGTCGCGCGAACATCGTCAAGTGTTACGTTATATCGCGCGATACAGTACTGTGTGTAAATGCACATTACATTGCATCGTTGCTGATAAGGACGTATACCTTAAGCGCACGAAGTACATTACCGCGATCGTGTGTACGCCGTTGACGCTTCTACATGACATTGAGAACGGAATGGTCGAAGTACTGAAAGTACTGAGTCCTGATACAACAACAATTCCAGCGAATAGGTTTTTGGGTCGGGAATTGGCCCGATATTTGGATGATCGTACGGGCTTGCCGCTAAACTCGACACTCGTCCTTCTACCGCTGAGTTTTCGATTTCCGGATTGCGAGTATGATCGTATCACTTGGAAAAGCCGCATCATGAAATCAGGTGAAATCGAGAGTCTCTGGGAAGTTAACTATTTGTGAAGAAGTGAACTCTTTGTGAATAAGTGAATATGGAGGGGTTCATGGACACGTACAGGGTTTTGTCCCGGATGTCTAAGCTTTTACGCAGAATTGCGGAATTCCGAGACTGGACTGATCATTGCGACACGTGCCTGCAGCTCATCGACGAGTACCAGTGCAGCGGAGGAGTGTCCGTGGCCGCGAAACAACGCATGGTGTCGCTGATCGCGCGAATAAAGACATTGCGCGTGACCGTGCGGGAACAGTTTTCGCGAGTAGGGTGTGGGGATTCGGCTCGACCGACGGCACCTAAAGTCGTATGGGAAGACGTGGAATCCGCGTTTATTGGACGTATTTCAACCGGCGCTGTCATCAACGTGGGACACGTCGATACGCGTCGATTTTTTAGAGGGTGCTCGACGAACTGTAATCTCGCGCGTTACGGACGCTATCACGACGCATAAGAGCGTGTCCGTGAATACAAACTTGAACGCGGAGTTTATCTTGGGTGAAAATACGGACATGAAAAGTTTCGGTACGCGAAATCGTGTACTGTTAATGACTTCGAACGTGCGCGAGTGGTACTCGAAGTACGTGATCGCTCCCACGCTAGTGATGCTCGAGGAGTTTCAATATCGCGACAGTGGATGGACCCTAAGGGCTGTGCTAAATATTCTAGTGAATATTAATAAGCATAATTCACTTCGAGCCGGTTGCGACATACCGCTTCCGCACGCCGTTGTGCTGAAAAAAGGCGGATGTGAACGTAAAGAGCGGGGACAATGCGTGCTTTTAGTGGTCTGTCGTCGCCCGTTTGTATCCTGCTGCTACGAACGTGAGTAGGATCTCATCGTATCCACACTACTCGGAGGTGCTTCGCACGCAGGATATGACTGTTCCCGTGACGTTGGACCAGCTGGCCAAGTTCGAGAGGTTCAACAACGTATCCGAAACGTGTACACGTGGTCGGACGGAAACTGCGTGCCTCTGCGTTTGACCGAGGACAAGCGAGAGAGAGAGAGACACGCGAACCTACTACTGATGCAGGATCCCAAGGAGCCTCAACTTTATCATTTCGCATGCATTCGCAGCATGTCGAGACTGATTTCGAAGCAGCTCGGCAATCATAGGCATCAAGTATTCCTTTGCGAAAGGTGAGTAAAATACGAAATATTTCAATCGATGTATTATTTATTCTTATGTTCTATTATTAATGCTATTGTTATCGTTGCAGATGTCTCAACTTCTTCCATTCGTCCGAGCAATTGACCAAGCACAACGTGGACTGCCAGCGTCTGAACAAGTGTGCCGTCGAATTGCCGTCCCTGGATGATAAATTGTTGCAGTTCAAGAACTTCAAAAATAAGGAACGAGCGCCATTCATCGCGTACGCGGACTTCGAATGTATGCTGGAGGACGTCGAGCCTGCGGAGCGGAGTCGTACGTACACGTATCAGCAACACAGAGCGTACAGCGTGGGATACTACGTTCATTGTTCCACCGACGCGTCTCTGTGCCGTTATCGCGCATATCGTCACGACTTCGTGTGCGTGAAGTGGTTCGTGCAGGAACTACGTGACTTTGCGAACATTGCGTACTCGTGGTTGCGGAACGCGAAACCGATGAACTCGTTGACGAGACAACAACGTCTCAGTTTTGAAAACGCGATTGTGTGTCATGTGTGCGGACAACCCTTCGTCGACAAGGACAAAAAAGTGTGCGACCATTGTCACTCGACGGAGGAGTACGAGAAACCCATTGTATAGTATGTTTGCATGTTGTATGTTTATATGTTTGCATGTACATATGTATATACGTTTCTTTCTTTTATTCATATTATTTATTTATTTATGAATATCTAATATATGTACAGCGTAGAATAGCCAAAATTGTATTTTATACGTGTTAGTATATATGTATATATGTATATATTTTTTCTTACTTTATTAAGATTAATTGTACGCATATACGAGATGAAGAAGGAGAATGTGAATAATTGAATAAATGGGCAATGTATATCCGTCGTCAGGCGGCACAATTTTTGCAATCCTGAACTCAATCCCCTATCTCGGAAGGGGTAGAGATATTATTCTGAAATTTGGTCTATGTAATCTAGACCAAATATTTAGAGAAGACACGAAATATCAGCTCTCCACGGCTTCTCGAAAAAATGTTATCCCAATTTAAAAAAACGCAAAAGTTACAATTGTACCTATGCCGCCAGACGAGGGATATATTTATATACCTTTATATGTATTTATTTATTTATTTATTTCAGTAACACATAGTGCGTTTATAATCGGGAATCATAGAATATCCTTGTCGCTTATCCACGAGTTCCGCGACGAATCAAATCCAAGCCATTTAACGTACACCTGGTTTCCCTTGCGACGAATAATCTTCTCGACTAGATGGACGTCCGGATTCGCGACCGAATGCAGTTCGTACTCGTAGAATCCACCCGAGATCGGCTCTCCCACGGAATCGCGCAGAATGTACGTCACCGAGTAGGTTAGTTGTACGGTTACGATTTCGAACACCTCGGTCGACCAGTTCGGAGTGTACCCGTTCTCGAAGAGGGTCTTGAACTTGCTCACGCGTACCTTGTCACCGACTTTGAATTTTGCGCGTCGTCGAATACCTTTCGATAAGGAGGGTGAGAGGGGTTCATTCGCGGCGAACGACAAACGCGACGCGGGGGTCACGTCAACGGGTCGGGCGTTGATCGTTCGGTGCTTGCGATGATTGTAGGCGTGTACGAGCGTAGGTAACAGGTCGATCCAACGATAGGACGCGTCCAAGAAGAATTGTTTCCACATGAAGTTTTTTCAGCGTACGATTGAAACGTTCAACGATCGACGCTTTCATCACGCTGTGCGTGGAGTAGTGGTTGATCTCGCGGGTCTTCACACATCGTTGAAACTCCGCGTTGTAAAACTACTTACCAATGTCGGTTTGTAAATTTCGCGGACATCTATCGCTCTGCCGCAATATGATCGTGAACGCGGCAGTCACGTCGTGTCCGCTTTTTGTTTTCACGGGTACGGCCCATGCATAGGGTAATTGTGGGAGAGTTGCCGCACGTTACGCAAAATTGTCACCGTGTTTAAATTTTGCAATGAAAATGTTTTCCAAGGATACATATTATTAGTTCAACATCTTGTGATTCTACTAGCATTAAAGAAAATCAAAATATTAATATTTGTCACCCTTAAAAAATTGAAACTAAAAACATCCTTTGGTAGGAGAGACGCCGCACATGCGGGAGTGGTGCCGCATTTCGAAATACGTTTAATTTTCGATTTAAACTTGTTAATTCTAACTTTTTATATAAAAAAAAATAGTAAAAACAAAGTAAAATGAAACATTTTTATTTTATACAATTATAAAATTGGAAAATTAAATGGGTACAGTAGGAACAGATATTATTTCTGCTTTTCGAATTTATTTTATATTCAGTTGGCATCTTGAGATTAAAATAAAAAAAAATGTGAAAAAAGAGTACATAGTCCACAAATATGTTTCGATTATAAGATTATTCATTTAAAAATAAATAATTTGCCTTGAGATACCACGTTAGCTATTTTAAAAAACTTTTTTGGTATTTTAAACATTAGAAACATCATTTAAATCGACTTAGTTTCCGAAACAGTACAGTATCAAAGTGCGGCATCTATCCGAAATAAAATTGCGGCGTCTATCCGAAATGCCCGGGAGAGACGCCGCACTTTCGTATTTCGACATGCTATGTCGAAAGTAACCTATTCTATCAAGGAAATATTCTACATGGTCCCTTTAACGTATTACAAATGTTTCAAGAAAAACTATGAATTTTTAGCTACTATATTAGTAAAAATAGACGCGACGTATAACTATTCAGGCAAAGTACGCTAGGCTTACCTCGAAAAACAGCAAAATCTTTAACAATAATACAGGAAACACGCTCTTGCTTGACAAACTAACCCAAATCAACAGCCTTAAACAAATAAAATCGGCAATGATGTGTTTTATTACCGACATCCTTGAAATACCGATAGTGCGGCGTCTCTCCGACTGCGGCATCTCTCCTACTTGCTGAACGCATCGATGATCGTTAGTATGTAGTGATAACCTCGATTTTGCTTCGCGTACGGACGCATCTCCACCAAATCGGCCTGCCACAAATCATCACAGTCGCGAATCACGACGCGTCGCCGCGGAAAATTTTGTCTCGCAAGTGCGTGTAATTCGTTCACTACTTGTACAGGGTCATCGTTTAATCCTGCAACCCGCGCGCGCGCGAACAGACGAAAATGGCAACACCGCCTCACGGACGCATTCCACTACAACCATGCACCGGCCCAGCGCAGAGCTGCCTGCGACCGTTGGACAAGAGTGATGCCCGAGCTTCGAAAATTTTAGCGTCGCAAAGAGCTAGGTATTGGGAATTTCTCGACCCAGGTAATCGAGCCGCGCGCTCCGCTTTTATGATCGGTCTACCACTCGCACCCCAGATCACTGTAATGAGGTTTGAAAATAATGTCAACAGATCTCGTACCCGTCTCAATTTCAAAAATTTTAGCCACGACAGGGTTGACGGTTCCTTGTACGGAGAGATTTTTCGCCACCTGCTTGTAAAAAACTGTAAATTCATTCTCTCGCGGCCTCTGTGGATAATATTTAATCAATCTCTGACCACTGGGTGCTTTCCTCAGAGGTGGAAGCGGGGCTTAATTACTCCCATACACAAATCTGGGAACAAGTCTGATGTCTCCAATTATAGGCCGATCTCCCTCCTGAATATTTTTGGTAAGGTCTTTGAGGGTATAGTAACCAAAAAACTTGGATCGCTGGTCATTAGCATAGTCTCATACGAGCAGCACGGGTTTTTGCCTGGTAGGTCTACTGTCTCTAATCTTTCCTTGTTCTGTAACTTCGTGTCTAGAGCTCTTGACAGCAACTGTCAAGTAGACTGTATATACACCGATTTCGCTAAGGCATTCGACAGGGTTCATCATGCCATGTTGATTGACAAGCTCGCGGGTTACGGTTTCAGAGACAGCTTCTTATGCTGGTTACACTCCTACATCACGGGTCGCTCGCAGAGGGTCAAAGTTGGGCTCTCCCACTCGAGACAAATCAGTGTCCCTTCTGGAGTACCGCAGGGTTCTCACCTTGGTCCTCTGCTATTTTTGTTATTTATAGATGACATTAGAAACATTATAACTAGGAGTAGATTCTTGCTATATGCGGACGACCTCAAACTATTTAAAATCATATCTTCTGACTCCGACGCGTTTGACTTACAACCTGACTTAGCGGGTCTAGAGGCCTGGTGTGTGCGTAACCGTATGGAGCTGAATATAAACAAGTGTCTTGTTATGAGGTTCGCGCGTAGCAAGCGTGTCTCCCTGTTTCCTTATGCCATAGCGGGTAACGTACTGTCGGCTAGATCTGTGGTGCGCGACCTGGGTGTTAGCGTCGACGCCACGCTCACTTTCTCCACGCATCGTACGAATGTTACTGCCGCAGCCAATAAGGCTCTGGGTTTCTTGCGTAGCTCATGCTTTAATTTTAACAACCCTCGTACCTTGATCACGCTATACTCAGCACTTGTGCTACCTCACCTAGAGTATGCGTCAGTCATCTGGTCTCCTAGAACGGCCAAAGACAAGTACAGCCTGGAGAAGGTGCAGCATAAGTTTCTGCGCTTTCTCGCTTATAAAATGGGACTCCCGTTTGCTCGTTTCGATCATGATTATGCGCCGTTACTGAGGGGATTGGGCCTGGCTACTCTCGAGACGCGGAGGATCGTGGCGGACCTGGTATTTTTATTTAAGATTATTAACGGTAAAGTGGATAACCCGCTCGTTACTAGTTTAATTCAATTTAATGCACCAGGCTACCCCACCAGGAGTCCACTCTTATTCAACCCACAGCAGTATACCTCGAGGTTTAGCGCTTGCGACCCGCTCTACAGGATATGCGTCCTAGGTAACGCATTTTTCAGAAACCTCGATTTTTTCTCTGGATCCATTAGCGGATTCAGAGCCAATGCCTACCGTGAACTCTTGCACCGTAGCTAGGTTAAGCGCGCATTTAACACATTTAATATATTCTTTTTTTATTTTTTTCTGTCATTGTTGACTCTACCTTGCGTCTTCTTTATTCATGTACTATACGAAATGGTTTCGACCGTAAATGTCAAATAAATAAATAAATAAATAAATAAATAAAAACCACAGTAACGGCACATCGTTCCAAAAAATGACATTAACGGAAGCCGGTATAGGCGTGGCGTTGAGTAGCTAAATCATTCTAACACAAAAATTCTAGAAAAAATATTCAAACACCGCTGGAATCAAAGACACGTCGCATTAGTTACCCCTTACGTCTGATCTAGGTATGCACCGCATTAAGGATAAAATCATAAAAAAGAAAACCAGAACAATAGATTCTGAGGTCTGCAGAACTAACATATAATTGAATAAAAATTTATACAAAATTTTCAGACCTAGCCCGGCGTCAAAAATTTGTAGTTTCCTTGGAACTAAACCGCAATTGTTTACCTATATTCCTCCTAACACCATCAGCAACAACATTGATAACAACATCGACAACAACAACAACATCAACAACAACATTGTTTACCTATATTCCTCCTAACACCATCAGCAACAACATTGATAACAACATCGACGACAACAACAACATCAACAACAACAACATCGACACCACCAACAACATCAACGCCAACGCCAACGCCGACAACGTCAACATCAAATCGTGATTTTCGATATGTTCAGCAAGTACGTGTGGTCCGCGAAAAACGTGCATCGATTGCGTGTTGCGAGCATTCGAGGAACTCATATTACTTCTAACGTCCTTGGAACGTCGCGACCATCCCCCGATCACCCGCGAAGCATGAGCAAGGAGCGAGTACAGGGTCATCGTTTAATCCTGCAACCCGCGCGCGCGCGAACTTGTAAAATGGCAACACCGCCTCACGGACGCATTCCACTACAACCATGCACCGTCCCCGCGTTCGGAGAGCTGCAAGCGACCGCTGGACAGCAGATATGCCCGAGCTTCGAGAATTTTGGGCTGGTCCCTGTCAAATTAACGTTGCAAAGAACTATTCAGAATTTCCCGGCCCCGGTTGAAAATTTTGGGGTCTTTTTCGTATAACTTTTGAACTGTAAGACATATCGGAATGCAATTTGCGCCAAAAAATGAGGAAAAATTATTCCCTCTTAATGATGGCTAATTTAACATATTTTACGTTTACTTAATTTTTCTTTTATCAATTTTTTAACCATAATTGTTTAAAAAGCTGTTGGAAACTGTTTATTTGATAATGTATTTAACGCTGTTTTTAAAATTCGTGGTGTTGATAAACAGTAGGCTAGTTGATTCTGTATCATTACATTTATAAATTGAGAAATTAAATTTTTATTCAATTATATGTTAGTTCTGCAGACCTCAGAATCTATTGTTCTGGTTTTCTTTTTTATGATTTTATCCTTAATGCGGTGCATACCTAGATCAAACGTAAGGGGTAACTAATGCGACGTGTCTTTGATTCTAGCGGTGTTTGAATTTTTTTTCTAGAATTTTTGTGTTAGAATGTTTTAGCTACTCAACGCCACGCCTATACCGGCTTCCGTTAATGTCATTTTTTGGAACGATGTGCCGTTACTGTGGTTTTTACAAGCAGGTGGCGAAAAATCTCTCCGTACAAGGAACCGTCAACCCTGTCGTGGCTAAAATTTTTGAAATTGAGACGGGTACGAGATCTGTTGACATTATTTTCAAACCTCATTACAGTGATCTGGGGTGCAAGTGGTAGACCGATCATAAAAGCGGAGCGCGCGGCTCGATTACCTGGGTCGGAAAATTCCCAATACCTAGCTCTTTGCGACGCTAAAATTTTCGAAGCTCGGGCATCACTCTCGTCCAACGGTCGCAGGCAGCTCTGCGCTGGGCCGGTGCATGGTTGTAGTGGAATGCGTCCGTGAGGCGGTGTTGCCATTTTCGTCTGTTCGCGCGCGCGCGGGTTGCAGGATTAAACGATGACCCTGTATATATATATATATAATAATATAATATACTAGCAAAATACCCGTGCTTCGCTACGGTATTGAATAGTAATGCAGTTAACTTTGAATCGAAATTGGACCTTCCGTTCTTAACCTGTAAGGCAAGAAGGTGAAAACTCATAAAGCGCCCTCTTCTAGTGATTTCTTGAAAATTTCCTTTAGCCTTTAACATTGTAATTGCAACTCAATGCTAAAAATCGCTTCGAAATTATACTTTTCGTTCTCATTCAATTTGACATTTAATTTTAGAAATAAGTGTAGCGTACTTCGCACGTGGATCTTGGAACTATTTTATAGCCTACTAATCTTGTTTCCCGTTGCTCGTCTATTTCAGACGAACGGGCTTGAGCAGTGCGTACTCGAATGCTTTCTATTCTTGCATTCTGTTGCTCGTCTGTTTCTGAAGCTCGTGATGCCTTTTTCATTCGTGCTTGAGGTGCAGATCGACCAATCGCTTTTCGTTTGGGTGGCATAATCACTTGGAAAACGCAAAGAAAATACGTGTGATATCTATTATATAATGTCGACCGATCAACACCACTTATTATATTATATACGAACTGAAATGTTGCCGTTTGTATTTGAAAGGACTCGCGCGTCACGTATTGGAAAATGGTTGTACTAATTCAGAAACTTTCGCGGGCGTGCGCGCAACAACACATCAAAATTTCACCGCAATCGGATGAATGGTTTAGGAACACATACCGGACAAACGAATAAAACATTCGAATATACTCATCTGTTGAAACGACTCGCGCGCCACCTATTATAAAGTGATTGTACTAATTCAGAAACCTTCGCGGGCGTGTACACAACAACTCATCAAAGTTTCATCGTAATCGGATGAATGGTTTAGGAAAACATATCGGACAAACGAACAAAACATTCGAATACACTCATTTGTTGAAACGACTCGCGCGCCATCTGTTATAAAATGGTTTTACTAATTCAGAAACCTTCGCGGGCGTGCGCACAACAACTCTGCAAAGTTTCATCACGATCGGTTGAATGGTATAGGAACGCATGCGGGACAAACAAACAGAAACGACTCGCGCGCCATCTGTTATAAAATGGTTTTACTAATTCAGAAACCTTCGCGGGCGTGCGCACAACAACTCTGCAAAGTTTCATCACGATCGGTTGAATGGTATAGGAACGCATGCGGGACAAACAAACAAACGAACGAACGAACGAACGAACGAACGAACGAACGAACGAACGAACGAACGAACGAACGAACGAACGAACGAACGAACGAACGAACGAACGAACGAACGAACGAACGAACGAACGAACGAACGAACGAACGAACGAACGAACGAACGAACGAACGAACGAACGAACGAACGAACGAACGAACGAACGAACGAACGAACGAACGAACGAACGAACGAACGAACGAACGAACGAACGAACGAACGAACGAACGAACGAACGAACGAACGAACGAACGAACGAACGAACGAACGAACGAACGAACGAACGAACGAACGAACGAACGAACGAACGAACGAACGAACGAACGAACGAACGAACGAACGAACGAACGAACGAACGAACGAACGAACGAACGAACGAACGAACGAACGAACGAACGAACGAACGAACGAACGAACGAACGAACGAACGAACGAACGAACGAACGAACGAACGAACGAACGAACGAACGAACGAACGAACGAACGAACGAACGAACGAACGAACGAACGAACGAACGAACGAACGAACGAACGAACGAACGAACGAACGAACGAACGAACGAACGAACGAACGAACGAACGAACGAACGAACGAACGAACGAACGAACGAACGAACGAACGAACGAACGAACGAACGAACGAACGAACGAACGAACGAACGAACGAACGAACGAACGAACGAACGAACGAACGAACGAACGAACGAACGAACGAACGAACGAACGAACGAACGAACGAACGAACGAACGAACGAACGAACGAACGAACGAACGAACGAACGAACGAACGAACGAACGAACGAACGAACGAACGAACGAACGAACGAACGAACGAACGAACGAACGAACGAACGAACGAACGAACGAACGAACGAACGAACGAACGAACGAACGAACGAACGAACGAACGAACGAACGAACGAACGAACGAACGAACGAACGAACGAACGAACGAACGAACGAACGAACGAACGAACGAACGAACGAACGAACGAACGAACGAACGAACGAACGAACGAACGAACGAACGAACGAACGAACGAACGAACGAACGAACGAACGAACGAACGAACGAACGAACGAACGAACGAACGAACGAACGAACGAACGAACGAACGAACGAACGAACGAACGAACGAACGAACGAACGAACGAACGAACGAACGAACGAACGAACGAACGAACGAACGAACGAACGAACGAACGAACGAACGAACGAACGAACGAACGAACGAACGAACGAACGAACGAACGAACGAACGAACGAACGAACGAACGAACGAACGAACGAACGAACGAACGAACGAACGAACGAACGAACGAACGAACGAACGAACGAACGAACGAACGAACGAACGAACGAACGAACGAACGAACGAACGAACGAACGAACGAACGAACGAACGAACGAACGAACGAACGAACGAACGAACGAACGAACGAACGAACGAACGAACGAACGAACGAACGAACGAACGAACGAACGAACGAACGAACGAACGAACGAACGAACGAACGAACGAACGAACGAACGAACGAACGAACGAACGAACGAACGAACGAACGAACGAACGAACGAACGAACGAACGAACGAACGAACGAACGAACGAACGAACGAACGAACGAACGAACGAACGAACGAACGAACGAACGAACGAACGAACGAACGAACGAACGAACGAACGAACGAACGAACGAACGAACGAACGAACGAACGAACGAACGAACGAACGAACGAACGAACGAACGAACGAACGAACGAACGAACGAACGAACGAACGAACGAACGAACGAACGAACGAACGAACGAACGAACGAACGAACGAACGAACGAACGAACGAACGAACGAACGAACGAACGAACGAACGAACGAACGAACGAACGAACGAACGAACGAACGAACGAACGAACGAACGAACGAACGAACGAACGAACGAACGAACGAACGAACGAACGAACGAACGAACGAACGAACGAACGAACGAACGAACGAACGAACGAACGAACGAACGAACGAACGAACGAACGAACGAACGAACGAACGAACGAACGAACGAACGAACGAACGAACGAACGAACGAACGAACGAACGAACGAACGAACGAACGAACGAACGAACGAACGAACGAACGAACGAACGAACGAACGAACGAACGAACGAACGAACGAACGAACGAACGAACGAACGAACGAACGAACGAACGAACGAACGAACGAACGAACGAACGAACGAACGAACGAACGAAC